>PVNU02002547.1:0-102500 GCA_003013855.2 Liriodendron chinense | reverse complement strand
CCTATTTTGCATGGTCTAGGCCTAGCTTAAATCTCAGGTGGACCATACACCACATGAAACAATGGTGATTAACCACTAAAAACTTCTTGTGGGCTGCAAAAGTTTTGAATCAAGTTGATATTTGGCTTTTTCCCTTTGTCCAGGTCCATGTGACCTTATCAACAGGTTGGATGGAAAATAAACATTACAGTATATGGTGTGGTCCACTGGAGACTTGGATCTGCTTCATTTTTTCTCGTATCCTAAAATGAGTTGGCAAAACGGATGGACAACATGGATATACAATACATACATCAATGCGCCACACCTGATCGCTCCCATGGGAAGTCAGCTTCCTTTCTTTTTGAGTTTTCAAAGTTACTCTACGATCCAATTTTTTTTTCTCAAAATCATGCACTTTACTTTTTACTAAGTGTGTCAAAACCTTTCTCTGTATGCCTAGTTGCAGTTGGACTTGTTGGCATCCAAATCATAAATCTAGACCATCCATCACTTTCAGTCCACACTTTAAGGCTTTCTTGAAAAAGTCATAATAATGGGGTGACCTCCAAGTTTTAAGTCAATGGCATGTAAAAATGGATGGACAATATTATTCTTAGAAGATAGGTCCAGTTGCACATGCCCAGGACGATCAAATTAACGTGAGTTTTTCATAATAGTAGACAAAGTATGGAGTACTGAGCTTAATGGATGGTCTCGATAGGTGATGGTGGATGCAGATGAGTACTCCAAGTGCAACTAGTTGCATTGGAAGGGCTTCATGCATTGAAACAACTTTATTTCATTCACTTTTCAACCTCAATAGGTGTAGCTTATGGCTCCTGCTAGTTCTCATGGGCCATGTAGCTTCATGGAACAACCAAAACCTTTCATTGTGTTTACACCCATTTTCAGTGCTCTACCGTGAATAAGGAAGACTGTTGACATTATGGACTCGATGTTCACGAAAATTATACTTGTGCCCGGGAGTATCTTCGATTGATATTCCTTCGGCGCTATGCATTCTATTATTAATGTGGGGGTATAGACCCTTATATATGCCTTTAAGAGAGCGAACCATCGCATGCGACGTGGCCACGATCAGCGAGCTAATTAATAAGGTAGCCTGCCTGACACGTCATTAAAAGACCCACTGAGAGAACGTATCTTATCACAGATTTAGACATAATACGTATAGTCGGTAAGGTCGTCTCTCATAGTCTTAAAATGTGAGATCTTCTCAAAGACGTTCGAAGGGTTTGCGAGATTCAAGAAGGTTCCAAATATCTAAATAACGGATCTTTATTCAAGCAAATCTGATTGTGGTTCAGACCTAAATCTGGAGATCATTGACACATTAGCAGATCAAGTCCCTTTCCGTATAATAATCGAAATAAGAGAATGGGAGAGTCCGATGAAAAATTCTACTCATCAGATAACAGATCGGTATTGGGTGGACTGAATCCATCTATCCCTTCCAGCACTTCAGACCATCAGGGAGCGAGATTTCAAGATCAAATGCAAAAGGTGGTTTGATTGGGTCATGCAGATGCATGACCATGATTGATTTGATGTCCAAGATCAGCCCTCGATGCTCCCTTGATTGATTCTAAATCTGATTAGTGGGGCACAAAGATCTCCCATAGTGGGATCAATTACGAGAAGAAGATTCGAGAAATAAGCAGAGTCCTAGATATATTTGGAGTCTTTCTTATTTAGGAATGTAAGTTGAATATACGGAAGATTCAGGATCAACAAGGAAACCCAACGAGGGTTTTGCTGCCTTGACAAGCTATAAAAGGGGCACACGAAGAAGAGCTTGGGGCCCTATGCTAAACACAACATTTACCATCTTTACTTTTTAATTTATCTTTTACTTATCCCAGTATAGCCTAGCTTAGCTCTAACATAGATCACTACTATATATTTAGCATCCACCACTACAATACCTATAGAGTAGATTAAATATCCGCAATCCTAAGTTGTTGGGTCCCGATCAACTGAGTTCTTACTTAGGTGATGCCTATCTGGTCACATTCTATTGACCATTTGCTTCAATCATCTATTCTAACAGATGTGTTAGATATTTATGTTTCTATTGTTTATCTCTTTATGTTACTTTCAATGCTTTATTAATTGTAATGGGTCACATATTCAATTAATGAAATCGGCATTGTTTAACTATTTTTAATATTTATTTACTCATCTTCATTCTTTTTAAGAAGTATATTGCATTTTTACTTGAGAAAGAAAAAGTCCATAGACACAAGGTAAAAAAAAATCTATTTAGAAGGCTAACCCTTACCCTTTCACAAGTCCCCCGATTGCTAATTACAATCGGCGATTGAGAGGATAGTTGGATCCACATCCAATCTCTAATTAGTCTGACTCAACATGGGGGCACTAGCATTCAATCAAACATTGAGTCAAGTAGACTTTGGCACGCTCGTGCATTATAATCATACACGAAATCCAAATACAACCCTTTGATCACACATGTGGCCTTGTGTTTGATTGAGTTGCCAGCAAGTGGTTCACAAATTAACAAACAAGGAGAGAATAGAGCACCACCAATCCAAGTCAATGGATGTGCTGGTAAAGCATTAGAGGAGCAAGGTGCACTCATTACACTGCATGTGAAAAACCGTCTTGCTATGTGTAGGACCATAGTCAAACGATAAAAAATTCTTATATGAAACATGAATTTTTCTCTTTTAACTATGGGTCCCATGCCTGTATACACGTAAACCGTACGCCACATGCATGCATGCACTAAGTTATCTGGCATGTTGAGTGCAAGGAACCAAGTCCAAGCAGACAGTTGGCTGCTTTTCATTTTAAATGTCCAACAACCAACCTATTAGGATTAGCCGTTTGGTGTTACTCTTGGGGCTGTGACCCATCCAAAATGGGTCCAATGATCCAGGCGGTTTAGCAAGAGTATCAAATCGTCCCATTATTCAATTGGACTGGAATGTCTCAAAAAATCCATGCATTCTAGAGCCCACTAGATTGACGGTCCGGATTCACTGATCATATAGCCATGTGCGGTCTACAGTTGCAATGAACCGTGACCTTTACATTTCACAACGAACGGGAAAACCCCTTTGGTTGCTCTTACCTTTGAGATAGAGGCCGCGGGACGAGGACAGAGGAACTTGCATGAAATGAGGCTGCTGGAGATGGCCGTTCCTACATATGTAATAAACAACTGATGCTCTTTGGTCCGTCGACTGCAGTTTCTGTTCTGTCCGTCCCTTCATTCGTTGCGGGCCGGTTTCATGATCTTTGCATTTGTTTAGATTGGCAAAGGAATTGATTTGCATTGAGCTGAAAATAAAAGGACATGGTATGAAATCTAGTATGAGAATTCATTACATCCGTCCGAATCTTTCTTGCCACTGCATGTGTCACACATGAGCCATGGGAAAGTGGCCACACCATGATCTGCATCAAGTGAAAAAATCAGATCCATCCATTTATTGGGTGGGCCATATCATAGGCTGTCCATTGATTTTGTCGTTATATCCGCCTGATTTTTGCACTAGGTGATCATCATGGTGTGGGCACTTGGGCACCTGGATTGTCTGGTGACACCAAGAGTATCTTGGGTGACTGAGAAGTTAAGATTTGATAGAGCCATGTGCCGCTGTTATTTGGTTGGTGATCAAGGTAGCAAGATTTGATTGGAGCAATGTGTTATTGCCAGAGATGAGACCCACAAAAAGCATGTTTGAAAGTTGGATGATCGAGTGTGTACGCGACCAGTGCATCTCTGACAACATCACTTGGCCCAATCAAATGGCCACCGCAAGTCATCTGGGATATCCTTGGCAAATGGGTCATCGAGCAATCTGCTTCCACTACTTTCAAACATGTTCTGACAGCAGCATGTCTCCCCATCATTCAATCAAAATCCTACCAAAGTGTGAGTAAACATGTAGATATCTTAGCCATAGAAAAGGTGGATATTGGCATGAACATCAATTCGCACAGAAATCAGATTGGTTTATCATCAAGTGGACCACACCGTGGGAATCAATGGAAAGCCAGTGGTCTCACTCAACGAACAGGTGTGGCCTTCCTAATCAGTGGATTGGCTTGATTTTCATGCAAGTGGATGTAAAGTTGCAGTCCACCTTTTGAATGGCTCAGGTTTCCTGCACATGTGAAATTGATGGGAAAGATGGGGCTGTATGTGGTGCCATTTTAACCCAACTTGGCACACGTGTGCAAGATCTGAGCCATTCATCACATGGATGCAGAGAACATGTCCTGGCCTAGCAATCAAGAAGCTCGACTCATCAAGTGGGCCTACGACTGGCACCGGAATGGGTCTGGGCCCTATTACAAACCGGTCCCAGTTCACTTCGTAATCAGGCCTTTGGTTTCTGGCCAAATGGGACGCGCGCGGATTCCCTGCCAAAGCCTTTCGCAGGAACGGGAAGCTAGGTGGGGCCCACCGTGATGTTTTTGGAAAATCCACCCCGTCCATCCGTTTTTCTAGACCATGTTAGGACATGGGCTAAAAAATGATGCAAACTGAAAACTCAAGTGAGCCGAACAACGAGAAAACGTGGGTAGGTAAAATGCCTACCGTTGAAACCTCCGCAGGGTCTACCGTGATGTTTATATGCCATCCACACCATTCATAAGATCATTCCTATCTGGATGAACTGAAACACAAAAATTAGCCTGATCCAAAACTTCTGTGGCTCCACGAACGTTTCAATAGTGGACGTTCAATCCTCTGACGTTCGGCCCACTTGAGTTTTGAATTTGCATCATTTTTGGGACCATGTCCTAGCATGATCTGAAAACGGATGGACGGGATAGATTTCTCACAAACATCACGGTGGGCCCCACCTAACTTCCCTTGTATGAAGTTCATGCAAAAGGCTTTCGCAGGCAATCCACCTCCTCCTGGCCAAAGAGGAGTTACTCAACGCTTTTATCGTACTGAGTAAACTCATTTGGGCGCACCGTTACTGTATATGGTTTATCCATACCGTCCATCCGTTTTTTCAGATAATTTTATACGTTGATCTAAATATTGGAGTATATATAATGCTCAAATGGACCATACCATAGGAAACAGTCGAAATAATGATTTCGACCGTTGAAACCTCGATAGGGCCTACACTGATCTTTGTTTATCATCCAACCTATTCATAAGATCACAAAGACATGGATGAAGGGAAAAGAAAAATATCAGCTTGATAAAAAATTCCGTGGCCCCCAAGAATTTTTTCAACGGTAGACGTCCAATTCACACTATTTCCTATTTCCTGTCGTATGGTTTACTTGACATTTGTATATGCTTCATTTTTTGGCTCAAGCTATAAAATTATTTGATAAAAATGGATGGACGGAGTGGATAAAATACATAAATCACGGTGGACCCCACAGAGTTTGTGCACTGAGTTACTCAGTAAGCAATCCGCTTCCCCAAAGCGAGCGCCCACCAGTAGCATCATACACGGGCCAGTTCTCGGGCTCGGGTAGGGCCGCCATGGGCCCGAACTGTTTACTATTCGGGTACATGCCAACCCATGGATAATTACAGACCCGAGTCCAATTCCATATGCGTTTGGGACGCAAAACCCGGCCCATTGGGATCCGTCATATCCCGACCGTCCATCATTGCATCCACGAGTGGCCTACATGTAAAGATGGCCACAATGATTTTTAATAGTAGAGTATGTTCACTGTGGACACTACCTGATGAACGGCAGAGATGTCGTAGAAGTATCTGACTGGCACGTGTGCTCTCACGAGAATCGCCCAGCGCATGCGTAAGTGAAAAGGCAGAAGAAAATCGAGTAGAATGCGGAGGAAAATTACCGTTTTGGGTCAGGAAGAGAAGAAGAATCGATGGCTGGGGCGAGTAGAGACTAGAGAGAGAGAGAGAGAGGGGTAATGCTATTTATAATGGCGGGAGCGATTCAGAATAGCCCCGTGAAAGTTTACCACCACTTTAGAAAATGGTGGTGACTTCTCCTTCTTCCATATGGCTCACATGTACGCCCATCCGGACCGTCCAAATTGTGGGGTACAATTTTTTTTTTTTTTGGTACTATATGAATGCGTATAAATTTGAACATGGGAGTGAATATGCAATCTTAACCATCCAATTGGTGGCTATCAAATGAATCGTAAAAAAGCTAATAGTGTGTGGTCTAAGTTCATTGGCTAAATTAGATCATTCACGATCTGGTCAGAGATTTGGACGGTCTAGATTGTTGTGGTAGATGAGAGACTGTTTTAAATTGGGATGTGTTTGTTCCAAAATCCGACAGATCAGATTAGCAGTGCAGGATGGGCAAGGTGGCATTCAGAATATTTGAAAAATAGGTGGTAAGCACTTTCTGATATTTACAAAGGAGGGGAATAATTATAAGAAAGGAGGGAATAGCTAATCTTCCTTCAAAATTGCCCATTTATTTTCTCACCAGCATTCATAAAAAACATTTCCTTTCCCAGGATTTCTCATAGTCAATTAAGTGCGACTCTACCTCAACCAAGACGATGCAGCCTTTACCATAGCCCCACTTTGATGTATGTATCCTATATCCACACCGTCTATCTATCTTTTCAGATCATTTTAGTGCTAGAACCCAAAAAATAATGCAGATCCAAATCTCAGGTGGACCATATTATAAGAACAGTGGTGATTGAGCGCCCCACCACTGTAATGTTTATTTTACATCTAAACTGTTGATAGGGTTATACAATATTGGGTGAAGATAGAAACAAAAAATAACCATGATCCAAAACTTCTATGGCCCACGAGAAGTTTTTAATGATCAGTCACCATTGTTTCATATGGTATGGTCCACTTGAGATTTAGATCTGTTTCATGTTTGGGATTATGCCCTAATATGATCTGAAAAAACAGATGGACTGCGTGGATATAGAACAACATTAAGGTGGGCCCCACGATAAAGGTTGTAACGTCTTGGGTGAGGCCATTGTGGCAACTAATTAACTCCCTGTTTTCTATAGGACATTATCATGCACGTGTTTTATCTATGCCGTTCATCCATTTTTCTAGCACATTTTAGCGCATGAGATCGAAAATGAGGTAGATCCAAATCTCAAGTGGACCACACTATTATAAACAGTGGTGATTGAATTCCCACCATTAAAAACTTCTTCAGGGCCACAAAGGTTTGGATCAAGCTGATATTTGAGGTTTCCATTTGTAATGGTTTGTGTGACCTAATTAACAAGTTGGATGACGATAGGCCTTAAAAAAGTTTTTAATGGTAGGTGCCACAATTTTTATGGTCCACCTAAGATTTAGAAAGGCTTCATTTTTGTGTTAATGCCCTAAAATGAGCTGAAAAAATGGATGGACCATATGGATAAAACACATACATCATCTTAGGCCCACATACCATTTCCAGCACCAACATGGAATTGGAAGGGTCACACTACCACTGAATCCCACTGAAATGGGGAGCAGATTAGGTGATGCTCCGACCTCACCCAAGACGGTGTAGCCCCTACAGTAGGGGTCGCCTTGATGTATGTATTCTACATCCACATCGTCCATCTGTTCTCCTAGGTCATTTTAGGGCATTAGCACAAAAATGAAGTAGCTCCAAATCTCAAGTGGACCATACCATGGGAAACAATGGTGATTGAATGCCCCATCATTAAAAACTTCCTAGGGCCTACTCTAATGTCTCCATAATGTTTATTTTCCATCCTTTACAACGTCAAACAACCCCGATGAAGGGAAAAAATAAATATTAGCTTAATCCAAAACTTTTATGGCCCAAAAGAAGTTTTTAATGGTCGTTCACCATTGTTTCCTATGTTATGGTCCACCTAAGATTTGGATTTGTTTCATTTTTACGTTCACGCCCTAAAATGATGTGGCACAATGGATGGACAGTATGGATATAGAATACATACATTAAGATGGCCCCACAGTAATATTGAGCAGCTATTATTTGTTAAATGAGTTTTGCATAACCCCACCATGTTCTCCATGTCAAATCCACTCTGTACATTAGTCGTCCCCACCATGTTCTCTATTTCAAATCCACTATGTACATCAGGATCTTCCCTCAATGTTGGGTGTTCGCACAAAAAATCGGCTCTATGCACTACTTAAGTGGGCCTCTAATCTAGGATAAGAACCCCCTGATGAAGGGCATAGATCAAGCACCTTTATATCACAGATGGACCGAAAAAGATCAAAGAAAGTTCGACAAAAATCGTCAATATTCGCATGGATGGACCAAAAGGTGGATCGTAAATCGGCCGTAACTTTTGATCCAGGAAGAGTTACGGGACATATAGCATATGGATTCCTACTAAAATTTCGTTTTGGGGTAAACAAACCCATATTAGTGGGTTACGTCTGTCCGTTTCTTCAAAAAACGAGTGGTTACAGCAGAAAAAATGGAATTTTAGAAAAAGTTACTTGTTTGTTTCTTTTTTTTTTAAGTTTTCGTTTATTTAGGAGTGTCTATTTTCGTTAAACAGTGAGTTTTAAAATCAGTCTACTTAGTAGTAGTGTTTAATTAGAATTTTACTATTTTTAGTAGTTTTCTATTTTGGAAAACTTACTGTTTTTAGTAAGTAAGAATTATGGTTTATTTAGAATATATAAGAATGTTAAATTTATTTTTAATGTTAACTTTCTTATTATTATTCAATAAAATTTTGGGTTTTACCAATTTTCTCTCGTGGATTCGAGATTTTTCCTCGTGAATTCGAAGAAGCCTTGTTGAGGAGTCTAGGGAGCCTTATGGATTCAAGGTAGTTATCCTGTGAGGAAGACGGTGATCGACCTCACCACATCCCCTTGCGTTGATGGTATCCTGATGAAGGGCGTGGATTAGCCTCCAGGATGAACATAGGTTTGTATGTGGATAACAAATATTTCATCCAAACCATTAATTAAATGTCCTTAAAGTGATGCTTGCATTAATTGCTTTCTAAATCTTTAAGGCTTGAAATTGTAACCAAAAGAATTTTTCAAGAAAATTTTATTTTCCAAACAAATGATTTAAAAATAAAACTTATTTTTCTCGTGAAAATATTGTTGATAAACAGATATGAGAAATAATATTTATTTTCCCACACTTTCTTGGAAATAAGGTTTCTCGAGAAATACAATTTCCTTTCCAACCTTTTCTGTAAATCCAAACAGGCCCTTAATATTTAGGCTATCTTCGGATAAGAATGAATAACTGTTAGGTCTACATCAGCATTGAATTATCATTTAAGCAATCAACGAAAAAAAGAGGACAATTGAGTAGGCATAACCGGTCTTTCCCAACTGGTTGCATGCAATAGTGACACATGGCTGATGCGATTATTCTCATGACTCCATAGAGAAGGCTATAAATAGAGGTAGCAGATACGAAGCAAAAATCCTCGACAAACGACAAAATCAACCTAGCACAACGGTGAGTATCTTAGATTAAATCCTCAACCGCTCATCAGCAATGGACCCTAGGCTAGCTTTAGTTCTCTGTAACACCTCGGATTTTCGCTAACTTGGGAATCGAAAGTCCTTAAGTGTTACCATTTGAATTTTCGATTTGTATGCATATCCGTGTGAGTATTCACTCGTGTGTTAGGACCAAGATGAGTGATTTTGCCCAATAAGGGGAAGGAATTAGCTTAAGAGTGGAGAAGCTTATAGTTCGGAAGAATTTTCCGACAACCGGTTCGACTCGAGTATGTCGTTGTCTGTAGAGACTAAGTAAAGAATCCTGAATTATCCATCTACTCGTAGATCAACAAGACCATCATAAATATTTTACTAGACTTTGGTGTTTTTGCCTATTTTTGGTATTTTTAATTTTTTTACGGTTTAGATTTAGCAAAAACCCCCTCTTTCAAAAGGCACTATTTTTTGAAAATGTCAAAAAGTTGCGATTTGTACTTGGATTAAAAAATCAAAATCTTTATTATTGAAAATTTGATTTTTTAGTCTTTTTTATTGAATCTAAATTTGGGGGGGGGGGGGGGGGGGGGGGGGTACTTCTTTATTTATATAAAATAACTTAAAGTGAATGGAAACATAAAAATAAACGTACCATTTACTTAAATGTTATTATATGTAAATAAGCAGACACTGTCCAGGGAGTCAGTGGAACTATGAGCTTTAAAAAAACTAGGCAAGCAGAAGAATTTCTGAACAGCAGGCTTTGGTGTACCGAAGAAGGCTTCGGTGCACCAAAGAAGCCTTCGGCGCACCGAAGGAGGCCTTCGGTCTGAGTCGACCAGCGAGATCATACCGAAGTGGGGTTTGAAACAATGGCTTCGGCGCACCGAAGGAGATCTTCAGCGCACCGAAGGTTTGTCCAGTGAGCTTCGGCCCGAGCTGAAGGAGCTTTGGTCCGAGCCGAGGTACTCTGTCCATATGTGATTTTTTTGAAGTTTTAGGGCTTCGGCGCACCGAACCCGTTGGGTATTGTTTTTAAAACAGGGTTATAAATCCCATTCTCTCTCACTCTCTCTCTCTCTCTAATTTCTTTCTCTCTTTCTCTCATTTCTCTCCTTCATCTTCTTCTCCCCTAAGTTTCTAAGCTCCCCTAGTTCCCTCTTCTCTTCTCAAACCTCCTTCCTCAAATCCTCCACTATGCTCATGGAAATTTTGGATTTTCGAGCTCTCTCCGACCTCCACCTCTGTTCCTGCGTCTCCCAGCCAAGATCCATTGATCTTGGGTTGGAATAGTCACCTCCCCATTCTAGGTAAGGTGTTCCTTTACCTCTTCTTCAATCTCTTCTCTCCATTTCTTCCTTTTTTTTGTCATTAGGGTTAGAAACCCTTTTGTTTCTGTTGAAACCCTAACCTTAGGGTTTGTTCTTGCTAGGGTTTGGAACCTCGACTATCGATTAGGTGTGGCCCCCATTTTGTAGAAGTCGTGATCGGGCGTGGCCCTGTGCGGATGCCGTCATGCAACCTCAGGCCTTGATTCGTCAAATTGATTTATGATTTTCCTAAATTTGAGGTATGTAAACCCTAAACCCTAATTAGACATTTAATTAGATTAAACCCTAATTGATTAACACTAGATTTGTGATTCATTGTAGGTAATTGAGGTATTCCCCAATTATCGACATTCGGGCGACATCCGAATCGCCGAATTTCAACCCTAAGGAGAAGATCTACTCTCAAGCTTTTCTCGGTAAATTTTAGTTAATAATTGTTGTTTGGTTGTAACATTTTCGATGAAATGTCTCCGTTGTCGTTTGGTTGATAACATGCTCGATGAAATGCCTGAATGATATAAATTTACAATATTGTAATATATCTTTGCTTGTGGATGTATGTGACGCCTTTTGTCATTCGGGCTGTGTCATTCGGGTCTGTTGGATCGGTCGGGCCAGTCAGTCGGGCCAGGTGCTTGTGTATGTTTATGATTATGTATTTAATAACCTAAATTGTTGTTATAATAAGTTAAGTGTTACTTTGGATTAAGCTTTGACAACCGTTTGATCTAGTGTACTGCCTACCACTGGGTTGGCCATCACGAACTTATTCGATCGACCAAGCGGGACACGGTCGACCGATAGTGGCCATTGTTGGTTTGTCGTCGTCCTCTTAAGTCCATCGAATAAGCCCCATTCATAGTTAATTATTCATGTATTTCATTGTTGAATCATACTATATGGAATCTGAAATACCATCGTTCTCACTGTGAATAGTCCACCAAAAATCATACTGCAATTCGATCCACCAAGTCTCATGAGCCAGACATGGTGGTATGGGACATTGTGTCTAAATTGTCGGCCTACGCTGGAGTGGTGCCTCCCCGTAGTGACCAGTAAGCATTGATAAGGGTGACCGATTTTTATTTGAACGACCCTTGTGACAAATGTGACCCTGGTCGATGTTTGAGTGCCTGTGCACCGTTCAAACAACCCGAGCGTGCATTGGGTTAATTCCGAGTGAAATTCCCGCACCTCTAAATTAAATTAAATCGTATTTGATATTTAGGAGATGGACCTTCCGCTTGATTTGGGCGTGGCTGATGAGTCACAGTCAAACCAGGCTTTCATGGTAGGATAACTCAACCTTGGATTGAAGGGTTACTGGCGATGATTGGCGACGCATTGCAGGGAGCCAGATAGTCCCAGTTAGACTTTACGATACGATGTGGTATTCTGGCTTTACCAATTTACTGAATGAATTGGACTAATAAATACTTTAATAAAGCATGCATACATAACATTGCATTTGAAGGGGACTCATGTGGGTTGGTTACTTGATGTGGCGTTAGTGCTACCTTGAGCACTTCATGTCATTTCTCTGTGTCATCCGGGTTGTGTACTCAATTACGACTTACGACCTATTGGACAGGTAGACTGTGGATTCTGATACTAATCGGTTGGGCCAGGGCTTTGTCCGAAATATTCATTGTGTGCGAAATCATGACATTCATGTATTTAATCAACTAGTTTAGGATGATGTATGATTTGTATGTGGTCGTTACCTAAATTTAGTTGATTTGATAACATGCTTAAGATTAATATACTTATATGAACATATTTATAATTTAAATATCCCGAATATAATCTTGGGGTTATTTCTTCATTATGTTGGCATTTTGATGCCTTCTGTTTGACATATGTAGATGTCTCAAGAATAAGACCAGATGGTGGTGCGCTTGGGGCGCCTGAGTGGTCTTATAGTTTCATCCCATTAGTAGTTATAATTTTTCTTTCTATTGCTTTAATTGTGATTTGTATAATTTTCATATAGGCTGAGACTGCATTTGAATTGTATCTCAAGGGTGTTAGCCCTATATTTTTGAATTTAGTTACCTTTGCTTTGCTTATGATTCGCTAATTGAAATGTGTTACTTCGATTATTTGTGAATGGAATGAATGTGAATGGAATGAATGTAAATCTTATTGAGGACGCACGTGGGTGCATTTTCAACGGTGGTATTCCTAAACTAGCATTTTATTAAGTTAACACTTGGGAATTCGGGATCAGAGTCTCCATACTCAGGTGCCGATTTTTCAGGGCGTTACATTCTCGTCCGTCTATGCGCATATATTAGACTGACCATTAGCTGTAGCCAATAGTATAATTTCCTTCCATCCATGCTTTTGCACCAGAACTAAAGGAAGATTATAGTCTTAAGATCAATTCGCCTACATTCGTATGTGGGGCCGGCCAATAGCATTAATTCCGACATTGTCTTTGCCTCACTCATCAACATGCTGTTCTAAGAAGCACTCTATCCTATTTTAGGAAAATAGTATAGAAAACACCCTATTGCTCCCAACAAGGCCAGTGAACTCGTTTTAGTGGTACTGGTAAGGGACGCACATTTACCCTTTCATTTTTTAATTTCCTTTCACTCTACCATGCAACTGATGTACCTTTGCAAATCTTTAATTATCAAGGCAAAAAGAGTTAATTCGAGGAAGAGCCTTAACTTCTGCAGGTCACCTGATTGACGAGCGCACTATTGGCTGAATAGATGGTTAATCCGCGGGTCATTCGACCGAATGCCGTTCTGTCTATATGCTATGGGTCAATGGTGATCACTGTTTGAATCGGACCCAATCGATTCTGACAAGCCTAGGACTGTAGCACACGTACATCGTGTGGCCGAAAACTGCTCCAACACGATGAATTGTGACAAGAATGGTGTGATAGTGTTCCCTGATATTTTGATGTAGCTCTTTTTACTTTACACATAGGAGAAGGGATGGTGGTGGAATAGCACTGTCCAAATAGTGGGCCCTACCATGCAGGTGTCGTGGGTTGAACCGACTGTCCTTGCCATCAGTTTCGTGCACTTTGCAAATCTGAATATGGACAGTGAGTGTTTATTCACCGTCTATTCGAAAGCAATTAGATGGACGACTATAATAATCCAAATAGTACGATTTTCAAGAAATGGAGCATCCACATCAGATCTCACTAGATGGACGAATCCAATCCGGGGGATGCGGATTGCGAAATAAAATCTATGCGGCCCACCGTGATGTATGTATCTTATCCACGCCGTCCATCCGTTTTATCATATGAGTCCAAAATTGAAGCGCATCAAAAACTCAAATGGACCACACAACAGGAAAGAGTGGGAATTGAATGCTGACTGTTGAAATCTTCTTGGGTCCACGTAAGTTTTGGATCAAGCTGATACATGTGTTTTCCCTTCATCCATGTGTCTGTGTAAGCTTATGAACAAATTGGATGACAAATAAACATCACTGTGGACCGAAGGAAGGTTTCAACAATTGACATCATTATCTCCGCTGTTTCCTGTGGTGTGGTCCACTTGAGATTTGGATGTGCTTCAATTTTGGGCCCATTCCCCTAAATGAGCTGATAAAATGGATGAACGGCATGGATAAGACATATACATCACCTATGAGCCCATATAGTTCACTTGGTACTCTGTAGCCATAAAATGAGCTGTCCACCTGAGATTTTTATCTGCTTCATTTTTGGCCCATGCTATAAAATGAGCTCGAGAAACGGGTGGACGGTGTAGATATACAACGTATACATCGAGGTGGCCCCATGGTCAGGGTACCGGATGTGGGTGGTACCAGCCAAATCTCTCCCACGTGGGAACAGAAAGAAGTTCATGATAACGGTTCGTTGAGGTGAATTTGTATTTATTCATCGCGGCTTAGGACTGCCCTATGATGTGCGGACGGTGAATCTGGATGGTCGATCTGATGTCCAAAGGTGAAGGCCTACTAATCTGATGGATTTGATCATTTAATTATCTGTGGTTTTTACTCTGAGATGTCCACACTAGGGCCCAAAAGTGAAGGGTGGAAACTGGCCTGGATGGCCTGTAAGGCTTCCTGGGGAGCGGATTAGGTGAGGCCGTCGTAACAGCTAACCAGGGCCACGTTGATGTATGTGTTTATATCCACACCGTACATCAGCCTTTCCAGCTCGTATCAGGGCATGGTCCCAAAAATTAAGCAGATTCAAGTCTCAAGTGGACCACACAGTAGGGATCGAATGCCCACCACTAAAAACTTCTTAGAGGCCACATAAGTTTTAGATCAAGCTGATATTTCTGTTTTCACTTCATCTATATCTGTGTGACCCTATGAACGGGTTGGATGGCAAATAAACATTATGGTGGGCCCTCTAAAAATTTTAATGGTTGGTGTTCAATGACCATTGTTTCCTTTGTTGTGGTCCACTTGAGACTTAGATCCTTTTTTTTTTATTTTTTTTTTATGACCATTCCTTTAAATGGGCTGAAAAAACTGATGGTCGGCCTAGATATGCAATACATAAATCAATGTGGGTCCCACAGTCCGTGCCTCACCCACTAAGCTGTCACTCGGGGATCACCTAATCCGCTCCCTCCTGGCAGATCTGGATTCTGCAGGCCTGTGAAACCAGCAGGCTACAACCAACTGAACGGTTCAGATTCACAAGCCAAAAAATGGACTGGACTTGATGGTCAGCCTGAAAGGTCTGTCTGGATCTTTTAGGAGCTTGCTATAATACATCCAAACGTATTGTCATAGACTCATAGGATAGGTTTGGGACTATAGCCTTTGGAAATTGGCATCACCTTCAAATGATCCAAACCGTTTATATGATAATCAAAGTCCAAAATTGAAATATTACAACATTTTGTATTTAACCTATTTACGATGAATATGAACGGTCTACATAACTTTTGAAAAATCAAATGGTTGAAGTATCCCAATATGAGATTTTTTTTTCTTTTCTTTTCTGGATATCCGGAATCGACTGTGATGCTAATCGTATGAATGGTTTGGATCGTTACAAAGAACCCGATCGAACGGCTAAAGTCCTTGCGTATCTATTTCACTCCGTAGGGATGTATTCTAGCAAACCTCTATTATAAAAGAGAAAGAGACTCGCGCGAGGAGATAGGGACGCAACTTAGCTGCTACCAGGACCGGCTAGCTATGTGGGTTTGACCCTGACCGCGGGGCCCACCTAGGTGTATGCATTGTATATCCACGCCGTCCATCCATTTTTAAACATTATTTTTTTTCATGGTTTTTAAAACGAAGCAGATACAAATCTCAGGTGGACCACACCACAGGAAACAGTGGTCATTGAATGACCTTCATTAAAAACTTCCTAGGGTCCGCCGTAATGTTTATTTGCTATCCAAAATGTTGATAAGCTCACAAAGAGCTAGATGAAGGGAAAACACAAAACTTTTGTGGCCCACAAAAAGTTTTTTAATGGTCTATCACTGTTTCCTGTCGTGTGGTCTGCCTGAAATTTATATATGCTTCATTTTTGTGACCATGAATTAAAATAATATGTAAAAATAAATGGACGGATAGGATATATAATTCATATATCTAGGTGGGCCTCACACCGCTGGTTCCAGGGTCGCAATTAAGTCGTGTCCGATTGTACGTATCCACCGCCCAGCACGATAGCGGATTAGGTGAGACCCCGGCCTTACCCAAGACGGTGCAGCCCTTACCGTGGGGCCCACCTTGATGTATGTATTATATATCCAAGCCGTCCATCCGTTTTTACATATCATTTAGTAACTTAGTCCAAAAGTGAAGCGGATCCAATTATCAGGTGGACCATACCGTAAGAAATAGTAGTGATTGACCGTCCTGCCATTAAAAACTTCTTTAGGGGCACCTTAATGTTTCCTTAGTGTTTATGTACCATCCAATCTGTTGATAAGGTCACATAACCCTGGATGAAGGTAAAAATAAATATTAGCTTGATCGAAAACTTTTGTGGCCTATTAATGGTCAATCAACATTGTTTCCTATGGTATGGTCCACCTGATAATTGGATTTGTTTCATTTTTTGAATAATGTCTTAAAAAGATATGAAATAACGGATGGACGGCATGGATACATTATATATATATCAAGGTGGGCCCATGCTAAGGGCCGGACAGTCTTGGGTGAGGCCGGAATCTCACTTAATCCACTCTACAAATGGGATTTTTACTACAATAGCCCCAAGTGTGGCTATTTTTACAAAAAGCCCAATTTCTCAAAAGACTTCTTTTTTAGCTTTTTCAAGAGAAATTGTAAAACTTTTGGTCGAAATGCCCTTATAAGTCCCTAACCACTATACGTCCACGAAGAGGTGGAAGCCCTCCTAGGCGTTACAAAGGAGCTCCATCGTGGGTCCCACTATGATGCATATGTTACATCCATGCCACCTATCCATTTGGAGAGACCGTTCTAGGGGATGAGCCAAAGAATGAAGTAGATCCAAACCTCTAGTGGACCTCACCAAAGAAAACAATGGGGATTAATGTTCTACCATTAAAAACTTCTTAGGGTCACAGAAGTTTTCAATCAAGCTAGTATTTGTGGTTTCCCTTCTTCCATGTTTGTGTGAACTTATGAACAGGTTAGATCTCAAATAAACATCATACTGGGCCCTAGGTAGGTTTCAGCGGTCACGACATTGTCCCCACTGTTTTCTTTAGTGGGGTTCACTTGAGAATTGAATTTGTCTCATTCTTAAGATCATGCCCTAAAATGATCTCTCCAAATGGATGAACGGTATGGATACAACACATATATCATGATGAGGCCGACAAAAGTCGGTGACATCATTTTGAGTAGGAAGTCCTTTGACTTTGAAGAGGTAAAGCCCTCATTGGCATTACAAAGGGGCTCCACAATGAGCCCCACCATGATCATATGTTACATCCAAGCCATCCATCCTTTTTGCCGGATCATTTTAGGCCATGGGCCCAACTTTAAGACAGATCTAAATAACAGGTGAGCCACACCATAGGGAATAGTTGGGACCATGATGTCTATTGTTGACTCTCTGGGCACTATGGATTCTCCCCAAGCACTGCAAATTCCCCCTGAGCACTGTGGGTTCCCCCCTTGGGCACTGTAGGTTCCCCTTGAGCCTAAGGAAGGCTTCAATGGTAGACATCACTGTCCTCACTATTTTCTGCTAGTGGGGCTCACAAGGCCTTTAAATCTAGCTGATATTTCTATGGTCCCTTTATACAAGTTTATGTGACCATATCAATAGGATTGGATGAAAAATAAACATCAAGATGGGCCTGAAAAAGTTTCAACAATGGACATCCATGTCCCAATTGTTTGTTGTGGTATGGCCTACCTAATATCTAGATCTAGCCCAAAATAGGGCCCAAAGCCTAAAATGATATGAAAAAAAGGATGAACGACATGGATGAAACATATACAACATGATAGGTCCCATGAGTGGACCACTCGTCCCAAGAGGGCTTCGTCTCTTCATGGCCGTATACAGGAGTAGGTGATCAAGAGCATGTGGTCAAATAACCATTTTCGAGGTGGTCAAAGGGCTATTTTGGACATAAAGGTATGTAATTTCTCGTGATAAAGCTAAAAATAATGAGCCTCATGAGAAATTGGACTTTTAGTAAATTAGCCACAGTCTATGTCAGTAAAAATCCCTCTCCAAGGATGCAGGTACAGCGTGCCATTCAAAATTAAGGAAAACCTTTGATACTCGGGCAAGGTACGATGGATAATACACAGGCACTTAAAATTTACTATTGCCTACGTGGACTTTCTGGGACGCGGTACATATCCAACGGAGCACTCGTGTACGGGGCCCAGGTGCAGGTACACCGTGCAGGACTATTGGATGATTCCCTTCGAAATCAAGAAAAACCTTTCATCCTCTGGCAGGGTACGATGGATGGTACACAGGCGCTTGAAAATTGCTAAGAAATTGCTTACGTGGACTACAGTTAATTCAGATGAATCCGGTACGCAGATGGCCTGCGAACACCCTAAAGAAGTTCCTGACTCCAGAAGCTAGTGGGGCCCACCGTGATGATTGTTAGAAATCCACTCCCTTCGTCCATTTTCTCATATCATGTCACCACATGAACCTTATTTTCAAAACTCAAGTGGGCCGAAATAATGAGGATTGAATGCTCACCTTTGAAACTTTTGTGGGGCCATGAAAGTTCTTAATCGGACTTATATTTTTGTGTTTTCAGTTCATTCTGATAAGAATTCCCAATTTAGACGGTTTCGATTTTTGTTACCGTATGCCATGTAATCAATTTCCGAATGCCTGCGTATTGAGCGTCATGCGCTGGCAGAGTAACAAATTCTAGCGGCAATGTACGCCACAGAAGTACGTTGATTTTCTGTCGCCGTCCGATTTCCTGCTCTAATTTGGAGTCGGTACTGTATGTTGGCTTTGGAAGCAAAAAAATTCTTTGTTGGAGCCTTTTCATCAGTCCACATCATCATACTCAATGCAACCTGGTCACACCTCATTGCAACCTGGTCACATGATATCATGCAATGTGAGGTAAACCAATGAAAAGGCTGGAAGCAGGTTTCCTGGAAGCAAACACAGGATCCAGACTCTGTAATTTTAGCACCAAAAGATAAGTGGATCCAGTTTGTTTATGGACTATTAGATCTTTTATGATTAGTCCAACTTACTGGCTTTACTCACGTTTGCTACTTTAGTACGTGCTACACGATTCGGCTCTTAATTATCTACTCGCGCGAATCTCCGTACCTTTTGGACTGGCTTGAATCGACACACGTGTGCTACTTTAGTGCTTGCTATGCGATTCGGCTTTTCGTTTTCTACTCAGTCCCTTCTTGTCTTATGGAAAGGATTCCGGACTGTGGGGCCCACCTTGATGTATTTTTTATTATATCTACTCCATCCATCCATTTCTCCAGCTTATTTTAAGTTATGAGCCAAAAACTGAAGCAGATATAAATCTCATGTTGACCACACCACAGGAAACAGTGGTGATTGGATGCAAACCATTAAAAACTTCTCAGGGGCACAAAAGTTTTGGATCAACACATGTTGGAGGGAAAATAAACATTCCAGTGGTCCCCAAGAAGCTTTTAATGGTGGGCATTTCATCACAGCTGTTTCTTGTGATATGGTCCCCGTAAGATTTGAATCTGCTTCATTTTTGGGATTGTTGTCCAAAATGAGCTTTCAAAATGGATGGACAGAGTAGATATAAGGCACATACATCACAGTGGCCCACCAAGGATCCACCGACCTATGGAGAACCTATTGCATATTAAGTAACTTTGTGGGGCCCACAGATGATGGATGTGTCTTATCCATTCTGTCCATCCATTTTATCAGATCATTTGAGGTTAGGATCCCAAAATTTAAGCACATCCAAATCTCAAATGGACCACACCACAGAAAAGTGGAGAAAATGAAGTCCACCGTTGAAACCTACCTAAGTCCCATAGTGATGTTTATTTATCATCCAACCTGTTCATGATGTAAAACAGACATGGATGCAGGAAAAACACAAATAAAAGCTTGATCGAAAACTTCTGTAATCCTTTATAAGTTTCCAACCTCAAGCGTTTAGTTCTCACTATTTCCTATGGTGTGGTCTACTTGAGGTTTAGATATGCTTCGATTATAAGGTTATCTTATAAAATGAGCTAGAAAAAACTGATGTACAGCGTGGATGAGACACATAAATGACGGTGGGCCCCATAGAATTTACTATGTGGGATAGTGCCCTAAAATGACCGTATCCTATGGTATACTCCACCTGATAATTGGATCTACTTCATTTTTGGGGGTAATGCCCTAAAATGATCTGCAAAATCGGATGGACCGCGTGGATACAGAATACATAAATCAAGGTGGGCCCCAGGGAGGCACCATCTTGGTTGAGTCGGTGGTCTCCACCTAATCCGCTCCTCGAGAGCGAAGGGACTGATGTCAGTTGGTACACATGGCACGGCAGAACCGGATGCCGATCGTCAATGCTCTGGCAGAGTGTGATGATTCATGCACATGCAATCAGAAATTGTACACTTTTCATCTATTTCACTTAAAATCAACCGTACAAATCGTAGCCCTTAGTTTTGGATGGGCTATGAACCAAATATCTCACTGTTATGATGGCTTAAAAAAAAAAGATTGGTGTAACATCCATTCCGTCCATCAGGTGAGATCCTTGATGTTAGGCCCTGGGGCAAAAAATCAACCAAATCAAGAACTCATCTGGGCCACACCATGGGTAAAGAAGGGGATTTAACATGTGGAGCTTGGATGATTTATGCAGCTTAAAACTGGTGGTGTAGATGGACGCGGATTGTTTCATGCCCTGTGAAGATTCTGTGGGGCCCACATTGATATATGTGTTTTATCCACGCCGTCCATCCATTTTTTCAGCTCATTTAGGGTATGAGAACAAAATGAAAGTACATTCGAAGTTCAAGAGGACCACACCACAATAAACGGTGCGATTGAACGGCTAGTGTCGAAAATTTCTTTGGGGCCACGGTAGCTTTGAATCAAGCTGATATTTGAGTTTTCCAACCACCCAAGTCCTAGTGACCTTATGATGGTCGGACCACCATGGTAAAGTGGATTGCGTACTGAGTGAACTCAGTGGGGCTCACTGTAGATGTATGTGTCTTATCTTTGCCGTCCATCCGATTTCAAAATCCCAAAATTGAAGCATATTCAAGCCTCAAGTGGACCACACCACAGGAAATAGTGGAGATAATGATGTCTACCGATGAAACCTCTATAGAAACCATATTGATGTTTATTTGTCATCCAATATGTTCATACGGTCAGATTCCTGGATGCACAGGGAAAACAAAAGTATATGTTTGATCCAAAACTTCCGTGGCCCTAAGAAGTTTTTGACTGCAAGTCTTCAATTCACACTGTTTTCTATAGTGTGGTCTACTGAAGCTTTAGACATGCTTTGATTTTTATCTCATGCCTTGAAGTGATCGGGTGAAACATAGTAAGTCATGTAAATCAAGGTGGGGCCCAAAGAATTTACTAAGTATGCTCTATGACTCATTACACAATTGGCTACCCTTCAGCATGCCCTTTGATAGAGCCAAGCTATGCCCTGTTATAGCTAAGTTCAGCCTTCGGGCTGGAGTGACATGATTGAGCTGGCTAGACCAAGCTTTTAAGCTGAATTCAAGCTTGGAAAAAAAAAAATTAAATAAACCCAGCTCAAAAGCCTAACTTAAATTATTTAAAATTTGAGCCCAAAAATAACCCAAAGCCCATTGACACTCTTTACTTTTATAGGCGGTTTCACATCTCATATCTTTGCTATCTTTCGGTGTGGAGTAAATAATGTACCTTTTTAGCTAGTCGAGTTTCAACCAAGTTAATTGAGTTGAACCGAATCGAGCCATGATTGATCTAAACTTTGAGTTGAGCTGAATCAAACTTGGGTTGGCTTGAGCTCAGTTCGAAAATCCTTCCAAACTTGGAAAAATGGCTAGACTTGTTTCGAACCCAACCATCAAATCAAGCTGATTTGAGCTAAGTTGAGCAAGCTAACTCGCGTACAGCTTTAGTCTTGCTCGGGATTTTGAACTGTTTCGGTCAGGCTGGCTCAAAATTCTGATTTTCCGGCCCGAAGACGGGCCCATTGACAGGCCACCCGCGGCAGCATGATATGCGGACTCGCCTAGGCACAAGGAGCGTGCCCACTAGAAACCGATTGGCAAGTGGAAGTCAACGTACATGAGATCCACCCCATCCATCAGGTGTTTTGTCTCATGCTCATCCTGGAATCCAAAATTCAGGCTGGTCCACACCTCAGGTAGGCTACACTGTAGGGAAGAGACTCACCATTAGTTGAGTGTGGGGCCTAGGGTGATTTATATATGCCATCCAATCCGTTCATCTGTAGTGAATTATCAGTATAAATAGAATTCCCAAAGATCACGCTGTTACGAAACTCACCATAACAGGTTTCAGAGGCACGATTTAACATCATGGTGTATCTAGGTGGCCCACCTGATGGACGGTGTAGATCTCATGCGCATGAAGTTGTTAGCCCCACAGAAGTGGTAGGCACGCCCTGCACGCCTACACGTAGCTTTCCATATACGCTTTCACTGTCTGAATTTATTACGGTACAATAGGGTGTCAATGGGCCGGGCTTGAGCTTGTAAAATCGAAATTTTGAATAGGGTTGGGACCGTCGGCCCGGCCCGAAACAGTGCAAAATCCGGACTGAGACAGTGAGACCTACTCCAGGCCCGGCCCATTAACAGCCCTAAATGTCATGCCTCAAGCCTATAAATGGGCTGGGTCTGGACCAGAGACCAAATTGCTAATTGGGCCTGAAAATCAGGGCCAGTCGTTAGCATTTAGTCACTGGGTCTCCTATTTTAGGTTCAATCATAGCCGTTAAAATTTATAGGGTTGGGCCTAAATACCAAAGTCCAGATCTGGTCTGTTTATTAGTCAGGCTTCGAAATCAATCCCATACTCTTGGGTACTATGTTTACATAGGGGTGTCGAGTGACAACCTAGACACTGTCAGGTTAGGGGGCATTTGGCATCTCTACAAATAAGAGTTTATTAGCTTATTTAAAAAAAAAAAAAAAAACTTTTATACTATTTGGTAAAATTCTAATTAGAGTACTTCTTTGTTTAAAAAGTAGCTAATAAACTTTGATTTTATAAGTTATAGAGGGGTTGTTTTCTCAAACGGAGCTTATTTGCTCAAGCGGGTAGACATTTTGGACTAAAGTTTGGATAAGCTTATCTTTAAACTTTTTAAGTAATTCCCATCTTACCCTCATCTCTTCTCTTTACAGTCTTTTCGAGGTTGGCCCACATGATGAACGAACCATATTGAAGGTGGGTCCCACATGATGAATGGTCCATATCAAAGGTGGGCCCATATAATGCACAATTACATCAAAGGTGAGCCCCACATGATGGATGCCTGCATCAAAGTGTGACCCAACATGATGGACAATCCATATTAAGTAGGCCCTACCTGATGGATGGTCCGCATCAAAGGTGGGACCCACATGATGGATGGTGGACATTGAATGTGGGACCACATAATGGAAGGTTGACATTAAAGGTGGGCCCACATGATGAATGACCCATATTGAAGGTTGGGCCCCACATGATGGACCGTCCACAACAAAGGTGGGACCTACATGATGGATGGTGGACATCAAAGGTGGGTCACACATGATGGACTATGCACATCAAGTGGGCTCCACATGATAGATGGTTTGCAACAAAGGTGGGACCCACATGATGGATGCTGGACATCAAAGGTGGGCCTCGCATGATGGATGACTTGCATCAAAGAGTGGCCTAGCATGTCGAAATATGCACATCAAGTGGGTCCCATTCGATGGGCAGTCCACATCAAAGTTGGGACCCACATGATGGATGATGGTCATTGAAAGTTGGCTCACATGATGGTCAGTTGACATTAAAGGTGGGTCCACATGATGAACAACCCATATTAAAGGTGGGCCCCAAAAAATGAATGGTCTACATCAAGGTGAGTCCACATAATGGACGGAGTGGACTTCGCATGATGGATGGCCCACATCAAAGTGTGGGCCCTCATAATAGGGTCCACATCAAGTGGGCCCCACCAAATGGACGGTTCACATCCAAATTCTCGCATGATAGATGACCCATATGGAAAGTGGGTCACATGATGGATGATCCACATAGAAGGTGCGCCCACTCGATGAATGGTGGATATTAAGAGTGGGTCCCATGTGATAGACCATCCACTTCGAAGGTAGGGCCCACACTATGGACACATCAAATGTGGACTCCACGTGATGGGTAATGGGTAGTGGACATTGAGGGGACCCACATAAAGGACAATTAGCATTGATGGTGGGCCCCCACATGATGGATGATCCACATCAAGGTGGGTCCCTAATGATGAATGGTCCACATCCAAGATCGGCCTTGTATGATGGACACCTACTTTGAAGGCTTGGCTCACACAATGGACGGTCCACATCAAAGGTGGGCTTCATAAGATGGTTGATCTACATCTAATGTACGAGATAATGGATAGCCCAAATATCTTAAAATATGAAGATCGTAGTTGTTTATTCTTTTGCTATTTAGGGCATGGTTCATTTATTATAAGATCTAAAAAAACAACCATTTATAATGCTCTTATAATAGAGTTGTTGTAATCTTTAAAAATGATATCTCTAGAGAAAAACGCTTATGGGAAGGTTTGACCAAATGTACTAATTTCAAAGAGAGCTTTTTTCATGCTTGAAAACTTAACTTTACCAAGCCAGCCTATTTAAAACAAGAGTTATAACAAAAGAGCTCACTGGAGTACCCGTTATTGAATTAGAGTGGAGATGCCAAACGAACCCTTAGTGTGTTACCGGGAAGGTATGGGTCCATGTGATTTATGAATGCCATCCAACCCGTCCATAAGATGAGTAACCTCATATCAGCCCTAGCTGCCTAAAGTAGGCCTGATCTAACACTCAGGTGGGCCATGGCATAGGGAACAATAGGCAAGGGGATGCCCACTGTTGATTTGCATAGGGGCTCATATGAATTTTAAAATAGTCTTATTTTCGGCTTCACCCTTCATCCATACCAGATTAAGGGTCTGAATGGTGTGGATTTCATATACTCAACACGGTGGGCGCTCCATGTAAATCAAGGGTGGATGTTCACTCCCAAATTGGTCCTTATAGAGTGCCCCCCCCTGATTCACGAATCAGCCTGATTTTGGGCCTTGGAGGAAGCATGAGCTAACGCATATGGTAGACAAGTTGGATTTTTATGCTTGAATCACATGGACCCCTGCTCGGTGGTACCACCGTAGTTTATCCAGCGGTCGTACCAGTACCGGTGCCACTAGATCACGCCCGTTTATAGATGTCATGAAATTTAGTGGAAGATGCTGGTGGGGCCCACCGTGGTATGTGTATCACATTATCAACTCTGTACATCTGGCGTGCCCCTCCAATTTCAACCCATTTCCCTTGGATAAGGCAGTGGGACCCAAGCTGTGCCGAGGGCCGGCTTGTGTGCCTGTTTTGATACAATGAGGTACGTTTGTTTTCGAGTCGCCACTAGCCAAATTTAGCTTAAGGTTTATATTTGGTTAGAAATCATAAAGTTACTTATAAAAGGAAGAATTCACAATTCTCTTGATTCAAATGACTCTTATGATTGTTTTGCAGTGAAAAATTTTAAGTAAGGGCTTCGATGACGGAAAATGTAGAAATTATTCATCATTTTTATGTCTGCATTGAGTGTGCGGTTTCTATTTTATAGAATTTGGAATTTTTTGAAAATTTATAAAATTAAAGAAGTAACTAAGTCAAGGGTGTAAGTGAACAAACATTGAAAAAAAAAAGGGAGAAGAAAATAAACAAAGATGTGAGTGTATTATTGATGTGTTATATATGGGATGTTGAACTTGTGGAGATATGAAAATAGGAGGGAAACTATGAACTCTTATGTGGAAATAGATAATCGAGTGTCCCTAATTTTAACTCTGCTGTTCATTGAATTATTTGGAAACTGGCACCCTATCAATGTGGAGAAGATTGCTCTGAGAAGGAGAACTTCCCAAGCCTACTGAGCACTTCCAAGCCCCGCAAAACTCTCTCAGACCTCATTTTCAGCCTTCAGGCAAGGCAAGAGCTCTCTTCTCGAACGTGGTTCTTCATAGCTCTTCAATGAGGGAGGATGGTCTGATATTTATAAAGGTGATTGGCGGGAATTGGATTTCTATTTATGCTCGTGTGGCCTGTTAGCATGTTTTTGAAGGCCCCTGGGATGATACGAGCTAATATGGGCTGATAAGTAGACTTTCTACCGAGAGGCCCCATCATTGCCATGTGGTTGGCAGGAATTGGATTCCTGCCGGTCGCATTTGGCTAATCCAAACCATTAATTAGATTCGGATGGGCCTAGGTATACCTTTTGTACATTTCGTTTGTAGGTGCAATGTTTTGTTGAGTCGATTGAATGCTGGTTTTGAGAATTCGTTGCGATCAAGCGAAGTATTATCTACAATTTTGAGTGGGGAGTCTACATGGGCCCAATGGGGCCCACCATGTAAAATCATGCCTGAAACCTCTAAAATCATATGGTTGGCCCACCTGAGTTCTGAAATGACCTAATTTTTTTTTTTTATTGTCCCTCACGAAAATGGGCCCACTAATTTCATCGTTGTCATCATCACCATCGATGTGAAAAAAGGGTGATACACTCTTAAATTGAGATTTTGAAAATGTCCTTTAAGATATGTGATCCATATTGATAATTGGCCATTTTAAAGCATGCCGAGAATTTACTTTTCTAAGATGTAGAGTATTTACATCAAAACCCTAGTTTCAAAGCTCGATGAGACAATTGGAACTCTTGTAGGTTGACTTGAGTCGATTCAACTTGGAGACAGCTCTATAAGAAACTCTCCACTTCAACTCAAGTCTAGTTGAATCAAGTACTTTTTTCTTGATTTTTGGGTTTCCATTAAAATTTCATATTTATTAATTTATACATTCTAATAATATAATAGTTAGAAAGCGATTATTGATTATCGAGTCTTTGGCTAAGTCTCGGAGTCGAATGGACAGAGTTTTTGGGTTTTACAAACAGTGATTCAATCTGGAAAATGAATGATGTTTACTAGGTTCTGTTCAGAAATGTACAAATGCAGAGAATAGAAGCCCTCTGTTGAATTTGATTTGAATGGGCACTGGATTTCCAAGGTTACAGTAGTTTCAGATCCAACATACAATAATTAGCAAATATGCCCAATCAAGACTAACAAACTAAAACATGTGGGGCCCACCTTCTAGTGATCCAAACTTCATTTGGAGACCTATGAAATCTCCACCATGATGTCAGCCATCTGATTTTTCCACTGTTAAGTGTGGACCACAGGTTGTAGTTGTCTACATAACAGATGGCTAGGATCATCTGAAGGAGATATAAGGGGTATATTCCATGATGGTCGTCGGTCCCATCTGTATCTGGATCCGACCATCATATAATAACTCTTAATGAAATTGGCGGTGCTACACTGATTGTATATCAGATGGCTAAGATCATCTGATGGGGGAAGATATTTGCACATTCCAAGGATGGTGGGTCCCACCATAGATCATTTCTCTCGATCGAGGATCATACAACTTCTCATAATGAAAATGGTAGTTCTACACCCACCTTTTCTTTTTCCACGGTAACAATCAACATTGTCTATTATCTAATGATGAGAATTCATGCTCATGTATTTGAATGAGAGCCATTGACTCTCTGATCTACTTAAAAAGAAAAGAAAGGAATCTAAACTCATTATCAACACTCGATGAGCGAGTCGCATCATCGCTGCTTTTATGCTAATTGATGTCATGATGATTGCAAGGATCGATCACTGCTGCTGCTTTGCCTTTCTAGATCAGTCGACGGCCGTGAGAGAACTAAAATCTAGCCATTGATCATGTGCCCACTGTCATTGTTTGAATTCATTGTTGTTTTTGTGCCATTTGATATCATACATATGCTGCACTGCCTTTCAATCAATTGATGGCGGTGAGAGGGGATCTAGGCGATGGTAAACATGCCTGCTGCTGCTGCTTGAGTTCCACATTCCCCCCTTTCAAAGATCTGTTTGCCGATCTCATCGTCATCACCAGATTATTGAATGAAGGTGTCCTCATTTCTTCAATGGATGCTAAGCTAGGAACTGTAACTGCTCGTCTTTCGGGGGTTGTATTGGTCGGATGGTCCATCTATTCATTAAACAAATTCAATATCAGCAGTATAGAAAAAACTACAATGGTCTATTTGCAAGTCGAACTAGTCATTGGAACGTAATTCCAGAAAAACTCATGCTTGCATGTAAATCAATCTTTTCTGGCACTCGTGCTGCTGTGGGTTGTTCATCAGATGGGCCTCACTGTGTATGGCTAAAAAGCTGACCAACAGTGCACATTAAACACTGTGTAATCAAACATTAGATGGGCCCCACTGTGGTCTGATTTCAAGTTTTCAACTTGCAAGTCAGACTAGTAGGAATACAATATCAGAAAAAATCAGTGCTTGCATGTAATCAATCTTTTGTGGCATTCATGCCACTGGGATATTGTTCATCAGATGGGCCTCACTGTGTATGGCTAAAAAGCTGAACATTAGGTGTGGCCCACATGATGAAAACACCACCTTGGCACATACATGCATGGGAACCATCCGATTTGAGACATTGTGTCATGTGTGCCACTGGCATCTGTCATACTCATGCAAGTAGACTAATGCATTTCTGATCACATTTTTGAAAAACTAAAATCATGTGCATGAGATGTTCGGGTGATTTTTTCTATAATCCTTAAGAGGAGCTTCTTTAAGGCATACCAAGTAGTCTTTTCTAAGGCAATGGTCGGCCTGGTTTCTCATCTCCGTTATGCTCTCTGTGTGGTTTTCTTGCATTATTTTCAACTGATCCGAGCATGCACTTGACATGGACTCCATTTCCTTCGTAGCTTCTTCATCCAGCAGTAGTGAATCTGCATCCCCCGAAAAGAAGAAGAAGAAGAAGAAGAAGAAATTTCATAAAGACGTCTGCAAAAGCACACTTCTTGCACGAATTACCTCAAACTAAAAGATAAAAAGAATGAAGATAAAATTACTTTTAGCAGCGGTCAGCAGATCGGAGACTCTGGAATCAAATTCCGCATTGGTAGAGAAGCATACGGATACGAAGTTTTCATGTGCATTGTGATTTTCGCAAATGCTTTCTCTGTTAAACGAAAGATCAACAGAAGCAAGAGGGTGAGAAAATTTTAAAAAGAGCATTCTTTACTCATCAATCAGATGGATGGGAAAAGCTTACTCTGCGGCAGAGTCTATCTCTGCAATGCCTTTCTTGTTAAGATGATCAATGGATAGCTGAACATTCTCCCACTGTTGCCTAGAATGGTTGACTTCCTTTGAGCTGTATATATCAAGAACAAGCACCACTGTTATGAGAAAGAATATATTACGAGAAAAGTTATTAGGACGTGCACTTCACAGAAGTTCCATGATGCAAAAGCATGTAAGTCGATTGGGACAGCAGATCTGGTGTCTCAAGTTGATGGGCCATAGCCTCAAAACGGCAGCAATTGGACAAAAGCCTAACCATCTGATGGCCAGGAGTTTTGAGAATGCAACCATTTTATTTTCTTGTTTTTGGCTCAACTTTATGTTAATTGTCCACCTGTGCATGATCAGACGGTTAGTGTAAAGGTCTGCTTCCAGTCAGATGGCTCCCATATCCCAGTTGATTGGGTAGTCACCAACTGCATGATGACCCAGCCAAATTGATGGTTCCAATCACCAGAAATGCAATGTGGTATGGTGGAGATGTTTTGTCTGGTGCATCACACACGTGAAAATCCATGGACGACTTACCATTCTTGAAGATTGTTTTCCATATTAGTCCTGGTGTGAGCTGCTGAGTATGTATCTTCCTGGAACTGGCTTTCCACCTTCTCTATATATGCATTCCACTCCTTTTTAGCATTGGTAGAAACTTGCTGCATGTCAGACATCTCTTGCTGTAATATCTTTTTCTCTTGAATGCTTGTGGCATTCATGTTTCCCAATGCCTCTGAGACCTGTCACAGAAAAAAACAGAGAAGTATGAATGCACATCTTTTTCTACATGGCCCAATGTTCAATTGAGCGTTTGCTTGGCTCAACAACACTAAAATGGTGTAATGGTGGATGCTGGATATCCCGAAAATCATTCAACTTAGCCCCTATTATATGTGGACCACTCATTGTAATTATCCATTTTCATCGGATGGCTATGATCATGTTGTCTGATACAGGAGCTACTGGGAGCACGGCCTATCCGTTTATCAACCCATGATAGAGATACCCCACAATCCCCCTTCAGCTGAACCCGCCCCAAATGTGGACCACTCGCAATTTTCTCAAATATTCATTGGATGGATATCTCTATCATGGGTTATATTCATTTGATAGGGAGATATTGGGGCATGGCTCATCCAATGATTGGGTCATCTCAATCAATGGTATATACTACCTAGAGGTGGGCCCTAAAAGAGGGCTCTGCTAGATCCTAATCATTCAACTTAGCCCCCATTATATGGGGATCATTTGTTGGAATTGTTCATTTCCATTGTACAGCTATAGCTGATACAGGGGATAATGGGAGGCACGGCCCATCCATGATAGATACCCAAAATTCTTCCATTTGGCTGATCCTTGGCATCCGACCGAGGCCCCGTTAAATATGAACCATTTGCTGTAATTTGATCACTTTTCTTTGGATGACTACAATCCGATGGTCCATCCATGATAGAGATATCCCCACAAATCCCCCTTCAGCTGTATACTTTTTATCAATTTTCGTCAGATGACTACAATCATCTGATAGATGTTGCGGCATGGCTCATTCTATGATCGGGTCAACCAGATAGATCATTGTTGGGGTGAGCTTGTCAACAATCAGACTGACCATATTTCTCTTGGTAGACGTCAAATTTGCTAATATCACAGCAATCTTTTCAAGTGCCAATTTCTCCTCTTTAGCAGATGCTTCCTGCGTTAACAAAACGGAATTGATCAGATCGTTGATGTCCCAATTTAGGACATCTGAGTGTCATTGAAATTAGCACTGACCTGAAATGTCTTCTCAAAATCTGCTAACTGGCGGGATTTTTCTGTTTGATTTTCTTCAAGGATTGATGCTAGTTTAGAAGCACGGCCATAAAGGTCACTGAAGAAGTCGACCGTTGCCTTTGATATTGCCTGTGTTGACACCAGAGTCCTTTGCAGTCCCTACACAGTTTTTTTGCCAGAAAACATAAGATTTCCTTGAAACGTTCGAGTTATAACTTGTGTTCAAGCTCAAATGGAAGTAACTAAGGTAGAATTTGGGTGCACCACCAAAAAGTTTGGGAAATTGCAACTTGTATCATTTAAGAACCTTCTCACACCAGGTCTTGATTCAACACCGATTGATACTAATACATCCATTGGCCTCAGAACAATGAACACTTCTATGTAGCCCTAAACAGTGTGGGATCCTATTCGAGAACTAGACTTGCATATAAAGAAAAGGTAAATGTATATACATACCTCCTCTTGTTGTTGAGCAGAGAAAGCCAGTAGCTGTTTTTGTTCGGCAAGGGAATGACGGATTTCATGGAGAACCAGCTCAGCCTCTGAAACTGCAGTGACCAAGAACTGAAAATGGCACAGATTTCACACCATTAAATCCCTACTTTTCTCTTAAAGTGGCATAGGCATTTCACAAAGAACTTTCCTATTCCTTACATTCTCAACAGCCATTGCCTGAGCAGATACTGTTAATTTCAGCTCCTCCATGTTTGAGGAAGCTTTCTGTTCTAATGCACTGACAAGCTCCTTCATGGTGCCAATTCTTGAAGTGTGTGTATCTTTCATTTTCTCAATCTGTTGTTCCAAGAGTTTTGTTGCCTGAAAATTACAAAGGTAAGGGAACCATGTTAATATACAGAATCTAGCAGAACTTTTATGAGAGCCAGTAGGAGTTCAAAACCATTCTCCCAAGACGGGAATTGTGTGCAAGAGACCCATGCTTTCTGTGATCATATACATTGAGGTCCTAATCCATATACACCAGGTGAGTTCACACACATTCTTTTCAAGTATCTTTATGATGCGGACACAAGATCGTTTCAAGTTTACCTACGAAGAAAGCGCCCACCACAAACACCTTCTTTGTGGTTAGGCGATGATTGAGGAGCATTGAAGACCCTACGCACGTGATTTGGCACATAGAAGACACGTGTGTAGGATGGAAGAAGACCTGACTGAAGGAATGGAAGAATGCCTGACTAAAGGTGGCCAGGCACCCGGCCAAATTTGTCACCGGGCACCCGAAATTCTGAGATTTTTAAGATTTTATTGCTGGACATTTTTTGTCCTGGCCAGGCGCCCGGCCAAATTGGTCACCGGGAGCCCGACCCCCACACGAACTGTTTTTTTTTTTTATATTTGTTTTTACTTGATTTTTAGGGGTATTTTGGTACTTTTAAGTTTTCTTATTGCTTATTTAAGTGGGCTAAGCCCTAAAAACAAGATTAGTTGATTATTAATGAAAAAGCAAACCTCTTTGATGGCTTCTCTCTTCTCTCTCTCTCATGGTGCTTCTTCTCTTTCCTTGATCTTTTTCTTCTAACTTCTTCTTGTGCCTCTCTAAATTCTTCAAGGTAATTATTTTCTTCTTTTTATTTTCAGTTTTTACTAATCCTTCCTCGATCAAACCTTGAGAATCGATCTAAACTCTAAACCTCCAAATTCTCAAATCCCTAATCCGAGAAATTTCCTGATTCTTCGGACTAGTGATCTTCATTGATCGATTGGGTATGACCATGCAAGATCGGGAGGTCTCATCCCTCGCTAGATCCAACCTAAGTAATAATTGAATTCCATACTTCATGGTTGTGATGATGGCCCGCTCCATTGCATGTTTCCTTAATGATTTTCTCAATTATGATGATTAATGCTAGAATTTTAGATTATTATTGCATTTTATTTCCGCTGAATAATTGTGTTTATAAACATGCATCATAATTAGGTCATCCTGCATCAAATTTGATATCAGAGAATAGGCTTGCATGGTTTTGTCTAGATCGAGTTATCAAATTAGGGTTTTGATTTTTAGGTCTAATTTAGGAAAGTTCCAGATTTAGAAAGTTTCCGATTTTAGAAACTTTTCAATTTTAGAAAGTTTCCTAATTTGGAAAATTTCTAGATTTGAATTGTTTCCTGTCTTAACGTAATTGTGTCAGTTCATATTAGTTTTGCATTCATCGCATTCATCTTGTAAGTCGTAACACCTAGTAGTCTAGTTGGGTAGAGTTTGGTTCAAGTCTTAGTTGTATGCCCACGAGAAAAGGTAGAGGTTTCGGACTTCAACCAATCATGAACAACGAGCAGTTATTTGAGCAACTTGCTCAATTGATGCAAAAGATAACTACAATGGAAACGAGACAAAAGAATGAATTCGCCCATTTAAGTACCCAGATCACCACCACCATGAATAAAGTCGAGCAATTAGAGACATCCCAAAGGAAGAACCTCACTCTTGGGGAAGACACACACTCTCAAGCAGGAGAAATCATTGAGGAGTGTGTTCCCATACGTGGAGGACATGGTGGCAGGGGACGTGGAGCTGGTCGTGGTGTTGTGCGGGAGGCACAAGCTGCATATGACTACCCAGACTACTACGATCCCGATGAGCGTGCGATGAAGAATGTGAAGGTGGAGGCCCCAAGTTTTGATGGGCGTCTGGATGCCAACGCATTCCTTGACTGGATTGCTGACATGGACCACTACTTTGAGTGGTATGGCATGTCAGAAAACCGTCAAATACGATTTGCAAAGATGAAACTTGTGGGCTAGGCCAAGTTGTTTTGGACCAATACTGAGCGTAAGATAGAAAGAGTTGGTAGAGCCCCTATCACACATTGGTATGAGATAAAAGAGAGTTGAAGGAGAAGTACCTTCCTCTCTCATACCATCAGAAGCTCCTTGACCAATGGCAATCCTTATGCCAAGGGTCAATGTCTGCCGCTGACTACATCGCTAAATTTGAAGAATATATGATGCGATGTGATATCCAAGAAGACTCTTTAATAACGCTCTCGCGTTTCAAGACGGGCCTTCGTGCGGATCTTCAGCGCGAGCTTATGACTCGGCCCTTAACGGACTTGGATAAAGCATATCAAGTTGTGCAGGAACTAGAGCAATACCTGAAAGTTCCTGTCATTAGACGTTTTGAGTCCTGAGACTCTAGTGCTAGATTTGGTTCCCAGGGAGCTAGACCTAATGTTGGTAGTCAACCTAGAGCGCAGGCGACTGTTCCGCTTAGGCCTAGGGAGGACAAGGGCAAAGGAGTTCTTGGTGCAGGTCCTAGTGGAGGTAGTCATCAAGTGAGATGCTACGAATGTGGGAATCTCGGTCACATGTCCAATCAGTGTCCCACGAAGAACCGTGGGAAAGCCTTAGTTATAGGCGAGTCTCACGAGGGTGTTGATAGCCAGGGTGTTGATTATGAAGTAGAAGAATATCACCCTAAAGGAGGTCTTACTGACGAAGATGGTGTAGATGAAGAAGCAATGCTTGCAGTAGTCAGGCGTGTGCTAGCTCAGTCTAGGAGTAGTGTTGATTGGCGTTGGAACACTATCTTCATTACTCTTGCCAAGTGTGGAGAGAAAAATTATAAGGTGATAGTGGACAGTGGAAGTTGCCAGAATGTGATTTTCGCTAACACCTTAGATTGTTTGAAGCTGAAATCCACACCTCATCCTGACCCATACAAAGTTTCTTGGATTGACTACTGCAGGGTGTTGATTATGAAGTAGAAGAATATCACCTTAAAGGAGGTCTTACTGACGAAGATGGCGTAGATGAAGAAGCAACACTTGCAGTAGTCAAGCGTGTGCTAGCTCAGTCTAGGAGTAGTGTTGATTGGCGTCGGAACACTATCTTCATTACTCTTGCCAAGTGTGGAGAGAAAAATTGTAAGGTGATAGTGGACAGTGGAAGTTGCCAGAATGTGATTTTCGCTAACACCTTAGATTGTTTGAAGCTGAAATCCACACCTCATCCTGACCCATACAAAGTTTCTTGGATTGACAAAACTTCCCTTCCAATCACCCATTAGTGTTTAGTTCCCATCGAGTTTGGGTCATACAAGGAGTCCCTCTGGTGTGATGTGATACCTATGGATGTTGGACATATTATCCTAGGTAGGCCGTGGCTATTCGACAATGACATCACGATCTTTGGCCGTTCGAATGTGTGTTACCTTCATGCATAACGGTAAAAAGATCAAGCTTAATCCTATGCCACCTGACAGCACACTAGGGAAGAAGAAGGATGAGAAGGTGAGTGAGCCTAAGGAAGTGAGGAAATCCAAACCTAAGTCTCTTCATATAATCAATGCGAGAGAATTTGAGAAAGAGACTAAGGAGGATTCCATAGTATATGCCCTTGTGACAAGAGAGACTACACCTGAGGTTCTATCAGAGTTACCCCATGAGGTAACATCGGTTTTAAATGAATACAGTAATGTATTTCCTGAGGATTTACCGAACGAATTACCACCTATGAGGGACATTCAGTATGCCATTGACCTCGTCCCAGGGTCGACTCTACCGAACCTTCCTCACTACAGGATGAACCCTGCAGAACATGCAGAGTTGAAGAGGCAAATTGATGAGCTTCTGCAAAAGGGTTTTATCCAAGAGAGTATGAGCCCGTGTGCCGTGCCAGCATTGTTAACACCAAAGAAAGACGGCACCTGGCGCATGTGTGTGGACAGCTGTGCCATAAACAAAATTACCGTTAAGTATAGGTTTCTCATACCTAGACTTGATGATATACTTGACATGATGGCAAGGTCCACCATATTCTCCAAAATTGATCTCAAGAGTGGATATCACCAAATCCGCATACGCCCAGGAGATGAGTGGAAACGACGTTTAAAACCAAAGATGGGTTGTACGAATGGATGGTCATGCCCTTCGGTTTGACTAACGCGCCCAGTACTTTTATGCGGGTGATGACACAAGTCTTAAGGCCGTTCATGGGAAAATTCCTAGTGGTGTACTTTGATGGCATTCTTATTTACAGTACCACTAAGGAATCACACCTTGAACATCTGAAGCAGATCTGTAGCGTCCTTAGGAATGAAAAGTTGTACGCTAATCTTAAGAAATGCGCGTTCATGTCTAGTCAAGTCGTGTTCTTAGGATTTATAGTGTCTTCAGAAGGAATGCGCGTAAACCCTGAAAAGGTCAGGGCCATAGTTGAGTGGCCTGAACCGAGGAACATTCATGAGATGCGAAGCTTTCACGGCTTAGCAACTTTTTATCGTCGGTTCATTAGGGGTTTTAGCACGATCATGGCTCCCATTACTGAGTGCATGAAAAAAGGAGAGTTCGTGTGGTCTAAAGCCGCAGTCAAGGCTCTCAAGGAAATTAAGGGTAAGATGGTAGAAGCTCCTGTCATGCGTCTACCTGACTTTTCTAAAGTCTTTGAAGTACCGTGTGATGCATCTGGTGTCGGTATAGGTGGAGTGTTAAGTCAAGAAGGACACCCAGTAGCCTATTTCAGTGAAAAACTGAATGATGTAAAACAAAAGTACTCCACTTACGATAAAGAATTTTATGCGGTAGTGCAATCCCTGAGACATTGGCGACATTATCTCCTACCGCAGGAATTTGTTATGTTTTCTGACCATGAGGCTTTGAGATATTTACACTCGCAGAAGAAACTCAACCCAAGGCATGCTAAGTGGGTAGCGTTTCTTCAGGAATATTCGTTTGTTTTGAAACACAAGGCCGGGGTTGAAAACAAACCAGCAGATGCCCTTAGTAGAAGAGTGGCGTTGCTCAGCTCCTTGAGTGTAGTGGTAATCGGATTTGAGCAACTGAAAGATGAATACCCCACATGTCCCGATTTTGGGGGTACTTACGCGTCGCTCTCTAATGACCAGCGTATTATGGGTGAGTATGTCCTTAAAGATAGCTTCCTTTTGAAGGGAGACAGACTTTGTATTCCCCGTATGTCCCTTCGTGAATTCCTTATCTGGGAGCTTCATTCAGGAGGGATAGCTGGCCATTTTGGTCGTGATAAGACTATTGCCCTTGTGGAAGATCGTTTCTATTGGCCAAGTCTCAAGCGAGACGTAGCCAAAGTTTTAGGGCAGTGTCGTACATGTCAACTGGCAAAGCAAAGAAAGCAAAATACCGGGCTGTATACGCCATTGCCAGTGCCACATGTTCCGTGGCAGGAGATTAGTATGGATTTCATGCTTGGACTTCCCAAGACAATCAAGAAGCACGATTCTGTTTTTGTCGTTGTGGACCGTTTTTCTAAGATGGCACATTTCCTCCCATGTTCGAAAACGTCGGATGCGTCTCATGTTGCTCGCATCTTTTTTGATGGTGTGGTGCGTCTCCATGGGTTACCTAAAACCATAGTATCTGATCGTGACGTTAGATTTACTAGTTATTTTTGGAAAACACTGTGGCACATTATGGGAACTCGTTTGCAATTTTCTACCGCTTACCACCCACAAACAGATAGTCAAACTGAAGTGGTAAACCGTAGTCTTGGAAATCTTCTACGTTGCCTAGTGGGTGAACATGTTAAGACTTGGGACCTAATTTTACCAATTGCTGAGTTTGCTTATAATGGGTCAGTTAATAGATCTACAGGGTTTAGTCCTTTTGAAATTGTAAGTGGTTATAAACCTAGAATGCCCATAGATCTCATACCTATGTCTATTACCCAACGATCTTCTGAATCAGCCGATGCATTCGCACGCCATATTCATGATTTGCATACACATATTGGACAGCGGATAAATAAGAGCAATGATGATTATAAAATCTCAGCTGATTCTCATCGTAGATTGCAAGAATTTCAGGAAGGAGACTATCTAATGGTGAGGATAAGGCCAGAGCGGTTCTCACAGGGTTCCGCTAAGAAATTACAAACGCGTAGTGCTGGACCATTCAAGATATTGCAGAAAATTGGGTTTAACGCGTATCGGATCGACCTTCCATTTGAAATGGGCATGAACCCAACTTTTAATGTGGAAGATCTAGTCCGTTCCCACCATCCCATCATTGATCCATCATCTCTCTCATGGCCCTTTTTTGATTTTGCTTCACAACCCCTTCCACCCCTTCCTCCAACTATTGTCCATAAAGAAGAAATCGAGGAAATCTTAGATGAGGAAATAGTATCTACGAGAGACGGAGGTTTCTAAAGATACCTTGTCAAGTGGAAGCGTAAACCACCGTCTGAATCTACATGGTTGACTGAAGTGGAATTGCAGCGTGTTGATCCAGATTTACTAGAGCGCCACAAAAGTTTTAACTCGTCGGAGTCGAGTTTTTCTCACCCGAGGGGAGTTGATGCGGACACAAGATCGTTTCAAGTTTACCAACGAAGAAAGCGCCCACCACAAACACCTTCTTTGTGGTTAGGAGATGATTGAGGAGCATTGAAGACCCTATGTAAGTGATTTGGCACATAGAAGACACGTGTGCAGGATGAAAGAAGACCCGACTGAAGGAATGGAAGAATGCCTGACTGAAGGTGGCCGGGCGCCCGGTCAAATTTGTCACCGGGCGCCCGAATTTCTGAGATTTTTAAGATTTTATTATTAGATGTTTTTGGTCCTGGCCGGGCGCCCGACCCCCGCACAAACTGTTTTTTTTTTTTTTTGGATTTGTTTTTACTTGATTTGGCACATAGAAGACACGTGTGCAGGATGAAAGAAGACCCGACTAAAGGAATGGAAGAATGCTTGACTGAAGGTGGCCGGGCGCCCGGTCAAATTTGTCACCGGGCGCCCGAAATTCTGAGATTTTTAAGATTTTATTACTAGATGTTTTTGGTCCTGGCCGGGCGCCCGACCCCTGCACAAACTGTTTTTTTTTTTTTTGGATTTGTTTTTACTTGATTTTTAGGGGTATTTTGGTACTTTTAAGTTTTCTTATTGCTTATTTAAGTGGACTAAGCCCTAAAAACGAGATTAGTTGATTATTAATAAAAAAGCAAACCTCTTTGGTGGCTTCTCTCTTCTCTCTCTCTCATGGTGCTTCTTCTCTTTCCTTGATCTTCTTCTTCTAACTTCTTCTTGTGCCTCTCCAAATTCTTCAAGGTAATTATTTTCTTCTTTTTATTTTCCAGTTTTTGCTAATCCTTCCTCGATCAAACCTTGAGAATCGATCTAAACCCTAAACCTCCAAATTCTCAAATCCCTAATCCGAGAAATTTCCTGATTCTTCGGACTAGTGATCTTCATTGATCGATTGGGTATGACCATGCAAGATCGGGAGGTCTCATCCCTTGTCGGATCCAACCTAAGTAATAATTGAATTCCATACGTCATGGTTGTGATGATGGCCCGCTCCATTGCATGTTTCCTTTATGATTTTCTCAGTTATGATGATTAATGCTAGAATTTTAGATTATTATTGCCGTTTATTTCCGTTGAATTATTGTGTTTATAAACATGCATCATAATTAGGTCATCCTGCATCACTTTATCTGTGATTTGTACACATAGAGGTCCCACCAGATGGGGTCACCTTGATGATATGATTGCCAAAGGCTTGATCCACTCATTGGGCATTTGGGTGAGCCATGGTAGTACACTGAGTCATACCATCAGCTGTCCATTGACTTTGATGTTGTACCCTGCCCAATGAGTGGATAGGATCAGATTCTCATACCACTTACTGAACAGTTCAGAATTTCCACACACGTCACACTTTGGTGGGAAAGAAATGTTTGTATGTGATCATTTCTCCCCAAAAATAGGCCCCCATGTTGCAAACTGACATGTGTGGAGATTAGGTTGGCTCACAGCCTACATGCCATGGCCTGGTTAGACACAACATGCACACAATGGATCAGTTTGATTTTCATACCAGCCGATCGTCATGGTGTGGCCCACCCTTTGCATGGACTAGAGTTGTATGTGATCATTTCTCCCAAAATATGGATCCCATGTTCCACATTGGTACGTTTGTGACATTGCCTAATTAGCCATACACACAAACAATGGGCCCCAACTGTATACATGTCATGGCCCACAATTAGGCCCAAAAATTGTGTTCCACATTGGCACATGTGGGGGAGATTCAGGCCACAACGCGTACATTGTAGTATCCACCTGATGAGTGGCCAAGATCTCAGGCACACTTGTTACATTGGCACATGTAGATCCTTATCTCATAAGTGGATTTCACATTTCTCAACTTATAATAATAATAAGAACACTATGATTTCTCCTTTTTACCTCGCATTTACTTGCAATGAACGAGCCTACACACTCTTCCATGCACCTCAGCTGTTGATGCTGTTGGGAAACCGTTCCTACAACTGCCTTGTGCAAGCCTTTTAAGCTCTGTTCAAGCTGCGATCCAAACGTCAAAACCAATGTTTGGTTTTCTGTTTCCATCTTGTTTTTGCAATCTGTATCAAACATGTCATATTCTCATTTAAAAAAGAAGAAGAAGAAGAAGAAGAAGAAGATATTGCAAACTGATTGGTAGTACTCTACCTATTTTTGCAAACAGAGTAGTTATATCCTCCGATGCAGTTTGTAAATCAGTACACAGCTCCTTTGCCCGTTCAAGTATAGAATTCTCTGTTTTCATGCCAGAAGATTAGCACACATTCGATGATAAGCTTCAGATAATGATTTCATTATCTTAGTTTGCTTACCTGAATGGAGTAGATTTGAGATGATGAACTCCTTTTCCTCCAATGTCAAGATCATTCTCCAGTGATTCTCTTGAAGATCTTCCAAGGCCTTGTTAGTGTTCTTCAGATTCATCTGATAAGATTCCGACCCCAAAAGTTAAATTCAAGCAGATGGAAATTGTAATAAACCATAAGCTTTTCTTAACCCCTATACACATCTAGTGTGTGGGGCAACTGAGTCATGCATCTGGTGGGCCCCACTGTGTAGATGTCCTGGCAGACACTGCGATCATGAAAATAGTTTGGCAATGTGTTCCTACTTTTGCATGTGCCTCACCTGATGTGTTGGCTTGATTTCTGGGCCATGCCATCTGCACACTGGGTCATCTGATGCATGGCTCAAATGTCCCACAAAATTCCTGATTTGGCATGTCAGCCACGTATGGGCATTATAAAACTCAATAAACCATATACAACAACCATCATACCTTGCATTCCCTCAGCTCAGTTTGCAACTCTAGATTCCGTTCTTGCTCGGTATCGTAGAAATTTTTATATGTATCAACTTGCTGCCGAACGAGAACATGTCAGTCTATCTATACAATGCTTAGAAATACAAATAACAGACTGCAACCAATACCTTTCCTTTGAGCTCCAGATCAAACTCCAAGTGTTCTATCTTCTCACTCATTGTCTGTGCGTAAACCATACAATTAAAAAAGGCCTCCAGATGCAAGAAAAATAAAAATAAAACAAAGTGAATTCATCAAAACCCCTCAAATGCTTTCCAAGTCTAACAAGAAAAATAAAAATAAAACAAAGTGAATTCATTAATACCCCTCAAATGCTTTCCAAGTCTAACAAGGAAGTAATGTAACTACATTCTGGAGCTTAATCTCAATAAAAATGTACAGTCTTCTTATTTTGTTAAAAACTACAGCATTTCAATACAACAGATGCAGTCATCAATAGAAAGTGGAAGTTTGCTAACAAACAAACCTTCTTCTCAGCCTCGTCTTGGGCAAATCTTTCATGTGGTATGTAAACACCATTCTTTTCCCTTGCAGCTCGCACGTCTGTTCACAGATTTTAATTGGAAAATCTTTTAGGTTATTTTTCAATTGGAATTTGGAAACATACAAACACTGAGAAATGCATTGGCTACAAATAGATGTAGTATCTCCAATCCTATTCTTCTCTCACATGCTAAATTTCATGTGTGGCAGCAAAATTCAGGTGCAACTCAATCAGTCTTTAAGTGGGCCACATGTGTATGAAAAAAAAATGGATGGTTTAAAAAAAATCGACCAATGGTATCACTTCAACATAAAAAAATCACCCACTTGATGACCATAATAACCTGATTTTGGAGCCATGTCACATACAGTGGGGGCCCATCTGATAAATAGTCCAAAGCTTGCACATATATGTGGGGAAAGTGGGACATGGAATCTACTCTCCCAAGTAGTTACATTTTACAGTTTTTAATTGGACAGTCTTTTAGGTTACTTTTCAAGTAGAGCTTGGATACATACTGTAAAATGGTCCCACGAGTGGGCTCTTTGGACTATTGAGTGTAAATGTACATGTTTGGGTATAGTTTAGGCAGATGGGATTTCTCTCTTTTTCCATTACTTAAGCAATGGGTATTTTTGTAATTTCTCCTTTTTAAGTGAGTAGCCCCAGGGGGTGTTGGATACATACCGTTAAATGTTAAATGGTCCCATGAGTGGGCTCTTTGGACTATTGAGTGTAAATGTACACGTTTGGGTACAGTAGGCCAATGGGATTTGTCTCTTTTTCCATTACTTAAGCAAGGGGGTATTTTTGTAATTTCTCCTTTTTAAGTGAGTAGCCTTAATGGGGGAGCATGTGAAGGCTAGTCACCTTTCCTCTCATTTCTTCTTTCTATTTTCTTTTCTTTATTTTTGTTAAGCTCACGAATCAACATGGTATCAGAGCAAATCCATGTGTGATTTGGGTCTCAAATCTTTTCCATTCAAAACCTTCATCTTTATTTCAAGTCTTGGAGACCTAAAAAACCCTAACATCCTGATCGGACCTTAAGAAAAGAATTTTCTCTTTGTTTTGTTGATGCAGCCACTTGCAAGGGCATAGAAGCTTGTAGCCCTAAATAAAGTGGGGGGACGTGTGAAGGCTAGTCTAGAGCAGTTGTTCCACCTTTCCTCTCATCTTCTCCCATCTTCTTTTCTTTATTTCTGTTAAGCTCACGAATCTACATGGCATCAGAGCAAATCTGTGTGTGATTTGGGTCTCAAATCTCTTCCATTCAAAATCTTAATCTTTATAACAAGGCTTGGAGACCTCAAAAACCCTAACATCCTGATCAGACATTAAGAAAAGAGCTTTTCTCTTCATTTGGTTGATGCAGTCACTTGCAAAGGGAGCGTAAAAGCTTGGCCTAGAAGATGAAGGCTTGCTGATTTTCTCATTAAGGTGATGTTTAAATTAGTTTTCTTCTATTATTTTTCATTGAAAGCCATTTTTTGGAAGATCTTTCCTATCTAGGACATAGTATTGAGATGCATAGTTAATATTTGGGGTGTCCTAGATAATGAAGGGCTGGAAAATCTTATTTCTTATTGTCGTGGGGTGTAGTTGTGTGTGAATCTAATCATAGACCAGCATTTTCTGTATAAGTTGAATTAAATTAATTACAACTGGGTTAGGATCCAAAAGGTGTGGTTATTGGTCCTTCATCATCGGGAGAAATTCTTGATTCTTCACATTTAATGCATCAATACATCCATGTAAGTTGAATTAAAACGGTTACAATTGGGTTATGGATCCAAAAGGTGTGGTTATTGGTCCTTCATCATTGAGAGAAATTCTTGATGAGGAGATGAACGCGATGCATTCCAACGGCACATGAGAGTTAATTGATCTTCCATTGGGTAAGACACCAACTAAATGTACATGGGTCTACACCATTAAGTTTTTGCCCGATGGATCAAGTGACAGTTACAAAGCCATGTGCATCAAGTGGCCTTGTCACTGGTGTAAACCCATGTACATCAAGTGACCCAAGTTTTTGGAGCAGATTATTTGGATACCTTTTCACCGGTGGCCATACTCAATTTGATTCGAGCTATTTTTATAGTTGTCAATCGTCATTGGCCACACTTTCAGCTTAGATGTGAGGAACGCATTTCTCCATTGAGAATTATAAGAAGAGGTATATATGGAGCAACCTCCTGGGGTATGTTGCTCAGAGGGAGTCTTCCAAGATGTGCAAAGTAAATAAGTCTATATCTATGGGCTAAAACAATCACTAAGAGCCTAGTTGGAGATATCATTAGTGTGTTGATATCATATGGGTAGAGTAAAGTAGATCATTTGGTTCTCTCTTAACATACTGCATTCAGTTATATTGTGCTAGCTGTATACTACATTTAGTTATATTGTGCTAGCTGTATATGTGGATGACATAATTAGTTATAGGTGATGACCTAGAGGCTATTGAGACATTGAAGTCGTATCTTTAATCTCAGTTCCAACTTAAAAACCTTGTTTTTCTTTCGTATTTTCTTGGTATCAAAGTGGTAAAATCTAAAATTGGGCTGAATCAATCACTAAGAGCCTACTTGGAGAAATTCATTAGTGTGTTGATATCATATGGGTAGAGTAAAGTAGATCATTTGGTTCTCTCATGACATACTACATTTAGTTATACTGTGCTAGTTGTATATGTGGATGACATCATTAGTTATAGGTGATGACCTGGAGGCTATTTGACGCAGGGAGGGACGTGATGAGGTCAATCACCGTCTTCCTCAAGGGATAACTACTCCGAATCCACGGAGCTCTCCGGGAGCTTCCTCGAACCCACGGGGGAAATCTCGAATCCACAAGAAGTTTCTCATATCCACGAGAATAAGATCGAATAAAATTGAAATTTGATTGATAATATAAAAGATTGAATGTCTAACAACGAGTTTAAGGCGACTATAAATAGATAAACTAAACCCTAGAATCGTAATCAAAAGACTCCTAGCAAAATAGGAAAGAAATTTGACGAATCGCGCAGAAATGCGGAACCCGTCGACCTGTCGACCTGATCAGTCGACCGGTTGACCGATCGGTCGATCGGTCGAAATAGACCAAAATTGTTCAGAGGGTTCAGCCGGATAAATCTTTGGGCAACGGACCAGATCCGTCAGGTAATCCATCGGGCCTCTAAATTCTGCTGAATTTTTACCACTTTCCTTAAATCGTCTCCAGTCCATGTGAGATAGGAACGTGCTTGAACCTTGTTCTTCATTAGGGGGCTTTTGCTCTACATCACTATTGAGATATTGAAGTCGTGTCTTCACACTCAGTTCCAAATTAAAAACCTTGTTTTTCTTCCATATTTTCTTGGTATCAAAGTGGTAAATCTAAAATTGGCATAAATTATCTAGATAGAGTAAAGTAGATTATTTGGTTCTCTCGTGACATACTACATTTAGTTATATTGTGCTAGCTATATATGTGGATGACATTATTAGTTATAGGTGATAACCTGGAGGCTATTGAGATATTGAAGTTGTATCCTCACTCTCAGTTCCAAATTAAAGACTTTGTTTTTTTTCCATATTTTCTTGGTATCAGAGTGGTAAAATTTAAGATTGGGATGAATTATCTGGATACATAGGAGGAGATGAACGATGTGTATTCCAATGATACATAGAAGTTAATTGATCTTCCATCGGTAAGACACCAGTTAAATGTAGATGGGGTTACACCATTAAGTTTTTGCCTGATGGATTAATTGATTGTTACAGAGCCAGGTTGGTAATCAAGGGATACACCCAAGTTTATGGAGTAGATTATCTAGATACCTTTTCACTGGTGGCCAACTCAATTTAGTTTGAGTTGTTATTTTTATAGCTGCTAATTGTGATTTGCTTCTCTTTCAGTTAGACGTGAAGAATGCATTTCTATGTGGAGACTTACAATAAGAGGTCTAGACCAACCTCCTGGTAGATATGATGTTGCGTATTCTCCAAGGTGTGCAAATTAAATGCCTGTTAGGCTGAAATAGTCACCAAAAAGCTTGGTTTGAGAAATTCAACAGTGTAATGATATCATATGGATTGAGAGAAAAGTAGAACATTTAGTTTTCTCGTGAATACTAAATCTAGTTATATTAGTTTTCTTGTGAATATTAAGTTTTTGCCTGATGGATTAATTGATTGTTACAGAGCCAGGTTGGTAACCAAGGGATACACCCAAGTTTATGGAGTAGATTATCTAGATACCTTTTCACTGGTGGCCAACTCAATTCAGTTTGAGTTGTTATTTTTAAAGCTGCTAATTGTGATTTGCTTCTCTTTCAGTTAGACGTGAAGAATGCATTTCTATGTGGAGACTTACAATAAGAGGTCTAGACCAACCTCCTGGTAGATATGATGTTGCGTATTCTCCAAGGTGTGCAAATTAAATGCCTATTAGGTTGAAATAGTCACCAAAAAGCTTGGTTTGAGAAATTCAACAGTGTAATGATATCATATGGATTGAGAGTAAAGTAGAACATTTAGTTTTCTCGTGAATACTAAATCTGGTTATATTATTTATAGGCTGAAATAGTCACCAAAAGCTTGGTTTGAGAAATTCAACAGTGTAATGATATCATATAGATTGAGAGTAAAATAGAACATTTAGTTTTCTCGTGAATACTAAATCTGCTTATATTGTGCTCGTTGTATATGTGGATGACATTGTATAGGTGATGACTTATAGGGTATTAAAAAACTAAAGTAGTATCTTTACTCCCAGTTCCAAATTAAAGGCCTTGGTTTTCTTTGGTATTTTTTGAATATCGAAGTTGTGAGATCAAAAGTTGGGATAAATTTGTGCAAGAGAAAATATGTTTGTAATTTGTTAAAAGAGACAAATATGCTAGGTGCCAAACCAGCAAATACACCAATAACCCTCATCTCAAACTTGATCCTCAAGAAGGGTCTATTTATGGGTTGAAATAGTCACCAAGAGCTTAGTTTGAGAAATTCAGCAGTATAGTGATATCATATGGATTGAGAGTAAAGTAGATCATTCGATTTTCTCACAATATAGTACATCTGGTTATATTGTGCTCGTTGTATATGTTGATGATAAATTAGTTATAGGTGATGACTTGGAGGGTATTGAGAAACTAACCTAGTTCCAAATTAACCTTGGTTTTCTTTGATATTTTATGGGTGTCGAAATAGCAAGATCAAAAGTTAGGATAAATTTGTGCCAAAAAAATATGTTTGTAATTTGTTGAAAGATATAGATATGCTAGGTGCAAAACCTGCGAATACCCTCTAAGTAATCTCAAATTTGTAGGCAAAGTCATCTATTTAACTATCTTCAGACTTGATATTGCTCTTTCTGTGAGCGTGGTTAGTAAGTTTATGCAAAATCCTAGAGCTCCACATTTAGCGGTAGTTATGAGAATCTTAGATACTTGAAGTGTGCACTTGAGAAAGGTACCTTTGTATAGATCTCATTGCCATCTTGAGGTAGCCAGATATTAAAATGTGAATTATTCAAGATCGAGATATGATAGGCAGTTGACTATAGGTTATTGTACCTTTCTTGGTGGTAATGTGGTTACCTGGAAAAGCGAGAACCAGAATGTTGTTGCTAGGTCAAGTAAAATAGATCTGGCTAAAATCACTGTAGTTATGAGAATCTTAGATACTTAAAGTGTGCAACTAAGAAAGGTACCTTTGTATAGATCTCATTGCCATCTTAAGGTAGCCAAATATTTTAAATGTGGATTATGCAGGATCAAGATATAATAGGCGACTATAGCCTACTACTGTACCTTTCTTGGTGGTAATGTGGTTACCTGAAAAAGCAAGAACCAGAATATTGTTGCTAGGCGAAGTAACATAGATATGGATGAAATCATTTCAGAGAGAATTGGGATTTGTGGTTCAAGTTCCAATACTTTTACACTACGATAATCAAGCTCTTGGTTAGTTAGTTTATGCAAATCTCAGAGCTACACATTTAGCTGCAATTATGAGGATTCTTAGATACTTGAAGTGTGCACCCAAGAAAGGTACCTTTGTATAGATTTCATTGCCATCTCAAGGTAGTAAGATATTCTAATGCAAATTACGTACGATCAAGATATGATAGGTGGTCGACTACAGGTTACTGCACCTTTTCTTGTGGTCAAGTTATTCCGCTTCTTTCTTTTCCAGGTAACATTGTTGCTAGGTCTAGTCTTGAAGCAGAATAGATCTATGGCACACATTACTTGTGAACTTGTTTGGCTGAAATCACTTCGGAGAGAATTGGGATTTGTGGTTGAAGTCCAATAATCAAGTTGTACAATCTGCCAAGGACAAGTTGCTGAAGGGAAGAATAGGAGTGACTACTGGCAAGAGAGTAAAGAAGCTAACCGGGAAGCAGACCCTAGAAGAAAGCGGCTCTCTCACCCTTACTTAGAAGGCGCAGTCCAATAATCAAGTTGTACAATCCGCCCAGGACAAGGTGCTGAAGGGAAGAATAGGAGTGACTACTGGCAAGAGAGCAAAGAAGCTAACTGGGAAGCAGACCCTAGAAGAAAGCGGCTCCCTCGTCCTTACTTAGAAGGTGCATCGGTTTGCCTAGCTAGGCCTGACAAGGAGGTGCAAGTGAAGATTCAGATAGGTGAAACACTTGACTTTACAGAGGATGATGGTGGACAGAGGGTCTAGAGAGACCTTACAGAGGAGACATGGTAGGCAATTGGTAAGCCGATGATAGAACAACGTTTTTATCTTCATATTGGCAACAATCCAGTGTTGTATATGAGAACAAAAGCACATCATAGAGGTCGACTGTCACTTCATTCAGGATAAGATCTCTTAGAAAGAAAATTTCACTCTAAATATTCTGTCCCACAATCAGATTCCAGATTTATTTACCAAAGCACATAAAGGTTCGAGTTCTAATACTTGTTCACTGTGATAATCAAGTTGTTATGCATACTGCCAACAATCTAGTGTTTCATTTAAGAACAAAGCACATCGATTGTCACTCCATCCAGGATAAGATCTCCCAGAATGAAATTTTCACTCTATATATTCTTTCACATGATCAGATTGTTGGCAGTATGCATAAAGATTCTTTTCACTCTCTCAGAAAGAAAATTTCACTCTAAATATTCTGTCCCATAATCAGATTCCAGATTTATTTACCAAAGCACATAAAGGTTCGAGTTCTAATACTTGTTCATTGCAACAATCAAGTTGTTATGCATACTGCCAACAATCTAGTGTTTCATTTAATAATGAAGCACATCGATTGTCACTTCATCCGGGATAAGATCTCCCAGAATGAAATTTTCACTCTATATATTCTTTCAACTGATCAGATTCTAGATTTGAAAGCACATAGAGGTTCGAATTCTAATACCTTTTCACTAAGATAATCAAGTTGCTATGCATAATGCCAGCAATCTAGTGTTTTATTTAAGAACAAAGCACATAGAAGTCGATTGTCACTTCATTAGGGATAAGATCTCCAGCAAGATTTTTTCACTCTATATTTTGTCCCATGATCAAATTCCATAATTGTTCACCAAAACAAATAGAGGTTCAATTTCCAATGCTTTTACAATGCGATAATCATCAAGCTGTTATGCATATTGCCAAACAATCCAGTGTTCCATGAGAAAACAAAGCACATAAAAGTCGACTGTCACTTCATTCGGGATAAGATATCTTAGAAAAAAATTTTGACTCCATATATTCTGTCCGATGATCAGATTATGGAATTGTTTACCAAAGCACTTGTGAAACCTCAGTTCGAAAAGGTTATATATCCCAAGCTGGACATATATGATAAGATCTCTTAGAAAGAAATTTTCACTCCATATATTCTGTCCCATGATCAAATTGCAAAATAGTTTTACCAAAGCAGTTGGGAAGTCTCTGTTTGAAAACTTTATATTCCAAGATGGACATGTATGATATCTATGTTCCAGCTTGAGGGGGAGTGTTAAACATTAAATTATCTCATGAGTGGGTTCTTTGGACTATTTGGCTTAAATGCACATGTTTTTTTCTCTTTTTTACATTACGCAAGGGGGCATGTTTATAAAATCTACAAACAACTGTTCCACTCGCCTCTCCTTTCATAAAATAAGAGGGTGGAGATGTGTGAAGGCTAGTTTAGAGCAATTGTTCCACTCTCTTCTCCTCTCTTCTTCTTTTTTCTTTTCTGTTCTTTAAAATCTTTAAAATCTACAAATACAAGTATAGAGATACAAATGGGAGTAGGATCACCTATTTTACTCTCCCCTCACATGCCAAATTTCATGTGTGGTAAGATTCAAGTCCACTCGATCTATCCTTAGGTGGGACACATGTATGAAAAAATGGACAGTTAAAAGATATTGATCAATGGTTTTAATTCAACATACACAAGTAGCCCACTTGATAGCCTGATTTTGGGAGCCATGTTACATACGGTGGTGGCAACCTTATATAAATGGTTCAAACCTCACACACACATGTGGGGAAAGTGGACATGGAATCCTACTCTCCCAGGTGGTAGTCACACTCGTGCTCAAACACAAAAGTATCATCAAACCTTGTTTCATCCTTTCTATTTCTATATACAGATCCTTGAGAAGCACAGACTTGGACATTCTTTGGTTCGCCTGCAAACATGAGACTGAATAGTTTGAACAAAAGGAAAGAAGGATGAGTTGCATAAGATGCCTAGAAGTAAAAGAGCAAATCCAAACCTCTGGTTTGTTTTTGATGTTCTTTGCACGAGATGCATAATCTAGCGTGCTTAAAGTTTCTTCCAAACAATGGGTGGATGGAGATACTGTTGCTATGATGCAAGTTTTTGTTTTTCCGCCCAAGGAGTCTCTTAATAATCTTGTCAGCTTACTATCCCTGCTCAAGGTTTTATAGGATGTAAGGATAGGAAGAATCATAATAATAGTAAGATGGAGACACACAAGTAAGGAACTATGATGAAATGATCGGTGATGAAGTGAGTATATGGTACAAACCTATAAGGTATATGACCGGAATGTTCCACAAGTGCAGTTATGACACGCCCCAAGGTCAGTAGGCTCTTGTTTATCTCCCCTGCCTCCCTTGCTCGGCCCTGCAATTCAATCACATGGCATGATATTAATGGAAACCATGGCAAAGAAAATGTTATTTCATTTGAAATTTCAATAACCGCTCAAGATATTTACAGTTGGTTTATCGACAACAATTACATAGTTCATGCATGTGATGTGATCATATATCGTGAAAGAGTGTGGTAACCATGGATATGAATATTGGTATCATATTCGCTAATACGGCCGCATCATACCCATATTGGCATGAGACGATATGCGATACGGGGTCATATCAGTCCTTTACAAAAAATGATCCCTATTAGTCTATATTGGTCCATATTGGCCGATACGCCTATAAAGTGAAGGTTTACCAACCTCTTTTTCGATTTTTCCCATAATGGTTTACTTCACTTCGGTTTGTCGAATTCTATTCAAATCATTTATTTTGATCCCAAAATAGGTTTAGATCTAGTCTAGAATGTGTTTTTAAGCTTCTTCCATAGTTTAAATGAAAAAAGAAGAGGACACATGAGTAAAATTTTGAAAAAAAAAAATCAAAATTGGGTTTTTAAGGGCGCATCAATGATCAACCCCCCCATATAAAGCCCAATTTTATTTTATTTTTTCCAAAATTTTACTCATGTTTCCTCTTCTTTTTGCATTTAAACTATGGAAGAAGCTTAAAAACACATTTTAGACTACATCTAGACCTATTTTGGAATCAAAATAAATGATTTGAATGGAATTTGACAAATCGAAGCAAAGTGGACCATTATGGGAAAAATTGGAAAGAAGGCTAGTAACCTTCACTTTCTTTTTTATATTTTCATCGTCTTTTTGTTGTATTTCAATGTAATGGGCCCTAATTCATCAAATCATACTTGATTTGTGTTCAATTAGGGCCCATTTAGTTGACATTCAACAAGTCAAATCAACAGGCAACATTCTCATCAAAGAATGGTCCAATACACCATAGAAATCTCATTTTTCCTATTTTTCTAATATTTTTCCTATTTTTTTGCTTTTAAAAAAATTATGACCGATATTGATACGCAACACCGTATTGTATTATTTTCTGCTGGCCAATATGCCGACCGATATCGACATTCAGAACTATGGTGGAAATTCATAATCTGGAGAAGGACAAATATATATATATATATATATATATATATATATATATATATATATATATATATATATATATATATATATATATATATATATATATATATATATAAAGAAAGAAAGAAAACATAAATCAAATGTACAACTGGATCCCTGTGTATTATAGTTGGTATGACAATCTTACATACAATTGCATCCCTATATATTGTAGTTGGCATGACAATCTTACGTATTATTGTCATTTATTTGAGGTGATTGTAGGTAGAGAAAGAATGAAATGATCGCAAGTCCACAGTCCAAAGGACTAGATCCAAACGAAAACAAAGAAATAAAGATCAAACCATTAAAACAAACACCTCAATCATTCTCTAGAGATTCTGATAAGATAGCTTTGATCATATATGGGCTTGGATCACAAGTCTCAAGTGATACTTCCATCCAAGTAACTGACAGTCATGATGTATTAATTTCTTCCATATGTGATAGCTGATACCGATAGCTATGTTATGAATGATGCCCTTCTACGTGATGTGATCATAGTAAGATGCAAAAGAATATAAGTATTCAAAAGTTCGAGTTCTTCTGCCCTTTTCCCACATAAGGTTGTCAAATGTACAATTGCATCCCTGTGTACTATAGTTGGTATGACAATCTTATGTACAATTGCATCCCAATGTATTGTAGTTGGCATGACAATCTTATGTATTATTGTCATTTATTTGATGTGACTGTAGGTAGAGAAAGAATATTTCACAAATCCACAGTCCAAAGGACTAGATCCAAACGAAAACAAAGAAATAAATATTAAACCATCAAATCAAATACCTCAGTCATTCTCTAGAGATTCTGATCAGATACCCTGATCATAGATGGGCTTGCATCGCAAGTCTCAAGCAAGAGGGGTTAATAAAAACAAATAGAATATCCAATTAGATTATAGAAACCTTGATGAAGAATGTTCGTTCCAAATTTGTGCTCAAATGAACTCATGAATTGGGAGATCTAATCGATTCAAATTACCATATCACCGACGGTGAACAGTGAATCCATGATTGATTGGGGCACATGGGGATTGTTTGTGTTTTCTTCTTTGTCATCATGTGGTATATTGTGTGGTGATGTTGGGCTTAGATTATTTTAATGGTGATGTTTAATGGTTTAGTTAGAAAGATGAAAGTAATTGATTCAATCATCTTCCATTATCCAAATCAATGGTTGTAATTTTTTTATCCTCTTTCAGATCTAATCATATATAGCATCTAGATGGCTATATTAGATTAGCCAAGATCTCAATGTAATTTGTTAGAGGGTTTTAGGTGACACTATCAATGAAGATCTAAGGACACATGACAAATCATTTGGCGAAAGATTCACCCAACATTGGCTTGGTGAGTGAGAGCTCTAAGATGGATAGAGTCGATCTTTCAGGAATCGCCCAAATGGCGGACCATCCTTGGGTAACCATATGGACACACACAAAGGAGGGGGCATCTATATGAGAGAAGGACAGAGACATTCTCTCTCCTCCTCACACTCTACTACCACTTTTCTCTCCTCCTTGTTTTGGTGTGAATCTTCCGCCAAATTTTCAATTGGAAAGTCTTTTTCTTCCCTTCTTCAATGGGTAAGTCATATGTAGAGAAGATCATGGGAATTTCTAATACTCGAAATTTGTGGAACCCTAGCCCCATGTGTTTTAAAAAATAGATCATGCTTGTTTCTCTTATCATGTGGATGATGATGTTGGTGTCTATATTAGGAAAATATGCTTAGCCATGGATGTCCACGCGTGTGGGGTTGGGCAAGGGCACCACATGTCTAGACATATCAGATTATGTGTGGGACCAAAGGTGGATGATGATGTTGGTATCTATATTAGGAAAGTATTCTTAGCCAAAGGTACTATGGTAATGGCCCACACGATCATGAAATATAGACCAGTGACATGGTCAACACAACTTTGGCATGGTCAAGGGGCCTATTGGACTGATTTGATCTTGCGAGAGGAGTGTCAAGCCCACTGTAAATAATAAAGTAATCTGGATGTTCACGTTGCACAACAGACGGATTTGAAAATTTGTCAGTTTGTACACATTTCGGTGAGCTCCAAGAGATGGTTGGCTTGGATCTGATAGAGCATGTTTAGATCTAGATTAGATTTGACTTGAAACTTAAATCCTAGCCCAATTTAGGTGTTCTGTATCCGTTACGATACGACCATAAGGTCGACACGTATAAGCAAGTAACGGTTGTGATCGTTACATGATACAGGGGTAAAATGGGGCAGTTGGTTTTTTTAGACGACCGTTACGAGGCATAATGATCGTTACCCCTGTAATGGTTGAAAAATGACCACTTCTTTTTCTTTTATGTAAATCCATTTCTTTCCTCATTTTTCCACTTTTCTCATTCGAAAAACTTTCCCAAATCATTCTACAACAGATCTAGATTAGATTTGACTTGAAACTTAAATCCTAACCCAATTAAGGTGTTCTGTATCTGTTACGATACGACCGTAAATGCTTACACGTATGGGCCCGCTGTAGTCCCCTACTTGATGTATGTATTACGCCCTTGCCGTGCATCCAGTTCGCTAAATCATTTTAATGCACGAGCCCGATTTTTGGGGCATATTCAAATCTCAAGTGGGCCATACCACATAGATGACTTACACCTAGGACAAGGTGTCCCATAATGGTAACGGTGGCCGTAACGGCCACCACCGTTACCGTTACGATACGGGCCGTATTAGCCGTTACAGCCCTCTTTTATTTTTTGAAAAATACCGTTACAGGACCGTTACGGTCCGATACGGGGCTGTATCGGTTCCAGTGTTCGCGTTGTCGTTATCGTTACAAGTTTCGCTGGCCGAAGATAAAGATATAATATCGTTATCGTTGATAATATCGTTGATAACCGGAAATGTGGGGAAAAATGGAGAAACATGAGGAAAATTGTGGAATTTTTTAGTGAAACTTCAAGAAATGTCTAAATACACATATTTGCATATTCAGAAATAAAAAAATTACAAAAAGAATGCATTAAATAATAATTTTTCATTCAATAGACTCAGAAAGCATGCGTTACCGTGAGAAATCACTCCAATAACAACTAAAATAAGTTTATATAATATAAATGCAACCAAAATTGAGATGGATCAAAGAATCAAATGGGTCGAAAATGTATAATTAAATGTCCACAGTTGAAATATTCATGGGGCCACAGGAGTTTTAAATCAGTCTAATATTTTTGTTTTTAGTTAATCCCAGTAGGAATGATGTTATGGACGGTATTAATGGTATATAAACATCACTGTGGATCCCAGGGAGGTTTCAACGGTAAGAATTTCCCTACCCCACCTTTTCATTTAGCACGGCGCACTTGAGTCTTGGATCCGGTTAGTTTTTAGTATAATGTTCTAAATTGTTCTCACAAAGTGGATGGACGGGGTGGATTTCTCAGAAACATCACGGTGGGCCTTACCTACATTCCCAGCGGCCAAGGCTTTGGCAGGAATTCGCCACCCAGTAACCAGCTATATAGGTGGTACCTTGACCGTAGGAGCCCACCTCTTTATGTATGAATTGTATATCCATGCCGTTAATCCACACCATCCATCTATTTTAAGAGATCATTTTAGGACATAAGATAAAGAATGAGGTAGATCCAAAGCTCGAGTGGTCCCCACCATAGAAAACAATGAGGAGAGTGACGCCTACCATTGAAACCTACCTAGGTTCCACCATGATGTTTGTTTGAGATCCAACCCTTTCATAAGTTAACACAGACATGAACGAAGGGAAAACACAAATATCAGATTGATCGAAAACTTCTGTGGCCCATAGAAGTTTTTAAGGGTAGGTGTTTAATCTCCACTATTTTTTGGTGGCGGGGTCCACTCCAGCTTTGGATCTGACTCATTGTTTGGCTCATGCCATAAAATAATCTCTCCAAATAGGTGGACGGTGTGGATACAACACATACATCATGGTGGGGCCCACAAAATCTAGTGACATCACTTTGGCTTCATGTCTCCCCGCTTAACAGACGTGGGGTGGGCTGGTGACGCGAACACCAACCAGCAAGCTGGTGTCAAAGCTCTATGGGTCCCACCATGATGTATTTGTTTAATCCACACTGTCCATCCGTTTTTCCATCTCATTTTAAGGCACGAAACCAAAAATGAGGCAGATGCAAAGATCAAGTGGACCACACCATAGGAAACAGTGGGGATTGAACATGCACCATTGGAAAATTTTTGTGGACCACAGAAGTTTTGGATCAAGCTTATATTTTCCATCCATCCATCCATCTTTTTTAATCTTATGTATAGGTTGGATGACAAATAAACATCACTGTGGGCCCTAGGAAGGTTTCAACAGTGGATAACATTCTACTCACTGTTTCGTGTGATGTGGTTCACTTGAGATATTTTTCTATCTCACTTTTGGTCTCATACATTAAAATGATCTGTAAATATGGATGAACGGCGTGGATTAAAGAAATACATCATGATGGGACCCACAGTGTTCACGTCACCACCCAACCCGCGTCCCTACTAAACCGGAAGCGGATTGCGTAGTGAGTAACTCCGCACGCTAAGCGTGCGGAGTAAACTCTGTGGGGCCCACCGTGATTTACGTATTTTATCCACTCCGTCCATCCATCTTAACAGAAAATTTTAGGTATGGTACCAAAAAATGAAGCATATCAAAATCTAAAGTGGACCACACCACAGGAAAAGTGTGAATTGAATGTCTACCATTGAAAAATTCTTTGAGGACACAGAAGTTTTGGATCAAGCTGATATTTGTGTTTTTCCTTCATCCATGATCATGTGATCTTATGAACAGGTTGGATGACAAATAAACATCACTGTGGGGCCTGGGAAGGTTTCAACGGTGGAAATTATTATTCCCACTGTTTCCCGTGGCATGGTCCACTTGAGATTTGGATATGCTTAAATTTTGGGTTCAACCCCTAAAATGAGATGGAAAAACATATGGACGGAATAGATAAAGCACATACATTCTAGGTGGGCCCAAAAGTGTTTACTCCGCACGATAAGAGCGTGCGGAGTAGTAACTCCGCACGCAATCCGATTCCTACTTTAGCTAATCCGCGTCCCCACAAAATCGAGAAAGGGCTGGAGAGAAAGAAGCCCTAAAAATCAGGGATTCCCGCTCATTCCCAATCGAGAGCTTTTCTCCCTCGAATCCCTGAGTTTTCGCCGAAATTGCGACATGGAGCTTTCAATGGAGAAGGAAAAGGGAGATTTCTTACCTTACGTGTACCGACGCTGTCGATTGAGGCGTGCTTCCGTTCCGATCAACCAGGTATGAAAATTGGAGTTTTTTTCTTCTTTTTTTCGACGATATTTACGTATTTAGGCAATTTCAGCCCCGACAACTGCTGTCTTCCGATTTTTCTTCCGATTTTTACCTATTTACAGGCGATATTCCGATAAAATCGTCGAAATTTCGGCGATATCTGGAAGAGACACGAAAAAAGGGGGTTTCGGTGTCGCAACGGCAGCGACACCGATATTATCGTCGATATTATCAACATTTCGTCGACAATGCAAACACTGATCGGTTCGATACAGGGCTGATACGTGGCCGTATCGGTCCGATACGGGGTCGTTACGACCTGTTTTTTCTGTAACGGCCGTTATGGCCGTTTTGACCCCGTAACGCGTAACGGTCATGACTGTTTCCGTTATGTATCGGCTGATACGGCCGAGACGTAACCATTTTGGGATACCTTGCCCCAAGTTGCAGCGATGACCGACTCCCACACTTCAGTAACATGTTTAGTACATTAATGAAATGCCCATCCACATGTCATACGCATCATTGTATGCTTGGCTTTGAATTTTGATTGATCATGATAGTGTATGCCTGGCCGTGGGGCCGAGGTTGGAACTCATGTTATTGTATTAGTTGCCTAATGCATGGAAAACTGACAGTTTTACGCCCTATGTCTTTAAGGCACTTAAAGGACTCGTATGAGATAGGGCTGCCCCGCATGATTGTGCAGTAAGTGTAGGTTTGGTGCATGACTTGGATAGTATTGTGCATTATGTATGTCACAATTGCATCTACAGCGTAGCAGCATTAGGGTTGTAGCTTACACACTAACGACATCATAGTTATAGCCACCGCAGCTTTGTCGTGGCTGGTGTTTAGGTATTTAGGTATGTAGGATGTCCTTGGATGAAAGTATGATGCATGCATTGTGTATAATACATATCACGACTGCATGTACACCCTTGTAGCACCAGGGTTGTAACTTACACACTAATGACATCAGGGTTGTAGCCATCGTGGCTTTGCCGTGGCTGGCGTATATGAGTATGGACACCAGAAATATGTTCTAAGTATTTGGGCACGTAGGATGTCCTTGGGTGAAAGTCCCTAAACCCTGTGGTACCAATAGGATGCTACCTAGCACCTATTGGTACCACCACTATGATGCCACTCGTTTTCCTCTTTAGCTCATATACCCTAGGTTTTAAATTGTTGGATCGCAACTTTAGTTTATCACTACTGCTTATAAAATGTGACTATAACATAGCGTTTTTTCCTAGTTAATTGCTAGATGACATGTCAAAGACATAGTTTAAGTGTAATACAACAATTCAAAAGCTACGAATGGGCACTTGTCAAGAAGAAGAAGAAGAAGATACAACAAGTTAATGGCTATGGTGCGATACTTGTCAACAAGATGACCAACCCATGCCCAAAATTTTAGATCAAAGAAGAAACCAAAAGATTCGGATTCCCAAAAATTTAGATTGGAGAAGAAACCAAAAGATCCAAACTTGAGAAGGAAGAGGAGAAGACCAATAAAAAAATATACCTATGTAATGGTGCATTACAGAGAATCATGAAAGCTATGGTGCAACACTTGTCAAGAAGAAGATGACCAACCCACTCCCAAAATTTTAAATTAGAGAAGAAACCTGTCAAACAACTACTTGCTCTATAAGCTCGAGCCGTTAGAGGAAGTGGTTGTTTGACATGGTATCAAAGCGGAAGGTCAAGTGTTTTAATCTCGAGAGCAGCAAATATGCCTCCATTAATATATTCTTCCACAAGGGGCAAGCGCGGGCTGTTTATGGTGTGAGTGTGAGTGTCCCTCCACCCGGATTGTTTATGGTGTGAATTGTTCCTCCACCCTTGCCCAGTATGTTCCCGTGTGAGGGAGTGTTGGAGTGTTAAAATCCCTTAATATACATTGATACACCATCCTCTAACGGCTCGAGCCTTTAGATCAAGTGGTGATTCGACATGGATACTACCAAATCTTAAAAGATATACACCTATGCAATTCCCAAAAGATTCAGATTCCAAAAAAATTTAGATTAGATAAGAAACCAAAAGATACTACCATTAAAAGATATACACTCATGTAATGGTGCATTACGGAGAATCAACAAACCATGCTCACTCATAGGTAACTCACAAGACCGTGTACTTAAGACTGACAATTCATTTCAACTCATTGCAAACCCATCCTCATTATTGACACACTATTGATCGTCATCGTCTTTATCATGTTCAAGTCCCAAACAGGCCTATGGATGTAGTTTAACATTTTATTATTGATAGGCACCAACTTCAACAACAAAATATACTAATGGAAGGGAAAAAAACACTTTGTAACAAAATCTATAGGTGAGTTCTAAGATCAATGAGCCATTAATTGCTTCAAGAGTGTAAGGCATCTATAATTATAGTTATTGACTTCAGCCAGACTCTCACTGATTAAGAAAATTGTTGTTTCCTCCTGAAGGGTCCTCAATTTGAATGCTTGACTACATAAGGAAATCATGATTTCCTTTTTATTTTTCCTTTACATCAAATCAAGTGTTCGTAGAAATTTAATTGTTTTCCAAGGGCACGTCAAGATTTGCATAATTGTCATAGTGGCTACTTCTATATGTGTGTTGAAATAATAGGTGTCTAGTTATAAATCTTATAAGATAATGACATGCTAACCAAGAAATATTCTTAGGCATTTGACCAATTAATGAAATTATGATTTGCTTAGGCTGGGTCCTCCATAATATTACTTCTTTATGAAGGGGTGTCTCCAAATCCCCTCTATTTGAATGTTTGACTACATAAAGAAATCATGATTTCCGTTTTAATTTTTCCTTCTTATCAACTATCAAGTGTTCTTAGGGATTTAAGTGTTTTCCAAGGGCACATCATGATTTGCACAATTATCATAACATGCTGGCTGGGTCCTCCATAATATTCCTAGGTGTCTAGTTATAAATCTTATAAGATAATGACATGCTAACCAAGAAATATTCTTAGGCATTTGACCAATTAATGAAATTATGTTGGGTCCTCCATAATATTACTTCTATATGAAGGGGTGTCTTCAAATCCCTTCTATTTGAATGTTTGACTACATAAGGAAATCATGATTTCCTTTTTAATTTTTATTTCTTATCAACTATCAAGTGTTCCTAGGGATTTAAGTGTTTTCCAAGTGCACATCATTATTTGCACAATTATCATAGCATGCAGGCTGGGTCCCTCATAATATTCCTTCAATATGAAGGGGTCCTCTTCATATCCCTTCTATTTGAATGTTTGGCTACATAAGGAAATCATGATTTCCTTTTTAATTTTTCCTTCATATCAACTATCAAGTGTTCCTAGGGATTCAATTGTTTTCCAAGGGCTCATCATGATTTGCACAATTATCATAGCATGCAGGTTGGGTCCTCCATAATATTCCTTCTATATGAAGGGGTCCTCTTCATATCCCTTCTATTTGAATCTTTGACTACATAAGGAAATCATGATTTCCTTTTTAATTTTTCCTTCTTATCAATTATCAAGTGTTCCTAGGGATTTAAGTGTTTTCCAAGGGCACATCATGATTTGCACAATTATCATAGCATGCATAACTCTAACAACCATTTATGGTTAGTGCAGAGATCCTAGTTTGTACTTCTACATGTATGTTGCAATGATAGGGGTCTAGTTATAAACCTTGCAAGATAAGGAAATGCCTAACCAAGAAGTATTCTTAGGTGATTGACCAATTAATGAAAATATGATTTGCTTAAGATGGATCCTCCATAATATTCCTTTTATTTGAACAAAAAAGAAATTGTATCCATGTTCGTTCTCTTATAAACTATCAACTATTCTTGTGGCATAGCAACTGTAAGACATAAAAGGCTCATATATTCTAGCATCCAAGACATATTTTAAGACTTCAACTCCTGCAATAACTATTTATAATTGTAGTGATCTTAGATGGCACATGTACATTGTAATAATACTTATTTAAGTGTCAAGCAATAAATGCTAGCATATAATTGCGCATACCTCTCGTGCACCTGACCGAGAAATATTCTCTGAGCCTGCCAAATCTACAAGATTTAGTTTCCCACATTTTATGAGCTCCTCATCTCCTATGCTTGATTCCTTTATATAGATGGTTATGGAAAAGATAGAATGGGAACGACTGCATTAGAAAAAAAAGTTTGTTTAGTTAAATACGCTTCCATAATCTTTAAGATTGAACATAGGTATAGTTAATAACCATTACCTGCTATGCTTGTTTAGTAAGGTTTCTACCGTGCGTCTTTTAGCTGATCCTCGTTCCAAGAGATTATAAATCTCATTTGCACTGTACACGACCTCTTCTTCAAGACCTCTTACAATAACGCCACCCTTCCCATCCTCCATAAGAGAAATAGGCTTCCTTTGCTTACTATCTTCCCCAAATTTAGGACAATCTTCAGGAGCTAATAGGTCGGTGATCTCTTCATTGTAGAGCTCTAAGAAAGTAACTTTCATACTATAATCAGCCTTTTGTGCTTCTAGAGCATCAAATATTTGGCGGACTGCTCTTGGAATTACCCCAGCATCAACAGGCAATTCTCCACCCTAAATTGAATAAATGTGTCGCAATCGAATGAATCCTTCCCACTACAGCTATAGATTTTATAATTCAAACATAATGAAATGAAACAAAAATCATTTCATACCTTATTCTTTATTCCTCCCTCCATTGTATACGTTTTACCGGTGCCTGTTTGTCCATAGGCAAAAACAGTGCAGTTGAAGCCTTCAAGGACTTCATTAACAATGGGTGAAATGGCTTGGTCATATATGGATCTTTGTTGGGCCTTTGGCCCAAAGACCTGTCAAATATTCCAAAACAAGATGTAACAGAATTTCAGTTTGCTGACCAAGAAAAGCTATCATAGTCGGCGGCAAAGGAAGTAGCATACCTTATCAAAGGTGAAAGCCCTATCAACTTGCTTATTAGCTATACTTTGCAAAACTGTGACTTCTCGTCTCTGCTCATTGCATGATATCGCTTTAGGAACATTCGACCTTTGCTCATCATCGGTTAATGGTCTGGTATCAGATAGAATGATTATGCACTAGTCAATCATTTTTTCAAGCCAGCAAAAGAAAAAGGATATGGCTTTGCCCTTTTTAATTAGCCCATGGGTTCATTTTCAGCTTTCCCAGGAAAATCATATATGGGAAATTTAATATGGGCAATGATCTGGGGTGAATAACAAGAGCTGATCAAGATCAGAAAGAGATGGGAGATTACTTTCTTCAATCTTTTAAGTACATGGTGGGATCAAGTTTACCATGCTTAGCATGACAGGCCCATAATCAGACAATGGGATAATGGACCACATTTCATTATGGGTGGTTCAGATCGAGTGGTTCCCCAGTTGATAATACCAAATCCATGGCCTCTCAAATAATTTCGTTTACTTTCTTTGATTTTTTAAGTTCGTGGTGGGATCAAGTTTACCATGCTTAGCATGACAGGCCCATAATCAGACAATGGGATAATGGACCACATTTCACTATGGGTGGTTCAGATCAAGTGGCTCCCCAGTTGATAATACCAAATCCATGGCCTCTCAAATAATTTTGTTTGGTCTACAATTTTTTCCGGTATTTTTTGTGCTGAAATCAGGTGTTCTCAACCACAAACAAGAAAACACTCTTCAAACAAACAGCTAAGATCCTAATAATCATAGAAAAGGAGGGATGTGGAAAACCCACCTGCACCTAAGCAGCACCTGCACATTAACCTCTCGATCTCTATCCTGCCGGTTCCCATCTGTCCATCTTGGATCCAGCCGCCGCCTTTCAGTGCGAGGCGTCTGAACTGTAGAAGGAGATGGAGATGGGGATGGGGATGCTGCGGCAGATCCCAATTTCCTATGCTGATCTGGCGTGAAAGACATGATCGATACCCAACAGATTTGAATCGGATTTTCAGACCTATAAAAGTGTCAAAAGCAATCAGATCAACGAAACAACTCATATACCAATCCAAAGCAGGAAAAGAAAACCCAAAAATGAAATTCTAATCTCAGCCCTTGATCAGCAGTCAAAGCCATAAACCAGAATCAAGCCAGTAAAGCTACTAATCCTTCAATCCGACATCAAAAGGAAAACCCTCCCAGGAATCAAATCCCAGTCTGAATCCTTATTGATCAAATGAAATAAATAAAAATAAATAAATTCGAGAAACGGTTTTGAAGATTCCGAGTAACGACAATCGTATAGACAAAACAACTAAAATTTAAATCAATCAAAAGAGAGAGAACTTAAAAAAATAATAATAATAAAGGCCAAAACCCTATTCCAGAAACTAATTCGAAGATTCCAAGCAAGAAATGGAATAAATTAGATGAAAATAAACGGAATTTCTTGATTATTTTTGGGTACCTGAAAGAAAGGAGAATCTGGATTGAAAAGTGGAACTTGATCTGAAGAATCTGAGAAAAGATTATGAATTTTTGCTTCCTATTTCTCGGATTCTTCTTGTCTGATGTTCTTGAAACGGTGGTGCTGTGTTTTGAAAAAATGAGGAAATGAGATCGTCCACGTCTCTTCTAACGGCTATCAGAATTTGAAATTTAACAGCCGTTGAGCTGACGTGTCACTAAAGATTCTTGTCTTTACATTGGGTTTGAAAAGAGGCGAGCGGCCTTTTCCGATGTGGCCTGTTTTTCAAAAATCTAGGGTTTTTAACTTGAGTTGGAGGAGTTATTCGATACTCTGGCCGAAGATGACGCTTGATACACAGGCACCCAGAAATTGTACACTTGTCATTCATTAACTCAAATTAACCGGATCAAAAATTGTGAGAACCCATTATCGATAAGGAAGGTCACAGAATCAGGTTGGTGGAGAAATCCTAACCTATGATTCGTCCACACTTGTATGTTCAAATAGGACCATTGGATTTTTTTTTTTCTTAATTTTTGGCCGTCGAATAAATGTCCACCAGCTTGATGGTCCGATAATTAAATAACCTTAGTTTCTGGTTCATGATACATCGAAACTAGGAACCATAATAGGATGGTTGAATTTGAATTATTTATATGCCACGTTCGCAATTTCTAGTGTCCGTGTATCATCCATCAGACTCTCCAGAGTAACAAAGTTTTTCTCGATACACGCGGACTTTGCTGGACGCGAATTGCCTGCCCCCACACCGCCCACAGGAAGTTCCTGTGGTTGGAAGCTATGTGGGGCCCACATAGATTTCCTTGATAAATCCTCTCCGTCCATCACTTTAACAAAATCATAATAGGAGAAGAGTTCAAAAATCAGGCAGATCCAAAGTTCAGGTGGACCACAATACATAAAAAAGCAGGGATTGAACGCCCACCATGGAAACTGTGGGGGCCACAGAAGTTTTGTATCAGGATGATATTTGTATCTACAGTTTATCTGAACGGCAATAATCCTACCCTATGACCGGTTTGGATGGAATACGAACATCATGATCGGCTACTATAAGGTTTTAACGGTGAACTTTTTCTGTTCTTACTGTTTGTTGGTGTGGCCTACCTGAGTTTTGGATGTGTCTGTTTTTCAAGTCCTTTCCTAATGTGAACTTGAGAAACTGATTAACGGAATGGATTTCTCTCAGGAACCTCTATGGCCCCACATAACTTCCAACCACACAGGGTCGCAGGCCGAGCGGATTAGGGGCGGCCCGACCTCACCCAAGACGGTGCTTTTACTGTAATAGCCCTGAGGTGTGGCTATTTTTACTAAAACTTCAATTTCTCATCTGCTTCATCTTTTTAGACTTCTTGACGAAAAATTAGAAATTTATGGTTGAAAATGCCCCTATGACGGATTCCCCCTAGGCACTATAGATTCCCCGGAGCACATGGTGGTCAAAGGGGCATTCTTGACTATAAAATTTTAATTTCTCATCAAAAGGCCAAAAAAATGAGCTGAATAAGAAATTGAACTTTTAATAAATATAATCACACCTGAAGGCTATTGCAGTAAAAATCTCCTAAGACAGTACGGGGAGCGGATTAGGTGAGACCCTGGATCCACCGAGGTGGGTGGGACCCTGACTGTGGGGCTCACAGTAATGTATGTGTCTTAAATCCACACCGTCCAACCATTTTGAAAGCTCATGTTAGGGTATGATACCAAAAATGAAGCTGACTTAAATCTTAGGTGGACCACATCACAGAAATAGTCGTGATTGAATATCTACCATTGAGAACTTAATGAATTTTTAATGGATTCCTTCGGAATGTTTATTTTCCTTCCAACCTGTTGGAAAGGTCACAAACACCTTGATGAAGAGACCACATAAATATCATCATAATCCAAATCTTTTGTGGCCCACAGGAAGTTTTTAATGATCAATCACCATTATTTCCTATACTATGGCCCAAATGAAATTTGGAACTGCTTCATTTTTTAGATCATTTCCTAAATTGACCTTTCAATGCGGATGTATGGCATGGATTTAGTTACATACATCTCAGTGGCTCTATAGTCAGGGTCCCACGCACCTCAATGGAGCTGGGTCTCACCTAATCTGCTCCCAATAATGCAATAGCCCTGAGGTGTGACTATATTTACTAAAAGTTCAATTTCTCATTTGGTTCATTCTTCTTGGTCTTTTGACAAGAAATTAAAATTTTATGGTAAAAAATGCCCCTCCAACCTATTCCGCCTGAGCACTATAGATTCCCCTTGGGGCAGGGTGGATTTCCCTGAGCACATGGTGGTCAGATGGCATTTTCGTCTGCAAAATGTTCAATTTCTCGTCAAAAGGATAAAAAGATGATCAGGGCGAGAAATTGAACTTTTAGTAAATGCAGCCACACCTAAGGGCTATTGTAGTAAAAATCCCTACCGACGGTGCGAGCCCTACCGTTCGGCTCACCTTGATGCGCGTGTTATATGTCCACGGAGCTCCCATCGTTTTTCATATTATTTGAAGGCATGAGCCCAAAAATGAAGCAGATCCAAATACCCTATGAGCGGTTTGGATCAAGTGGTCCATAATTGATCAAGTGGTCCACACATGACAAAATAGAGAAATGAAAACCACAGTCTACATGCGCGATGCATGTGTTTCCTAAAATATGAATGGAATGGCTTATTTATAGGATAGAACAAAATCCTGGGCCATGCTAATAGGTTCAAGCCTGGTCCAATTAGCATGCTGGCTTTGGAATGGACCAGATGGCCCAGATGACCAGATCTACTAGTAGACGAACGGACCAGATGTCCGCAGCCTGATCTGACCTGGCATGCTTAGATCTGGCCCGTTCAGTAACTGATCCGGGTCATCAGCTCTCATTGGATGGGCTAACTGGGCCCAGACATGCCTTGGCCCATGAGTCTGGACATTGTATGTTAGTGGGCCCACCCCAAGTAATGCAGAGCCGTTGGTATATCCTGTTCAAGATCCTTTCTGTTCACCAGGTGGGGTCCACCATCTACTGAAAATTCCCTGGCCCAGAAATCAGGATGGCCTACTCATCAGGTGGGTCGCACATGTGAGTATTGGCCATGTTTTCTAGCCATCCATTTTCTTTCATATGCGTGTGGCCCAACTAATGAGCGGACAGTAGTGCCTTCCACGTGTTTTTCTTTTTGAACGGGCACAGCTGATGGATAGCAATAAAAGAGAGAAGTATGATGTATCCTCTACAATGAGATGGATGGTCCTGATTGGTGTATAACCCAGCCACGTGTATGGTGGAGAGAAGTCTTCACCATATTCCGGTTCTTGCGACTCTATCCTTTCATTTCCACTTCAAATGATGCGGACTTTTTAGTGCATTGAGTTGGCTTCAACTCATTGGGTCAGTGCGTCAGCATGTTGAGAGACGGGACCACACGCACCGCTACACGTAGATGTTACCCCTACCGTGTGGGGGCCACATTGATGTATTTTTTGTATATCCACACCGTCCATCTGTTTTTCCATCTTATTTTAGGACGAGATCATCCCAAATAATAAGAATATCCAAGTATCGAGTGGCCCGCACCAATAGAAGCAGTGATTAATAACCATTAAAAACTTTTTGTGGGCGACAAAAGTTTTGGATAAATCTGATATTTCTAATTTACTTTCAACCAGATCTTATTGACATTATAAACAGGTTGGATTTCAAATAACGATAATAAAACATTAAGATGGGCCATTTGAAAATTTGAATTGTGTGGCACTCAATCACCATTGTTTCCTGTGGTGTGGTCCACCTGAGACTTGGATTTGTATGAGTTTTAGTACCCCATTCTAGAATAGTATGTAGAAATATATCGACGGCGTGGATATACACAAAATCATCCAGGTGGGCCCCATGGTAGGGGTAACGTCCACTAAGCTGTTACCCCGTTGACACCTAATTCGCTCCGTGAGAAATCCAATCAGTTCATAAGGTGGGCCCGCTATTTAAATGACGTGGTCCATGAATGAGGGCCGTCAAGGACGCGGATTGCGTATAGCGTACCGAGTAAACACTGTGGGGCCCACCTTGATGTATGTGCCTTATCCAGTCCGCCCATCCTTTTTTCCAGCTCGTTTAGGGCCCAAAGTTGAAGCATAAATACCCAAAATTCAAATGAGCCACACTACGGGGAAAAGTGGGTAGAGCTGGACACGAGCGGAGCCAACTCGGTTAACTCGACTCGACTCACCTCGAAAGAACTCAGTTTGATTTAACTCGTTGCTGAGTTCAAATTGAGTCAAGCTAGGTAGGTGTGGTTAAAAAAAAAACCAAGTAATGTTCGAGTTTGGCAGGACTCAGACTTGACTCGAACCAGCTCAGCCCGACTCGTATGTATAGTATAAATAAAAAAAAAAAATATTATTTAATTATTTTCTTTTTTCATTTTACCCACGCTCGACCCTACTCCCTTCCAAACCCTAACCTCCCCCCCCCCCCCCCTCGGCCCATCCTACCTGGCCTGTGGCCAAGCCATAAGACATTCCTCCTCTTCCAAACCCCTCCCTTACTCAGTCCTGTCCCTGTCCAGCTGTTCGACAGGCCTATCTAACCGTCCGATTCGACTCAACGCTACCTAGCTCGGCTCGTGTGACCCCGATTCGATTCGACAACACTGATTCAACTCAGAATTAGGTTTTTTTTTTTTTTTGAGTTTTTTTTTTTTTTTTTTTTTTTTTGTGGATTTATTGATCTGGGTTGAGCTCGACTCGACTCAACTTGGTTCAGACCAATCAAATTTTGTACCGAACCGAGTTCGAGCTAACCAGTCCGAGTTCAAGACCGAGCTGAACCGGGTCGAGTTGGGTAGAGTTCGACTCGGTCCAGCTTGATGTCCAGCTCTAAAAGTGGGGATAATGGCCTCCACCATTGAAACTTTCTAGGGCCTGCAGTGATGCTTATTTGTCATTTAACCTATTTATGAAGTCACACACTTACATAAGTGAAGAGAAAACACAAACGTCAGCTTTGATCCAAAACTTTTGAGGCCTCCAAAAAGTTTTTCTAAGTAAGCATTCCATTCTTACCATTTCCTGTGTTGTGGTCTACTTAAGCTTTGGATATGCTTCAATTTTTGGCTCATGCCCTAAAATAAGCTAGAAAATGAATGAACGGTGTTGATAAGATAAATACATCATGGTGGGCCTCAAGAGTTAGTATGCAAGATGCGTTAACAGTCTAATTCAAGTGGGGTGGTAAAGTACGGTGACTGGGCTGATGGCATCCAGGCAACAGTTAAGTGCCCAATCGATCTTTGGACCTTTTTACACTCGACCTATCATAACTAGGACTGATGAGTAGGATGTCATCACATATTGATACACTCCTAAGGAGGCATAGAAAGGCATTTCCTAAACATGAAAGGAGATCATGAGGATCCCAAATAGCTCTTTCTTGAATATGCATACATTTAGAGACATAAACATGACCAAAAACCTAGAGCAACCATTCTTTTAGTGATATGTGGGAAGCAAGCATGAGAAGAGCGTGCACATTATACTTCTAGAGATGTATTTGATGCCATGGTGACATTGAATGACATATGGTCAAATATGCCATGCACTCCCGAAGATCATGAAGCGGTGTGTTAAGGGAAGGAAATCGTTTGGAAAAGAGATACACCGGTATATAGATGAATATTGTGTGGTATGGAAAAGAGATACACCAGTATACAAGGAATATTTTGTAGTAATTAGCCTCGTCTTAGAGGAATAATGCGTAGTTGGTCTCGTCTTAGAAAAGAAATGTATCAAGCTAAGGCGCTAACTTGTTGAACGCTGATTCTAAAAGTTCAAAAACCTTATGCCATCATCTCTCTAAGTTTATAAAAGTAGAACAGAATGAAGAGCTCCGGGCACTCACCAATCCCAATCAAACAGCTAAAAAAATCAAACAACTATTTTTAGCTTAACGCTGCCTATAAATTTTTTATCACTCATGGATATTTATCTTAACATGATCTAGTTTTAGCCTCTCTACTTTTGTCTATCACATTGCTGTTATAAGTTTGGATTAGTTAATTTAGCTCATTCAGTTTCCCATTACCTTGCTGTAGTAAGTTTGGATTAATTAATTTAGCTTATTTAGTTTTCGCTTTTATCTAGTGTATCGCTGTAGCAAGTTGGTTTAGTTTTACGTAAATATTTATAACTCTATCGTTGAATCCTCTCCAAATCCTTAAGTCTTTAGTGATTTCTTGGTCATATTTTGCTAACCAAAATCATGATCAATTGGGTTATTCCACAATTGTCTCACGATGGTTAAGATCGTCCAGTTCACGATAGTCTCGCCCATTTGAATTTTCATTTGTAATCTTTTGGCTTTATTTACTTTTATATGTCGATATAATGAATCTTTATTCATATTAACAAAATCGCAATTTATCCTTTAAATTCTTGTCTTACTTTCTTTATATTATTTTTTGTAGACAAACATAATCAAGTTATTATCACAGTAATAAAAATTCTTATATTCAAAGCAAAAAGAATTCATTTGAAGGACTAATTCTCTCCTTCATAAATTGTCTAATCTTGGTTGAGTAGTTAGACAAATTTTCACAGATTTGGCTCTAATTCGATCATTTCGTTGACTAAGGTCACAAGGTGTTTGATTTGATTCGAGTCGACCATGACTCTAGCTTGCCTAACATATATATAGTGACATACATATAGCGAAATTGGACCATTCATTACACGTGTGGCTGTGTTCAAATTGAATAGCAACAAGACCTTGGTTTTAAACCAGGCTCATGTTGGGTCCATGTCAAATAAAGGCATTTACATGGTTGGGATAGCCCAATGGATGTTTTAGATTGCACACAAGTGCCCTTTTCACACACACAGGTGGTGTACAATCAGGCTATCTTACATGATTATGGCTTCACAAACCTCATTTGGATAATATATAACTAGGGTTTTGACATATAGCACCCAAAGAAAGATAGCATCCTCATTAACATAACATATATGATACAATTCCGTGTTGGATTAACTATAATTGACTTTGGCCCACAATAAAAAGACCTTTTTACCCCTAGTTTGGGAGAGGGTAAGGTTTAAGTTTTAAGCATGGGAGAAGAGAAAAGAAAGGTAAGCTTAGGCTTGAGGTTAACAACAGTAATATTTGATTATTTTTGAAAAACAGAAGATGTAATTTGTTGAAATATTGCATAAGGGAGGGAGTTATTTGTCTTTATGCCAAAGGCCAACATACCTAGGCCAAAACCTCTACTTAATATTAAGTACCCTAAGCGGGTCCAAAATAGTGGGCCCAAACCTAACCTTGATTTCTAAACAGGTCCAAAAAGTTAGACCCAGACCCACAAAAACTGGGTCTTAGATCCATTCGTTGCCTAGTCCACAAAAGCGGTCCATCAGACGGGCCACACATTCGGTCCACATTGGAAGCACATTCATTGTCCATGGTTGCAAAAACAGGTACAAGCTCAAAGCCACGACCCCAAACAGTGGATCACATGTCTCAATGTACCAATGTCGTTTTCCAATCATCCACAATGGCCCACCAACGTCAATCACTCATTTCAACCCTCCATTCTTCAGCTGATTCTCTCAGAGCTGTCCCTGTCCCCATGATTTTGGGAGTTTCCTATTAGCGCACACACATGGGGTGTGACAAAGGCAGGCAACAACAAGACCTTTGTTTGAAGCTCATTTTCATGTGGCATAGGAGCCTCCCTCCCTTTGAAATGGTCTCCTCACATTACCATAAAGGGCACTCCCCACCCATATATGGAAAATCTAGTGAAACGGGAACCATGCCTTGTGATTTGACAAAAAGGTCCACCAAAACAATGGGCCCCACCAACTTGGATTCATCAGATCATTCACCATTCACCACACATCATCATGCATTTGTTGTGACAGCACTCCATAGTTCTACATGGTATTGATTATAAAAAACAAAGGAATTGCACTGGATTCAAAAAATAAAAAAATAGAAATAATGGAAGGACTGAGAGAGAGAGAGAGAGAGAGAGAGAAAAGCTAAGTGGGGTGGCCACAAAATGGTGGCATCCATGTCACATTGCTTAGGCTTTCGGCAACTTACTCCGCACTTTTCTCCATCAATCCCAAACGACACAACACATCATCCTTTCCCTTCATTTTCATCCCCTCTCTCTCTCTCTCTCTCTCTCTCTCATTGAGTTGTTTTTTTTTCTTCAATTTTCAGTCCATTTGAGTATGGATGGAACACCATCCATTCTCTCCACTCCCTCCTATACTTGACAATGTACATGGATCTAGACCATCCATCCAGTGGGCCCATTTTAATGTCCCACAAACAAAGAATCTCAACGATCAGATTAGCAGCTTGTGATTCATCATTGTGAGTCACTTTCCGGCCACTTGTAAACATACACGTGGTCACATGATCGGTGAATCCAGGTCCATCGGCAAGGCATTGTCGCAGGATGGCCCTTGATAGACGGCCACGCAATGGGGCAATCCTATTTGTTTTGATCAGGTATTTAGTGGCAATCAACCATGGCTAAATAACTAAGACATGCACTTAATTTATGATGCCAATCATGATGAGCTCCTCTAAAATGAAAAACTGGCCATTGGATGATTAAACTGTCCACATTGTCATAGGACTTCATGTTGCATATTAGCCCATGTCAGTGTGAAATTTTTTAACAATTTCATTTTCTATCATTGAGAAACACAAAAATAAATAGCTACTATTGGTAGCCGATATTTCAAAATACTAATCATGGTTTCAAATATCAGAAATGCTAGATAACTTTCAACATGTCATTTGAGTGTGATATCCAACCCATCTAATAGGTTGTCCACCACCATGAGGATCATCTTGTGAAAAAAACAGCCCCATCCACTCATCAGGCAGACCATGCTTGTATTTTGTTATTGATCAGCACTTAAACATTCTTTCCTATGGTGTGGCCTACCTGATGAGTGGATGGGGCTATTTTCACATAAGATGATCCTTATGGTGGGGCCAATCTATTGGACGGTGTGGATATTGTAAGCACATGATGGGTTGGAAGTTATGCACTTGGTGGGTGTGGTATACAACTCATTGTCCAACCATTTAGATGAGCTCTAAAATAGCTGTTCACTACACTAGAAAACCGTTACTAACTCAAGTACATGCAACAACACATGTGCCAACACGGCAGATTCTCTGGCCCAAGAATCAGGTCTGTCCACTCTTTAGGTGGGCCACAGTTTACAAAACGAATTTATGCCTGGAAAAAAAATATATGGTTGAAGTTTTCTTACCCCATGCAACCATTTCAAACATTCTGGCCAACCTGCTGAACTGGCCTGATTCATTTTCAGTGAGAACATCTACACAGTCAGACCACCTGATGGACGGCTCTGATTGCACGTCCGCCAGCCATGCTGGCACAAGTGGCAGCATATAAATGGTATTTCATGTACACATGCATGTGAGCTTAGCAAGAACTATGTTCTAATTAACTTCTAACTTAGCAAGTGTTCATGAAAGTGATGGAGGGTATGGAAGATTTCTGTCCACACTCGACGGACAGATAGCGATTTCGTTTTCCATGCTTCTTTGTCTTATGGGTGCCCGTACCGTGCCGGATGCGGGGCTAACATCACCACAAATCTAGTGTTTTTTTTCGCAGAGGGGCATGATGGCACTTCCCACTTTTCATGATTCATTTGTTAATTACAATCCGGCTCCGAGTTAAAAATATTAAAATGCATCATGGGGGACATCATAAAAAAGCTATTGATCCTAGTTTACGACGAGATTGATCGTTAAGATATCATTAATTATATAGGCGGGTGGTGAATTTCTTCGCCCTCGGCCCGTTTTGATGATGGGACCCATGATTTTGATGGACTAGATTGATGCAATCAATGCCCATGATTTGTAGACTTGGAATGTATATGAACTACACACTAATGCTCCGTGTCTGACTAAAATGTATTATGGGACCCATGAGTTTGTGATCTAATCTAGACCATTTATGTGATTGGGCCTTGCCGGACCCGGGATGCTGCTCATCGGAGTCAAATTGGACTTGGGTCGAGCCTGATCGGGTTTGACACCACTGGTTAGTATTGAGCACAGAGAATGGTATCACCCTCCAACTTGACCGAGTTGTGACTTGACTCAGGACCAAATGAGTCAAAAACCATGGCCCATCAGTCGACAATCTGGATCACTTAGAACCATGGGCCCCATCTGTACAAACTAAGAAGGGATAATACCTCACATGTTGATAGCCAATCACCAACCTTAGTTTAGTTATATTTAGTTTGTATGCCATCAAATGCATATGCTAACAACTTATTGGATGGTTAGAGACATCCAATTTCCCTGTAATTGGATATGGCCCACCCCATCCAAGAGGTGGCCCCAACCAATTCACCGAACGAACAACAGAGATGATGCATGCACGTAGTTCCAACATATGGTTTATGATCGAAAATTATTCGTGCCCTTGTGTAGACACCTCACCTTCGGCTACACTGTTGGTAGAGATAGCTGGATGAATGGAGGACCATACCCCCAAATCCCATGTCCAAACTCAGCCAAACTCACCCTTGTAAGCCCCAATCCATAGCCCAACTCACCCCTAAACATCAGCCTGAAAAACCCCCTATAAGAAAAACCAGTCAAAAAATTCTAAAAAAGTCAAACCCGCTGAGTCAAATCACTGAATCAACCCGTCGAGTCAAACCGCCGAGTCAAAACACTGAGTCAAATCACCGAGTCAACCCACCGAGTCGACCCACCAAGTCAACTCACTGAGTTCCAAGCAGCAGCCCCGAAGCATGTCCGTACTGCGCGCTGGATCTCAAGAAACGTCCGTACGGGCGGCCCCCTAGGTGCCGCCCAAACTTATTTACGGAAAATGCCACTGCCCGCTGCTATAAATACCCCCTCCCCTTCTCATTTCAACAAGCCTTCAAGCCCAGTAAGATCATGTCCGTTCCGAGTCATTCTCCACCCTTTTAGCCCACTTTTCCACCAAGGAGAGCCCGAGTGAGGAGAGCCTAGTCCTGGTCCAGCCCAGCCTGACTCTGGTCTAAGTCTCCCAAGCCATCCAAGTCTTGATCCAGTCACTCGAAGCAAACCTTGCGACACTTCCGTCCATCTAGCTACTCTTTTTCCAGCATCATCTCATTCGCATCTAGCATACGTACAACATTTACTTTTCTTCCAACCCCCCTGCTTCACTACAAGCACTTTGATTATTCAAACACACTGCATGCATTCTGCATAAAGCACCTATCAGTTTGAGCGTATGCTTTGGGCTTGCCTGTTAGTGGAACTTGCCCATCAGAAACTCTTACTGTTCAGACCTGCATTCATATACATAACACTACAAGCACTTTGATCATTCAAACACACATCATGCATTCCGCATAAAGCACCTGTCTGTTCGAGCGTATGCTCTGGGCTTGCCTGTTAGTGGAACCTGCCCATCAGAAACTCTTACTGTTCAGACCTGCATTCATGCATCATATCATCTATAAGAATGTACGAGGATTAAAACAGACTTTCAAGTGTTAGTTCGATTCTGTGAAGTAGAGACCGTACTTCGGTACGGGCAGTGTGTGGGGTGCTTAACCTCTTCCCACCCTGTAATCGTGATCCCTTACTTCGAATCTCTGGCCGCAGATCAAAAGGAGTCATTTTAGAGGAAGAAATCTTTGGATTCCCTTCTCTAATGTTTCTACGGGGTCTAGTCGACTGTAGATTCGAAGTAACTGGCTAGTGGCGACTCTGGTCTTATATAAACTCAGTTAAATACATCCAGCTTAATACGACAACCAAACAAAGCCCTCGAGAACGAGGTGAGCCAGTGGTACAAACGGCGATTCGCGCACACGCACCCCTTCTTCTTTTTCCGAAAAGAAAGGGAGAACGACGTACGGGAGCGCGGAACGGCGAGGGTCCACACCTTGTCACAGACTCATACAAGAGATTCGTTGATGGTGAGGCAGCTCTCGAAAAGTGGGAAGGAAATGTTAGTACGGACTTCTGTTCATGATAAATGGATGGTTGAGGATGCATAATCTCCTGTACTGGAAGGTGAATGTTCTCTTATCATAGATTAATTTATAAGCTTTTACTTCACTAGCTAGAAGGAAACATGGTAAAAAGACTTAGTGACTCGGCCGATTGGCCTAGTCTTGAGTTGAGTTGTGACTTGACTGAATCGATCGCATGGCCTGGGGAGCCGAATCACGTCTAGCTAAGTCTAAGTGGACTTCAATGAGTCACATGAGATTCGTCCAAGAGACAAAACCACCGCATGAAACCATGCGATGCATCAATGCAAATTAAGATGGTTTAAAGACTTTAAGAGTAGTCTTGCAGTACTATTTATTGTAAGAATTGAGGTGGAAAGAAAGAGAAAAACTCACTTAAAGATAAACTTAAGGCACGTTATGATGCCGCTATCTTTAAGGCAATATCTGCACCTTACTGGTGATTAAACCAATTTGCAAGAGGTTACAACAAATCTACCTCCAAGATACAATAAGTCTCTTCCCCAAAATCAGAGAAATGTGGGCTTCAGCCCGCAAAACTGAAAAACAGCACCCCAAATACATTTTTGTAGTATACACTGCTAACTTCTGTGATGTTATAGTTTACCCTCTGCAAATTGTTTGCAGTTTATTGTTTGAAAAACTGTTTTTAGTTTATCGCTTGAAAAACTACAACTTCATAAAAAATACCCAAAACAAAAATAAAAAAGTAGAAGAAGAGTAGAAAATTATTAGATTTGTTGTTGTACTTTGAATTGACTCAAAAATGAGTTTATATAGTCTCAAGTGTTACTTTAAGATCATTTTCATTAAAAGACAACATCTCCCATGATGTCTTTTCAACAAAGGTATCCATCCACCATTAATGACATCCTCTCATCACCATTTCAAATTCAAAGGATGTTCCATTTATCAAGAGATGACACCATTCATAAACGAATGGTCATCAACAATCACCAAAAGCCACAACCGTCATCCCACATTTTCATTTATAAATTTGAAAAAAAACGTAACACAAATTTTCTTTTTATATTAAAAAAATTCAACAATATTATACTTTATGTTGTTAGAACTCGTTAAATTTCTTTCTTTAAATAGTCTACTAAACTACTGAAAAAGCTTTGTTTACATTTATCACTACTACTCTTATCTGCTCAAAGAGAGAGAGAGAGAGAGAGAGAGAGGGAGAGTACTTGAACTAAAAAGAGAAATGATTCCTTGCTTTTGAAGCCTTAGAAGTTATAATGCACTTAGATGCATAGGTAAATCAAAATGTCTGGTAGATCATGCAAGGGCCTGTTCGATGAGTGAGAAAAGAACGGAGAATGATTAGTTTTTTTTTTTTTTATAAGATGCTTTCTCATGTTTGATTTGTAAAAAGAAAAAAAAAGGTAGATTCTAGATGGTAATTTAACCTTTTCCACCATCATAATTCTCTAGTATTGGATTTAAGGTGGCCATTATCTAATGAATTAGAGACTTTCTTCTGTACCATTAGAAATAGAAAATGATACTAATTGGATGATCTGCTCTATTATTAATTCAGTCTTATTTTTTCATTTTCAACTTTTTCCAACACATGGATGATGGATGGGTAGGATTGCCAATGGAAGTAATTATAGATAGAATCATAAGCAATGAATGACGGCACCAATAAATAGATGGATCACATTTTTGGTTGGATCCATCTTGTATCAATGATCTTATCCGTCCTTATTAGAGGCCATCAATCAGTTGGGCGAAGATTAATAGATCCATACATGTTTGCATGTTAGCTCATTATATACTTTTTGACCAATTGGGACAGTCCTGATCAATCGATTGGACCGTTTAAGTGTTCCAATGCAAAAGGGAATACTAATAATGCTCTGGAATAATGGAGCATATCTCACTAAAAAGCATAAAACAAAGAGAAATAATAGAGCATCCGGGCACAGTAATTTTTTCACTTAATTAGTTGTTTAACACTGAAGTATATTACGGGTGCACCTTGGGCGGGTCAGGGTCAACCCGGTCCCAACTCGACGTCAAGTTGGGTTAACTCATACCCTGACCCAACCCAAGCTCCCGAACCGTACCATATCCTCAACCCTAAGGACCCATCTAAGGTTGGTTTGCGATGGTAACAAGATTTACTATCTTCTACTATAATAGTAATATAGTATCTTATATTATTTATAAAAATTTACATCATATGTAAGGGTTTGGGTTAATAGTTATTTAATATTTTATGTTATACATACACCAAATATAATAAATTATACTATTTATAAGTTCAGGGTTTGGATCAGGTTGCCCAAGGCCTTAACCTGAGCTCAACCCAACCCGGGATCAGGTTGAGGATTTCCAACACGAGCCAACCTAAACTGAATTTTGGGTTGGGTGAGTCATGGTTTTTATTTATTTATTTATTTATACACACACCCTCACACCCACACACTCCACATGGGACCTCAGTGTTGAAACCCATGGGTCTACCATTGAGCCATATTGATGATGAAGAGTGGGTCGTAGAAGTATACATGGCTCGAGAAGACAGGAGGAAAAGGAGCCCAAGAGAAGACCACAGAAATAAGGATAGTTCGCTCAACTGTTTTAACTTAGTTGGTTGTTGAAATTGCGTCAGGAAGTCCAGAAATTTGCTGGACAATTTTGGATCCTGTCAGTTGATCGACCGATCCCGTTGGTCCTCCGAAACCATCTTAGGAATCCCAATTTGGTCTCTAGACATTTTGGGGCATTTTCGATCTCCCGACCAAGCACCCAAAGTTTTGGATTGGTCGCCTGACCGTGATCAACGGACAATAGATGTTTTGCGCATTTTTTTTTTATTTTGTTTCCTTACTAAATTAGTTAGCTTCCTAATTACATTTTAAAGTTGCTTAGGGTATTTAAACTCTTTTTAGATTTGTTGTTAGGGTTAAGTCTTTTATTTTTTTCAATTAAAAGTTGACTTTTGCCATTCTTCATCTTATGGATTTGAGAATGCCCTTGTGGATTCAAGGTAGGTATCTCCTTAGGAAGACGGTGATCAACCTCATCACATCCCTCCTTACATCACATGAGTAGGGACTTAGGGTGAGCCAGGTTCAAGTTGAACCTGACCCAAGTTGCACCCCTAAAACATACAAGCAGCTACAAGGACAAAACATGGTGTGATTAAACACCCCTGGACCATTTTAACTTTTCTGTGAAAATTTTAAACTAGCACTGTAATAGTTCCCACCAGTTAAAAATGGCGCTGACTCTTTGATTGTCCACTTGGCATAGCTGGATGCAACAGTCCAAACCCCTGATGAAAGTACGGCGGGAGCATAGCCCAAAAAACATTACACCCAAGTTCATAGCCAAGTGGCAAACTTTTTCTTTTTTCTTTTCTCTTTTTTGTCAGTCATGCAACGCACCCACTGGTGCTGTTAGCAGCGTAGATTTTCACCGAAATTAAGACCCCTCGTTGAAACGCCGAGAGTCTACCAACAAAGCAAGGCTCCAAACCCCAAGAGGCAGACTGAGTGAAGATAGCCTCATCTCAACGCCAATGTCATGGTATCAATTCCTATAGTGGGGCTAACATTGTGATGTGAGTAACAGGGTGGTGGGTGTACTAACAATGGGATGTGTGAACTAACCCATAAAGAGGAAAAATAAAAAAGAGCTCAAAATTTATACTGTTAAGAAAATAATAGCCTTTGAATTTATCTTTGAAATCTGTACAACTCATTATTTCACTTTTAACCATCCATTTCTTAGCCATCAACTTAGATGGTCAGGATAGCTGTACATATTAGAATGTGCCAATGGGGACCACTTATAGCAATCATTAATCGGTGATTCCCAGTTGTCTCTCCCTCTATACGTATATTTATAGAGGAATCTCTTATCTTGTGATAAGGAGGAAAAAGTATCCAAATTTAGATTCTATCAACGGTTGATCATAATCTAGAGACCATTTTAACCGTAGAATTAGAGGGGTGATTAAATCCTCTTGCTCTAGTAGTGGTTAGGTGGACCTTTAGTCGATTGACCGTCCATCTTTAGATTATATAAAGATTCCAAAATCGTATAGACCGTCGGATCCTTACGTGCCCACTCATCTGGCCCAATTTCAATGCATGGGTTCTACATGTGTTGATCTTCCAACATCTCAAGACTATTTACATACACCAATCAAAGGTCTCAGCATTTTATTTGGTGGACCACCCAGAATTTGGAGTGCATACAATCGATAGTTACGTATACCTGACCCACCGACTATTACTTTCAAAATCCAAGTAAAATGCACCCACAGTACATGCAATACAATGCACATCCGGTTCCCACGTGAGATGGAGAAAGGCACGTGGTGATCAGGACAACCAAACTAATTGGGCTCCTAGGCTTTCACTGGTGGAAATATTGGGACCCACCAACTAAAGACAGGTGGGCCCATTTCCTCCACCAGTGACAGCAAGGTTATAAGGTAATTCGGTGGTCTCGCAGACTACCAAACCGTCCTATCTCAGCAAGAAGGTTCGCGGAAGGTTCGCGGAAGGTTTGCGGAAGCTTCGCCTCTTCTACTCGCCAAGTGATGATCTAGACCGTCCAAATAGAAGTTCTAACCGCATATGGGCAATGGTGGGAATCACACCGATCAAGCATTCTATTCCATACAAAGGTGGGTCACCAAATCTGGGCCATTTTTCTTCTATCAGTTTCGAATGAATATGATATATCTGACAGTGAGATTTTTGCCATGTGGCAGATCTCCGGGGACCTTCTCGATAGACGGTGTGGATTGCCACGTGGTGGGCCAGAAGGGGCGAGACTCGTGGGAGTTTTTCAGCCCCAAATCATATGGCCCACTTTCTTAAAAGAATGAAAATGCTTCTTCTTTTTTTATCGTTTTGTCCGTTTATGCTTTGCTTTTACATTTTTATGAATTCCATCTCCACCCTTTACCAAAGTCAAGGGGGACACGCATCGGACGTCGGATTACGAAGTTCCTGCCTGGGAACGTAGGTGGGGCCCACCTTGATGTATGTGAGAAATCCACTCCGTCCAATCGTTTTGTGAGCTTATTTTTGGATCTGTAGACAAAAATGAACCGGATTCAAGGCTCAAGTGGGCCGAAGTAAAGGAAAATGTGGGTAGGGAAATTACTACCGTTGAAACCTCCCTGGCCATAGTGAGTTTTATATGCCATCCATACCGTTCATAACGTCATTCCTACTGGGATGAACTGAAAAAAAATATATTAGCCTGATTAAAAACTTCTGTGGCCCCACGAGTATTTCAACTGTGTACATTCTATTCTCACGTTTTCGGCCCACTTGAGTCTTGTATCAGTCTCATTTTTGGTCCCACCTACTAAAATGAGCTCAATAAAAACGGATGGACGGGGTGGATTTCTCACAAACATCACGGTGGGGCCCACCTAGGTTCCCAGGCAGGAACTTCCTGTGGAAGGCTTTCGCAGGGAATCCGCGTCCACACGCATCCTTTTCTTTCATGGCCTTCTAAAGGCCCCTCGCGCGAGTAGGATTGAATCCTATCCACAGCGCACGTGCCAACATGGCACGTGTGTTATCTGGGATGTTCGTAAGGTGGACCCACCGTGTATATGCTTGAATCTCATCTTCAGGCATGTTGGCTTATCAGGAGGAGCCACGTGTAGCAGAACACGGATATGAAGAGAATTGGTCAATGATCCGTACGTATTCAGTGTAAAAACGCGGCCCACCTGATGAGATGAACGGTCTGATTTTGGAGATGGAAGATATAGCAGTGGGGTCACCTAATGAATGGTTGGGATCTTAAACATGTGTGATGTACTGGCACATTTGCATATGAGTAGGATTCTAGTCCTGCTAAGCATGATCACCTTTGGCATTTCTATTTTTCAGTACTTTTGTATGATTCTTACATCTACGGTCTACCAGTCTCTGTTTTATGACAATTTGAGATACCTCCCTCGTTTTTTTTTTTTTAAGATACCTCCTCTTATTGAGAGATTCGTTGAAAATTCCTCACGAAAAGAAACCAACCACGGTTAAACTCCTCCTGATAGACCCCGACCCCACTTTAACAGGGCCAGCGTCCAATTTCTCATCTGGCAGATTTCAGGTCCACCATTTTGCACCAAAGTAGGCCTTATTTGGGTCGACCATCTTAATTAGACCAGGCTAGAATTAGGTTTGAGTTGAACTAGGTTTGTTAAGCTATATACACACCCAGGTCCATAGCTCAAGTGGCAGACTAGTGAAGATAGCCTCGTTTCAACATTGAGGTTATGGTATCGATTCCATGGTGGGGTGGCTAACATTTTGATTTGACTAACACCCCGGTGGGTGGGTGTACTAACAATGGCGTGTGTGAACTAACCCATAAAAAGATAGCTATATATACACATGCGAGATATCCCATTTACACCCTAAATATGTCAAAGTGACGCGTGTGTGTGTGATTAATCTATGCCATTTAGAAGGACACAACATGTAAATCCCATTACATTCCATTGGCCCAGCTTAAAACCAAGGTCAAAGAGTACTGATGGGTACTAAGCACAATCAGATCTAGAAGGGTTGTCCCCCAGGAGGGTTGGGTGTGGGAGATATAGAGACAGGTGGGTAACTCCTAGCAGGGCTACTGCACCCCCCTTGGACGACATACTCGCACTCTCTTCTCTCGTGAACGGTGTACTTGTGCTCCTTGAATAGTGCCAAGAATATCCCTCTCTCTCTATTTGGATGTCCCATATTGCACTTCCTTTGTGTAGACCTCGAAAGGAAATGAAGTGAAAAAGAGAAGACAATGGTACATGAGGTTTCACATGAAGCAACTTATAGAATATGTTGACAATAATAAGGTAGTTACTCTTTGCACGCTCTTAAAGTTTATCTATAAGTTAAAACAATAATTAAGAAAATGGTACATGAGGTTCTATAGTACCATCAATTCTTTTAGATTTAACATATACTATAAAGAAAATCGTATATATATAAAGTAATTTGAGAGCACTTTATAATATTATCATTATATGTTGATGATATTTTATTAGCAAGTAATTATATGTAAATACTACTCCTAACCAAGGAATACCTTTTATCAGTTTTTGAGAGAAAGACTTCAGTGAGGCAAACTTTATCCTGAGATTGACTCTCTTCTTGCATGTGATTGATTTGAGTGGGCTATCAAGCTCTCTGTTATGAACTCCTGATTTAATTGTGTAATGCCACACATTCCGCACCCAATACCTATGATGTACCATTCATTGACATGACAATGTTTTCCATTTTGAATCGTCCATCTGGTAGACACCACCAGCCGCCTAGCCAAGGATAACGGTGCAGTCCCATGCCCAATGGCTCAGATGTTGATTTGGTCATTTGCGAAGGAAAAAAAAACAGGGTGGTATATCAAATTTTCATACAACAAAGGGATGTAGATGAAAAAAAAAACCCTTTTGAATTCCTATAGGATAACGATCATGTGTACAAGATACGCACAGAAACCCGGTGTATAAATCATCTCTACCGTCCAATAAATGCACACGACCAACAATCCGAGACGACCAATTGATGGACCATGACATGAAATCCGATCCTATCTTAAGTACCGAACGGTTAATGGTTAGTGATGTGGGCTAAAGCCTTAAACTTCTGTAGACCGTCCAAAAAGAAGCTATTGATCAGATGATTAGGAATATTTGGTTAGTACAATCTTTGGGCCATGGCCCACCAATAGATTGTTTGCAATAGGCTGCAGAGATGGTTAATATTCATCAATCAAGCGCCAATATAGGGAGTATATACACCAAAATAAATCCTAAACCCTAAACCCTAAACCCTAAGGGCATGTATTTTCTCTTAAACAAAGTGGTATGTGACGTCCCCAATTCATAGAATGATAGAAGAGAACTGACCAAATACTTGCAAGGTACCATAACCTGTGGTACGCTACCATCTTTCCCGCCAACATTCTATTTGGGAAGGACATCACAGCCATGAAAATAGTAGGGCCCACCATGAATATTGCCTGGGACAAAAATCAGGCCATTCTGCTAATCAGGTAAGCCACGCTGTTGGAATCAATGGCAACAGATGGTCTGACTCAACATACATTAATTTGTGACCCACCTAGTGAGAGAATCAGTCTGCTTTTCTACAGTGGTGATCTTCATGGTGGGCCATATCGTTTTCTTGGTATTGATGTCCTTCCTCCACTGCCTGTATTAATCTATGAAGAGCAATACCAAACATCTTGAGTTTCCTAGTTTGTACAAGTGGGGCCCACGGTTGAGTGATCCGTACCTTCAAATTTACACATCCCACCATGGATGTCCTATGGTCCAAAAATCTTCAAGATCAGAAAATCCCATCAATCCAATTTTGGCCTTTTTTTTTTTTTTTTGCAAGTCTTCACCGTTTAATTTCAGGCTACCAGCCAAAGAGTTAGGACGATCCCATCATTAGGAATTTTAGGACAGTGTGGTCCACCAAAGCAACGGTCTTGATCACATAAAGATGGCCCCCATTAGAATAAACATAAATAATAATAAAAAAATCCAACCAGACCATCCACTACCCACCATCAGAGAAAATCACAAAGCACATTGTAAGAAATCACGAAATGACCTCAGCCAAACATGCAAAATCAGGTGTATATAAACAGGAGCAGTAGAGAAATTTGTAGCAAGACAAGCATCCATTGAAGAGTGGATTAAGAAGTAGAAGAGAAGAGAGAAGAAGAAAGATGGTGAAAGAAGAGACTCGTAAAGGTCCATGGACAGAGCAAGAAGACCTGCAACTGGTCTACTTCGTGAGCTTGTTGGGCGAACGGCGATGGGACTTCATAGCCCATCTCTCAGGTTCGAGGGTGGTTTGGCGGTGTGTTCTCTCAACACACACACATGTTAGTGATGTAGTAAGTTAAGCTTATTTGGCGGTGGGGATGGCTCGAGGGAGCTACCGGTTTAACCCCACTGGTTTTATTGTAGGTTTGAATCGAACCGGAAAGAGTTGCCGGTTACGTTGGGTTAACTACTTGCACCCCGATCTCAAACGGGGGCGAATGACTCCTCAGGAAGAGCGCCTTGTGCTCGAATTGCACTCACGTTGGGGAAATAGGTTTGCTCTTTCGATCCAACGCGGTTTCGCTTCTATCCGTTTGTTTTTGTTTTCTCGAGTCATTAACGTCGCGTTTGGATGGCCTGGTTATCTCAATATATCATGAACTCCAGTTATTGAATTTTGGGTTTCCTAGCCTTCAGATGGCCTGGTTATCGCTATAAATCATGAACTTAAGTTAATTGAATTTTGGGTTTTCTTTTTCCTGTTTTTATATTAATTGGTTTGTCGAATTATGGTATCGTTTGGATGGCCTAGTTATCGTGATAAAATCATGAACTTAGGTTGTTGAGTTTTGGGTTTCTTTTTTTCTTTTCTTTGTTTGAGGTGACTAAAAACATCATGTTTGGATGCACTGATTATTGCGATAATATCATGAACTTGAGTCTATTTTATTGGGTTTTGCTTATTGTAAAGTGTTTGGTGGCCCTTATACTCAGTGGGGCTAATGAAGTTCCACCTGGTTATCTTAAATGAAAATGTTTCTATTTCCTACCTATCCCAATTAGGGTGGGATTAATTCCACAAATGAAAGGAAAGAATCGTGAAATATATCTTATCTAAGGAAACAGTAGACTTCTTTCTCTAGTGCTTTTTATTCTTCTACTGAGGTGTAGTTTTCCACACCATGTTACATTTTCTTCTCTGCTTAAAGATTCCAAAGAAATTGCTTGCAGGTGGTCTAGGATAGCGCGGAAATTACCGGGCCGCACGGACAATGAGATCAAGAACTATTGGCGAACCCACACGAGGAAGAAGGCTCAAGAAAGGAAACGAGCTTTATCGCCTTCATCGTCGTCATCTCCCCGTTGCCGTTCCCCATCATCTAGTAATCCTACAGTGGAGGATTCTTCATCTCAAGACGTCGAAACCCAAAAGGCCGAAATGACTGATAATGGCGCCTGCAGTGATCTAGCTACACAAGGAGAGGAGATTGTGGAAGAAGATGCGAAAGGGTACTCCATGGACCAGATTTGGAAGGAAATCGATTCATCAGAGATGAAAAGCGGGCTGGTGGTCGACGATTGCTCTAGGGACCAAGGTTGCAACTTCTCTTGCACTTCCATGCATTCGCCAGTTTGGGATCACTGTTTTGACTCCTCCATGTGGAAGATGGATGAAGAAGATCTCGAGCTATGGCTTCCCATGGGTGATCTCTTTGTTTCCAACTACCAACATGAAAGAGAGTCTTAACTGCCATAACTGTTTCTCTTCTAATTTTGTCCATAAAAGAAATGTGAGCTTTTAGCTATGTGGATAACCTCTACAGCATGGAGATGTTTCATGCCATGTCTATGTACCTCATCACACACCATCGTGTATGTGTCCATGCATGAGTACTAGTGTTTGTCTGTGTCTATTCATGTGTATGTTAGAGGCCCATGGAGCCCAGTAAGAGACTGAAAAAACCATGATGGGTTATGATGTATGTACATGAATGTAAGATGTTGATCTTTTAAGACGAGTAATTTGGAATTACTTTCATGTAGATCAATAGATCATTATCGTTTTCTTCAGTAGATTTTTAGTGTTAGCATTTACTCTTTAAAAATAATGATACCACCGTTGTAGCGATTGTGGTCACTCTATCTTGTGTTATGTAATGAAAAATGCCTGTTAAATACTAGTGCTTATTTTCTCAATAACATCAGTTATATGGCAGAATAGTGGCGGTTTTGTATGGAAATTGATTTTCAACCATAATGGTGTTATGGATTGTAAAGATGTTTAGTGGTAAAATGGCTGTTATTCCCATGGGCTGGACATTTTCGGTTTGTTGGCTACTACATGTTCATAATACTGTTTTTTCAACCTTGCTTTTGCTTCACTTAGAGAGAGAGAGAGAGAGAGAGAGAGAGAGAGAGAGATCTTTTGTTTGACTTGATTGGGCTTTTACTTAATCAATCTACTGCTTGTGACAGCACAATTTCCTTCGTCCACATTACAATGGCTTTTGTCTGTACGCGTGTTTGAGAGAGAGAGATCTTTTGTTTGACTTGATTGGGCTTTTTGCTTAATCAATATACTGTTTATAACAGCATAATCTTCTTCATCCACATTACAGTAGCCTTTGTATGTGTATGTGTTTGAGAGAGAGAGAGAGAGAGAGAGAGAGAGAGCCTAATTGACTTGATTGGAATGTTTACTTTACCCCTTATTCTGTGAGAGAGAGAGAGAGATAGAGAGAGAGAGAGAGAGAGAGAGAGAGAGAGAGAGAGAGAGAGAGAGAGAGCTTATGTGACTTGATTGGAGTGTTTACTTTCTCTTTATCCGACATCCCAATTACGCTAATAACCAGAGAGAGAGAGAGAGAGAGGGAGAGAGAGAGCATCCAAAGTATTTGTCTTGTATTTATCTTGACAGATATTATCCCAAGTATACTTGAAATATTGTTGGAAGGGAAATGATATTTCAACCTAGACCTGATATTTCAACCTGGACCGACCTGACCCGATTTTTTCTAGTTTAGGGTTGGAAAATTTGACCCGAATTCAATTTTTGGGTTGACCCGACCCGACTCAGATTTTATGGGTCAAGTTAGGGTTAAAAGTGACCCGACCCGACCCGAATATAGGGGTTAAGTAGACTATTATATATTGATTTTCTTATTAGTTAAATAATGCATAGTTTTTTTTTTCCGCACACACCCTGCTAGATAATGGATAGAGTGGATTTCACTTCTGATGAAAGTGGGCCCCATTTTTGTTGGTGAGTGTGCACTAATAATTTGTGCACATATTGTACACCAAATTGGGTGGATTGGTCAACATTTGTTGACCCAATTAAAACCAAAATCGAGAGAAAATCTTCTTTCCCTTCGTTTCCATCGAAAAGTCTCAAATGGACGCTGTCTATTTTCAAGATCGTATGGCCCACTTTCGAACAATAGTCCAACTGATGTAATCCATTCATATGGTTCGGACATGGGTGTTTAGTAAATCCTAAGTATTTTTATTGAAGGTATTATTGTATGGTGTATACAGTTAGAAGCTAAATTTAGCAGTGGGTAACTGATTTTGTGTTTTCAGGCCCTTTAAAACCTGACCATTGAGACCAATATGGCCCACCTTAGATCGATCCAAATCGTCTTTCAGTTTCTAGCATCATTTTTAACTAGAACTCAATTGATATCAAGTGTGGACGTTCATGTGTGTAACCATTGTTTCGCATATAAGTTGCGTTGGGTGGGTGGGGGGTCCGAAAATGAAAATATTTCATTTTTTTTCTCTCACCTCCGTTTCTTTTCCTATTAACCTCGATCCATGACAATGTATTCGAGGAAATCTAAGTCATTCATAACCCTTAATTGCAAGCTATCCTAGTCGTCTATTAATGTTCACCTAGATTAGGGTTGAGAATGTCATCATATAAATGGGATTTTTCTTCCATTTTTCTCTCTTCTTGCATCCATAAACCCTAAATCTCATGCTAATTATATAAACACGTCCGTTAGAAGGGGTTGAAGCTAAAATCTCATAGTTTCCTAAGCTCGTCGAAATGATTTTACTATATCCATAGTTGTCAGATTGAAGGCAAACCGAGGGTTGGCGTTTCACCACTGGAAGTCAGGTCTTCTTCCTTAGCGGTGTTGTTGCTGCTGAAGCCATTGTTGGGCCGCATTCATAGAGTTATTGCTGCTGAAGTATAGGTAAGATAATCAGCCATTTTATCTTTTTGTTACATTTATAATCGACCCGATTTGCTACCGAGTGTTAAACCGAGTCGAACTCGTTCTATACCTAGTTCATATTAGTTGATAAAAGTTGTTCATGATCTGATGAATGTCTAATTTAGTTCAGTTATTTAGGATTGATCATGATCATATATCCTTGCTCTTGAAGTTCAATCTGGTTGAAACTAGTTGTAACTTATGCTGAGTTGACTCAACAAAACTCGCTGAGTCTAGTTTGAGGTGAAGCCTAATCCATGATTATTCATGTCAAATTCATGAGCAATATTGTTGGGCAGGCATTGGTAGCTGAAGATTTGAGTTTAGTTGTGAATTAATTTAGTAAAATTCTTCTATTAGGTGAGTCTTTCTTGAGAATGCTTAGTATTTTGATTCACATTGGAGCTTGAAATAAAATATGATTTCAGTTTAATCTATGAATTATTTATCATTAAAATGCAAGTCAACCTGACCCGACCTGGTTTAATTTGGGTTGGGCAAGGGTTGGGAAAATCCAACCCGAATTCAATTTGGGTCGGGTTAGGGTTGAGGTGGAAATGACCCGACCCAAACTTGACCCGACCCAAACCTGACCTGACCCAACCGAACCCATTGCCACCTCTATTTCAACCCCTAAAAATTGCTACTTCTACCATGGAAAGGGTACCTTGTTCATCCCAGAGATAACAGAAAAGCTCTATAAAATAAAATAAAAAGAAGTCCAAATTACTTCTCAGGGGTAGACCTATCAATTAGTTAGGGGTAGAAACAATATCATTTCCCAGGTGTAAAAATCCCATTTCCTTGACCAAACCAAACAACTCAGCTTGAAAAAAAAGACACCCATTACTTGTCTTTAAGAAAGGAAACATATCCATCGTACATACATCTTGAAAGTGTCCCAACAAAATACAACTTCCATCATTGACATAAAAAAAATAATAATGATAAAATAAAATAAAAAGGATTCTCATACTTGCAAAAAAACCCTCTCTCAAAGTAGTCCCTTTACATCCTAATTCATGAAAGCTTACAACTCTTTTTCTCGTGCATGCATGAACTAAGCACATACACCTAAACACAGTGTATAGCCTTTCAAACAAGTAGGGTGGTGTGATGTTTTGAGTGGTCCATGTTGGCTTTTTTTATGCAAGTGTACGGTCAGGATGGAGTTGGAGATTGGTGGTTGTGATAGGGCAGTTAGAAAGTAGTGATAAGCACGTGTACTGCTCATACTAAGGGGCTTTTTGGTCCACTTCTTTTTTTTTTTTTTTTTTCTGATGTGTGGTCCCAATCATTCTCTCATTATCTTGCTAATTAAAAAAGGGGATTAGTGCTAAGCCACCCAAATCCATCAACCCACATATTATTTTTCTTTCTCTTTGTTGAAATCACCTTTATCCCTTTTTCATGTGCATATAGATATGGCCACATTAACAATTAATCTTAGCCCTTAAACATACTCTACCATATATAATCTATATTATCAGTTGTGCCTGGCACTTGCCGTGCACGAGAGAGAGAGAGAGAGAGAGAGAGAGAGAGAAAGAGAGAGAGAGAGAGGTTTGTCCTGTGAAAGATGTGGGGAGAGCTCATTGGTCATTTTCATTACTTAAAAAGAGGTCTTTGATACTTTGCCAGACTACTACAATAATCTATACGTATGCACACCAAAATTGTACACATGGTATGTACATGTATCTCAAGTTAAACCGTCCAAATAGTCAGCCCCACTATAGATGGGTCACGACCTAGAAATCACACCGTGTATATATGGTCTTAAGTAGTTGGTAGACATCTAACATGATCATCTAGCCAATCTGGTTTTGTGGCTATGCGCCATCTGCAGTGGGTCCCACTACTTGGGTGGTTCTGATCTAGCTATTACGTGTGCCACTGTACAATATAGTTAGGCTGTATATATATAAAAAAAATATATATTAATAAAAAGTAGGTTAGTTTTACTATTTTCTTAAGGTCATTGGGAGTGTTTACAATATAATAGTAGCTGGTGCGCATGCAGGAAAGAGATGGCATTGGTCGCAAACTAATGGGAGGTGGTAACATGAAGAGTAAGTGGTGTAAATGTTTAAATAAGATGGTCAATGTTTTTACTTTTAATGCATGGGAGATAATGAATGTAGATGGTGGATCAGGACCATCCATCTAGTGGGCCCTTACTTAGATGGCCCATGGTTCAAAAGCCACACTAATAGAACAATCCTAGCCATCCCTTTGTCTCATCCTTTTCACCCTTGGATGTCAACCTTTAGCTATCTTTTTTTTCTTTCTTCTTTTTAATGTCCATTTAAAAGATGTCAATAGATGGAGACGGGTCATTATATCATTTCCCTTTAGTGGGTGGATGACACATGAAAATATTGGAAATAAAGTTCCACATGTGCAGGATTTTCTCAATGGATATTCTGAAAATGAAGTTTCTTAAGGAGGGATCTAGTACGGGTTTACGTACCTTATCAGACCCGTATCAGGCCAAGTTCATATCTACCAAATTTCTTTTCCAGTAGAAAAAACTTTAAAAAAAATATTAGAAAAATGTAATTTTTTAATTTTGTATTTTATTATGTTTTCAATGTATTAGACTATTCTTTGATAAGAATGTTGCCCAGTGGCTTCTCGTTTCGCCTTAACCTACTGAAATGTTAATAGTATTTCAAAAAAAAATTTAAACAAAGTGGAGATGTTTTTAAAAACTTGTATTGTTGGTATAGTTTTTCAAAGGCTAAATCTTTATCCCATATGGGATGGGAATGGGAAGAAAAATGTACTTATAAAGTACTCTTCAATAAAGACTTTTGGTAAGGCGCAATATTATGCACAAGCCTATATGCGTGGGTAGGGGGTGGTGTTCACCCACGTATACTTGTGCACAGGGGGGATGCTTTCGGCCTCCCGTCCCATTTCTTTAATAAGTGTGTCTGTTTCTTCAACAGTCATTTTTTTGGGCAATCAAAAGTCGAGGTGGTTTTATTTGTGGTGTTGGGATCTATTCGACATGTGCAGACTGAAAATGTCGATTGTTGGCATTGTATCCTGAGGATAGCGCACCGGGAGCCTTTGATCGGTCAAAATCGTCCGAGGGGGCGCGAACTATCTCAAAGAGAGCGACGTTGTCTGCGCCTCATCCCAACGGCAGATTATAAATTCTTATAAATATTCAAACGTTGATCAAGTTTGGTGTTCTAATTCAATCGCTGTTATTTATTTTCTGTATTGTTTTCAACATGAAAGTCAATCAAATAGGCCCTAATGAATAAAATTAATGTGTGTACTAATAGTGGGTTGTGTGTACTAACCCAAAAAAGGGCAGAATTTTACGAACTAGGATCCATTAAATTGAAATGCAATAAAAGAAAGATGAAAAAAATAATAAACTTGCATTGATTTTCCTTCCATGTATATCAGCTAATTAATATCTTTCTTTGTATGCACTTTGTACATCTCTATATGAACTCCATTTGGGATAAAGCAAATATATTAAAAATCACAAGAAAATTCTCCACATCACCTTGTGTTATCATTGCATCAGAGAAAGGTTCTTCCTTATCTTCTTGATTCATCAATAAGGATCTTCGTCACCATCCATCTAGTTGCAATCATTACCGTCGCTGCCCTGTCGCGGCACCCCACCAAGATCAGCAACCCTCTCTTCAAGCTCGCAACCTGAATCTACCATATGCATTAGCAACTAACCATTTTACTTAAATGATCGATAACCTCGACCATAACCACCAGTCACGTCCCTGTCAACCCACGACCTCTGCCTGCAACCTCGCAGCTACCCCACCCCTGTGCGAATCTCGCATCCCTCATGCTCGTTGTGTTCATATTTTTAAAAATATTATTTTTTTAGAACATGTTCCATTCCATTTTTCAAATTCACCGACTCCAAGAAATAACTCTCTTGTCCATTAGGGGTAAACATGGTTCCCTAATCTACCCCATATTTCATATATACCTACCACTCTTGTGCAGATTTGTCAACAACAACAACAAGAATTGCTTTTCCATTCGCCTAATCCTGCTACTCAACCTATAGTTGATCCTTCCCTTTCAGAGGTACGTCGATCCACTCATATATCACATCATCCCACTTGACTCATTTGCTCTATATTTTCTAGTCTCAAGTCTATCTCTGTCCCTACCTTATATTCCTAGGCGTCTGCACAATATTGTTGGAGAGATGCCATGGTCGAAGAATTACAGGCTCTAGTAGATAATTACATGTGGAATCTTGTTCCTCACCCACTTGGTCAGCAAGTGATTAGAAGTAAATAGCTTTACACTATCAAGCTAAAATTTGATGGTTCTCTTAATTGGTATAAAGGTCATCTCGTCGCCCAAGGTTATAAATAGAAGTATGACATTAGCTATAATGAGATATTTGTTGTAGTAGCAAAAATAAAGACTTTTTACACTCTTCTTGCAGTTACTGCAACTTGTGGTTGGCCTATTCAACAGATGAACATCAAGAATGCCGTTCTCCATAAATATTTATAAGAAATTGTGTACATGGCTGGCGCAGCGTAGAGGGGTAAGGGATCGATCACCGTCTCTCCACTCGGATAACTACTCCGAATCCACGGAGCTATCTGGAATCCTCAACCGACCTTTTTCGATCTCTAGAAGGATTGCTTGAATCCATAAGCCAAAAGCGTAAAACTCAAAGAAACTTTTATAAACAATCAATAATAATCCTTTTATAATAAATTAAAACCAGTATTTAAAGCTCTAGATGCGTAATAAAAATCCTAAGTGCGTAAATCAAAAGTCCTAAACCAACTAGGAAAGAAAGAATTTCAAATTTAAAAAATTTCACAAAAACTGCATAACAGATTTGAGCATGGTCGGGCTCCCAGTCAGGACCGGTCGAGAGCCTGGTGGGGCATAAAATCATCCAGAGAATTTGGGCAAAAATTCGAGCAATTTGGGGCGCCCGATCAACATTTGTCGGGCACTCGATGACATGGTCGGGCGCTCGAAATTCGAAAGTTGGTCCAGCGACTCTCTGGAGTAATCGGGCTCATGGTCGGGCGCTTGGTGATGTGCGGTCGGGTGACCTGCTGGGTTGAAATTTCTAAACTTTGGCCGTCACTTTGTCGTTTCGCTTGGCCTCCTTCTGATGGTCCAATCGCTTCATGTAATCTTCGGTGACCCCCCTCTACATCAATGGCTCCACCTCATGGTTCCAACACAGGTCAGAAAAATTTGGTCTACAAACTTCGAAAAGCATTATTTGGGCTAAAACAATCACCTTGTGCCTAGTTTCAACGATTTCATAAGGTAGTTACTGGTACAGGATTTCAACAGAGTGGTCACGATCCCTCCTTGTTTATATAGTCTTCCTCACATATTATTATGATCCTTCTTGTTTATGTTAATGATTTACTTCCTTCGGGTAGTGACATAACTAGAATTGCATAGCTTCGGAAAGTTCTTCAGTCCTCCTTTCATATGAAAAATCCGGATAGTCTTACATACTTCATTAGATTGGAAGTCTCTCATAGTAATTGTGGTATACTTGTCAGTCGGCGGAAATATACCTAGGATCTCATCAATATTATAAATCTTTCTAATAATAGGACCGTCGAGATGCCAATGAAACTAAATGTTTAATATGTAAAACAAAATAATGACATTTTCAACCACCCTGCCCTATATTGTTGCCTCGTCAATAGTCTTGTTTACTTAACGATGACTAGACCCGACATTACCTATGCGGTACAGGTTGTTAGTCAATTTATTGCTAAGCCCTATACCTTACACATGACAGTTGTCTTTGGGATTATTTGCTAGTTGTAAGGGTATTGTAGATCGATCATTGTTTTTTTCTCATATATTTCCTCTTGAGCTTGTTGCATATGTTGATGCTGACTGGGCAGGATGTGCTTTACTTTGACTCAACGATCTACTACGAAATACTGCATGTTTCTTGACACTTCACTTATGTCTTAGAAGTGCAAGAAACAACCGACAGTCTCCAAGTCCAGCACATGGCTGAGTACGAAGCTATGTCTTATACATGCAGTGAGATTATATGACTATGAGGCTCAGCTTCCTACCTCGATTCCACTCCATATTGATAACACCAATGCTATCCAAATAGCTTACAATCATGTTTTACATCAAAGGACAAAGCACATTGAGGTTATTATCATTTTATTTTAGAAAAGTTTTAGTAAGGAATTATTTCTCTCTCTCTCTCTCTCTCTCTCTCTCTCTCTCTCTCTCTCTTGTGGTATTTTAGGATCAGATTGCGGACATACTTACCAAGACTTTGATGAGTGCTAAACATTCCTTTCTCATTAGCAAATTGCTGCTGGTAGATCACCTACATCAATTTGACCGGGGGGGGGGGGGGTGATAAATATTACCCTCATTTGCATTAAGTTTTCCTTCCATGTATATCAGCTTATTAATATCTTTCTTTGTGTATACTTTGTACATCTCTATATAAGCCTCATTTGAAATAAAACAAATATATAGAAAATCACAGCAGAATTATTCACATTACCTTGTGTCATAAAAAATAAAATAAAATAAAAGAGATATGGTTTGCCTTTTCTTTCAATTTTTTCATATAATAATCTATTCTTAATGCATTTCATCAGTGGTAAATGAATGGTCAAGATCAAGGGATGACTGGTCTGGATGTCCATAATGCATGCCACCTGAATGGCAAATGATAGGGATGGACAATTACTACCATGCCTATTGAGGCATTAGCTTAGCTCCCTTTGCATGGATGGACATGGGACCATGATTTGAACAATCCCAATTGGTGTACACGTACATAACAAATACAGTATTAAAATAATAACATAACGACCAAACTGATTGTAATAATAACCGTTACTTATTAGTAATGTGGGAACTTTTACACATTAAGGAAAATGGCCCATAATGGGTCCTTAAAAAATGGAAAAGAAAAATAAAAGTTGTAACAGTAACACCACCGTTGTTATTATTGAATACCTTGGATATAGCTTGCGGCTTATGCAAGCTATGCCATGGTTTAGTTGTCCAAACTAACGGTCTATTTTGTTGGGAGAAAGATCTCTTCTCAACCACATGCACAACAATATCAGAATCAAAAGAAAACAAAGAAAAAAAATGAAGCAAACCACAATATATAGATTTACATGGTTTCCTTTCGATACCACCATGCTCAAATGTTAAAAAAGAAGGAGAGAAGAAGCAGCTCTCTCTCTCTCTCTCTCTCTCTCTCTCTCTCATCGACAAAATATTTATAACCAAATAAATAGGGTTTGACCCATCATGGATAGACAATGCCTCTAAAGTGTTCAATAAGATTTTATCCAGTAATCTCGAGGTTTTTTTCGGTTAAGGATGACAACTATTACATCAAAGCAACAAAAAAAAAGATAAAGGATCTCCCCAATTAAGAATATTTTTGGAGCATGGTCTATTCATGGTGAATCGAAGTCCAATGCATCAACGATCAGAATCACTACACATGGTCCGTTGACTAAGCAATGGCTGAAAATGTATAGTTACCCAATAAAAAAAGTACAAGCAAATTTGAGTATGACAAAGAGAAAAAAATAGCAAAAGAAAAATCTACTAGAGAAAAAGATGGAGTATAAATAGACCCCTCCCAATCATGTGGCAAGGGAGACATAATATTTTGACTGTCTATGCAACAAGTAGCGAGCTTGATGAATGTTGAATGCATCTGATAATAGTGGGGCCATTTTTATGAAGGGTTTGAAACTCACTCTATCGTCAGAAAGTTCATATCTTCTGATATTGGTGGGTCTATATTACTTGTGGTTAAGATCTTACATGCATGTGCTAACTTAGTACACTTGGTGCACTTCCGACAATCCATATCATTTGAGGTGTTTTGTCAGGTTTATACTTCTTAAAACAAGGAAGGTTTGGGTCTACTTCTTAAAATACAAGTCTGAGATGCTTGTCAAGTTCAAAGAATGAAAGGCGGAAGTAGAGAAGTAGATCGGGAGATATTTTAAGTGTCTTAGGTCATATAATGGTACAAAGTACACAGAGGCGGAATTCATAAAATTTTGTAAGGACAGGGCATCACAAGATACTTTTCAACTCCAGGAACCTCATAATAGAATAGGGTGGCAGAGAGGATGAATAGAACTCTATTAGAGAGGGCGAGAAGTATGTGGTTACATGCGGGGCTAATTAAAAGCTTTTAAGCAAAAGCGGTTAATATGACATGCTATATTGTGAATTGGTCACCATCTATAGCGCTGGACTTCAAAGTTATAGTGGAAGTCTGGATAGGTAAGGACATTGATTACTAGGAGATGAAGATCTTCGAGTTTCCAACAAACATCCACAAGCATAGAGACAGAGGATAAAATTGAATCCCAAATTTAAAAAGTGCATCTTTATCGGGTATGAGAATGTTGATGGTTACAAGTTTTGGGATACAGTTTCTCATAAGGTAATCATGATTAGCAGAGATGTCATCTTTGATGAGGCATCGATGTTAAAGACCAACAAGGATGTTGCAGGGAAGTTAAAAACACATGGTGATACCGAGAGATTGTTGGTATAAGTGGAACCAGTTAAGCAGGTTATTAAAGGTGAAATTCAGCAAGAGCAATAAACTAACCAAGACAACCAATTAGATACCCAGGAGAGTAATAGCCAGGAACAGGGAGAGACGAACCATTAGAGCCCAGTTCAATATGGGTTCGAGGAAATAGTTTTATTCATATTGTTTACAGAGAATAAAGATTCTTCCACCTTTCAAAAGCTAAGTTTGGAAAGGATGGCGATAAGTGGATGTTGACCATGGCAGAGGAGATGCAATCTCTATATAGAAATCAGACATTGGAGTTGGTCAAACTTCCAAGAGGTCAAGAGAGCCATAAGGTGGTAAGTGGGGTGTTCAGAAAGAATGAAGCATTAAGAAAAAAAAGAGGATGAAAATTCAAGTCACGGCTTGTAGAAAAGGGGTATTCATAAAGGGAAGGAGTATATTACAATGAAGTTTTCTTTCCAGTTATGAAACATACGTCAATCAGGGTGCTACTGGCTATGGTAGTGGAATTCAATTTAGAATTAAAGCAACTTGATGTGAAGTGACATTCCTTCAGGAAACTTTTGAGGAAGTTATTTACATAAGCAAATCAGAAGGATTCAATGAGCTTGATAAAGAACAATCATGTGTGCAGAGTGAAGTAGTCTCTAAGGCAGTGTACAAGCGGTTCGATTCTTACGTGGTAGAGATTAGGTAGATCAGGTTAAGTATGATTGTTGCATGTATTACAGGGTGCTTGAGGACGGGTCCTACATCTAATTGATGTTATATGTTGATGATATGTTATTATGCAAAGGACAAGAGAATACACTCTTGCTTAAGTTGCTGTTAACAATGAGTTTGACATGAAGGATCTGGGCGCTGTAAAGAAGATCCTAACGCATTAAGATACATGAAGACAGAGTTGGGAAGTTGTGACTGTCTAAAAGGGATATGTGCAGAAGGTACTGGGAGGGTTTTGCACGTAATGTATAAGCCAGTTAGCACGCCTCTATCGGGTCACTTTAAGTTGTCAGTCAAATCATGTCCAAGCACAGAAAGGAGATTTCAAACATGTCACGGTGTCATACGCGAATGCAGTGGGAAGTCTCATGTATGATATGGTTTGCACAAGGCCAGATATCTGATAGATGGTTAATGTGGTTAACAGATATATGACGAATCCGATATCAGAGCATTGGAATGCAGTTAAGTGGATTCTCAGGTATCTTAGGGGCACGATCGACAATAGGATAATGTTTGGGGGATATGGAGTTTCAGGTAGAGTTGTAGTTACATAGATTCAGATTATGCAGGAGATCTGGACAATAGGAGGTCTACTACAAGATATGTTTTCACATTAGCAAGCGAACCGATATGTTGAAGATCTATGCTACAGTCTACGATAGTACTATTGTCTCCAATCGAGGAGGAATACATGACTGCGGCAAAGGTGTCAAATGAGGCAATATGGTTGAAGGGTCTGATGGGAGAACTCGGGTTAAAATAAAAGGCAATTTAGTTGCATTGTGATAGTCAAGAGTGTTATCCATCTAGGGTTGAATCAGGTGTACTATGCACATCGACATGAGGTTCCACAAGATACGGGAACTCATTACTTTAGGAGAGATATAATTTTAGAAGATTCATACAGACGAGAATGCCGCGTACATGTTGATGAAGCTAATGATCACAAACAAGTTCAAGCACTGCTTGGGCTTGATCAATTTCTCCAACCATTGATGAGGTTGGGCACTCTTGCACAGGGATGCAGATGGAGCTGCATTTCAAGTGGAGGAATGCAAGGAGCAGTCTACGCTCAAGGTAGATGCTAGTATGAGAGATCTTCGAGGTAACTTGGTAGAATACAAGTCAAGGTGGAGATTGTTATGTAAGATACTTTGGATTCTATAGGGTCGAAGAGATAGTGCAGAATTGTCAGTTCAACCAATAGGGGGTCAGTCAAATTGACACTGCGTGAGATGGATTTCTCGATTAGCAGAGCAAGACACTGTTGGTTCGATCGACAGCGTATGCGGATTAGCATAAATCAGGGTATTTAAATCTAATATGATTAGGGTTTTAATACCAATGAGTGTTTTCTCTCTAAGGGCAAGGGTTTTGTGAGATGAGGAATTTTTTAATTTTTTATTTTTAATTTTTTTTTTTTATTTATTTATTTATTTATTTTTTTGCACTTATAGGGCTTGGGAAAGGATTTTCTCAAGGGACTAGGGTTTTCCTAAGTGCGCATCGCAACGGGAGATCGAGTTCTTCTGTAATTGAAGAAGGTGAGAGCTATAAACTCTTAAGGCTTTTTAGCCTTCTTTTTTTTAAATTATAGTGGAGATCTTTATCGCTTCGTGCTGTGGTTTTTTCCCACAAGGGTTTTCCACGTAAAATAAGTGTGTTCTGTATTTGCTTGCTTTATTATTCTCTTTATATATTCTAGTTATTGTGATTGTTCTATCTTCATTGAATGTACTTTCACAAAGTGCAGGGATTGTTTCTAATACCTAGCTGGCTAATTCTGATTTGTTGGGTTTCAAAATTACAACAAAATTATATCAAATTGAAGCCTGATTAGCACAACAACCCCACATTACCAGGCATGTCTACGAAGAAGGAAGAGATTTATGTAAAAATGTAGAAAGGGGGCATTATATACACAGCAAAAAGGAGAGTGGCATATGTCAAAACCCTACACCAACTTTAACTCGGGAAAATCATCACCTAGAATCATCATTTTCTGCCAATGTGTCGCATATATAGGATATCTAAAAGATGACCACACCATGATGATAGCCTGGCACAAAAATCATATTGGTCCATTCATCGAGTAAGCCACAACATGAAAATCAATGGACGGCTGCATATATGACTGATCAGTGTACTGGTGTAACCCATCAAAAACCTAGAGCACCATGATTTTTCATAGATCAGACATTCTACGCATGTGACACATTGGCAGGAAAGAAATGGCTGCATGTAGAAGTTCATATAGCCTTTAGATGGATTGGACCATCTTTTTTTATTGCATCCATTTTGCAGCCCTTGATTGCATGGCTTTGATTATCCAATCTTTGTTACTTTTGGCTCTTGTGGAATCTAAAGTGGACTCTTCCAACATAAATCACCCTTAATAGTAAGATGGCCCACTTGTTATAAAATGAATGAAAGAAAGAAAGAAAGAATAAAATAAAATTGTGAGGCAGCTGTATTCCACATACACCCACCAAGTGAAACATGCACGTGGGTAGATAAGCAAGCTCGAGTATCAAACTGTATCATTCTCCCCCAGTTAAAACTCCTTATATTCAATTCTGTCATTTATAGGATTGGGATTCTCTATAACCCGTATGTAGTAGAAAGTGGGGACCATGGCTGAGTGATCTGGACTGTTGATATTGTGGGTCCTACCCTTCTCCACCCACTGGTACCGAAAGATGCACGTGGGTACGAAAGGGACTCAAGAGTACTAAATTACATCATTCTCCACCACTTGAAGAATATCCACAGCTATTTGGGAAGAAGATTCCACAGGGCTGTGGGGCCCTCCGTGATGTATGTGTTTTATATCCATGCCATCCATCCGTTTTTCTAGCTCATTTTAGGGAATGAGTCCAGAAATGGAGCAGATCCAAAGAACTCAAGTGGACCACACCATAGGAAGCAATGGCGATAATGGCACCCACTGTTCAAACCTTCCTAGGGCCCACCGTGATTGTTATTTGCCATCTAATCTGTTGGATAGGTCACACAGACCTGGAAGAATGGAAAACAGAAATATCAGCTTGATTCAAAGCTTTTGTGGTCCCCAAGAAATTTTTAAGGGTAAGCATTCAATCAGCACTATTTCATGTGGTGTGGTCTACTTAATCTTTGGATAATCTTCATTTTTGGGATCATGCCCTAAAATGAGCTAGAAAAATGGATGGACTGCATGGATAAAACACATACATCACGGTGGGCCCCAAATCGCCTGCCACCAGGGATATCCTTGGTGTCGGGGTCACCAGGCAATCCGCTTCCGTTCAATTGGCCCCGTGCTAAGGGAGTCTTGTCCACATGCTTCTTTCAATAAGAGCCAAAATGTACGGATAAAGGGAGTGGCCCCCTCAATTGTACAAGAACCGAATAGACTAAGGGCTCGAGGATAGGCATGGTAAGTGGGCCCCATGGATTAGTGATCCAGACTGTTCACACGGCCATCCGATCCATTTGAATGACATAAATCTATGGGGAAGAATGTCCCATCAAGGATTTTTTTTTTTTTTTTTTTTTTTTTTTTTGGGTGTGCTCCATTAACAATGGGCCAATTGGATCTACGGTCTGGATCAACGAATCATGGAGCCCACACTCAGGATTACAGAACATTATACTGTCATCGTCGGTGTTGCAATGGGGAACACACTGAATATTTTAGATTTTCCTATCAACAGCTCGAATTCGATCAATCCAGATCCTCAATTTGACATGCAGCACACGTGTACAAGATCCTAGCTGTTTATCAGGCAGGACGCATCATGGAAGTGACCATGCTGAGAAAGCAGGCCGGTTAGATAATCCCAGCCTTTGGATTCGAATAACCAGGTGTTGCCCCACCAGCCTGATTTTTGGGTCCGCATCCAATAATCAGAGTCAATTACTAGGGCTACCAGACCAATAAGATTTCTGAACAGTGTCACAACCATGGTGGGCCCTGCCTAATGGGTGGCTCAGATTTCATAATCATGTGACCATGTGTGACGCAACGTCACATTATCCACCGTGAGATTAACATCGTCCATCCTTTTCTCAGATGGTAGTCATTTAATCTCTTCAAAGATGAACGGCTAATAGATGGTGGATGAAATGGGAACTTCACAATGAACGGATGATATTTTCAAAACCTTTTTTTATTGCAAAACAAGGCCATAGTTGAAAATTATTGCTTCATCACTACACTCAAAATAAATCCAGTGGACCATCAGCTAGGAAGGAGTACTCCAAACACTCCCACAGCCTTTCTGAAGTGATGGACAAATGACATAAACATGGCCCACCAATAAGGATGATGTGAAATGGGTTTTGTATGGAAGTAAAGCCAACTATGTTTGCATGGGCATCAAAGCTAAGGTGATGAGATACCTACGTAATACTGCAAGTTAAATTGGTTGAGGTTAGATTATAGACCCTGATGATTAAGTAAT
>PVNU02002546.1:0-54768 GCA_003013855.2 Liriodendron chinense | reverse complement strand
CAATAGAGCTATACATGAGCCAAGCTAAATTGAGCTGGGCCCAGCTTGACTCAGCTCATCCAGCGGACTGCCTAGGCTCGAGTTCGGCTCGATTTGGTCCTCGAGCCAGGTTAGCTTGGCTTAGTCGAGCTTTCGAGCTCAAGCTTTTAAGCCTATCAACTTATCCTCACTTCCACTCCCAAGTACCAAAACCCAAGGACTTAATGAGTCGGGTTGAGAATAGGCTGGTTTCAGGTGTTCCTAGGCCTAGCTAATGAGGTTTAGGCCTTATTAGGTCTGGGTTTAGGTTTTTAAGGTTCGGGTACCCATGGGTCTTCACACCTTAGTTTTGGTGGGGTTGACAATTAATAAGGACGCTTGCATGGTGCCTCTTGATAGTTGTTGGGCGCTGGCCGCCGGCTGTAGGGGGAGAGATTCTAATAGAGAGAGAGAGAGAGAGAGAGAGAGAGAGAGAGAGAGAGAGAGAGATATCCAGCCTCCGGTCAACTACCGGCAAGTGGGCGGGTTGCGAGGAAAAGGGGGGTGCGGTCGAGTGAATGAATAGATTAGGGAAAAAGAGGGTGCTCAATTTTATATAATATATATAATATTAAATTATAAATATATTAATATATAAAAAAAATTATATACTAAATTTAAACCAAGTCGATTCGAGCCGAACCGAGCCTGAATTTGAACCAAGCCAAATCGATCTTAGCTCAAATTTTTAACGAGCCTAAGAATTTGGCTTGGCTTGGATTGAACAACCATTCGAATCGAACTAAGCCGAACTTTTTCGCGCTAAGCCAAGCGAGCTTTTTGAGCCAACTTGGTTCGTGTACAGCTCTAGTTATCAATCATCCGAGGGGTCATTGTGATATATCGAGACATCCGTTTAACACAATTTTTAACACGACCAACACATTGATCACATATGAATGGATGGTCTTTGAGTTCTCTGAGACGTGCCTTCCCTTTGTCTGCCATAGGTTTCTGGGAATAGTCCATTCTAAAGACTCTACGGATTTTTAGTCTCTTTAATGGTCGAGCTAAGATGAATCATTCACTAAGGCGTGGGGAGCTACTGACTTGGATGCCTTGGTCAGTTGGTCGATCATCTTATTTTCGGCCCTGATGTTGTTGACATGGACAATGTTCAAGAAAGGATCCTGATTAACTCCATGGCCTCCTTGCAAAGGAGTTTGAGAAGGCCCTTGTCGATCCTTTCTTAAATGATATTCCTGAAAATGATATAGTTCTTGGTGGAATGAGACTTACGACTGTCTCATTTATATTATATCCCTCTTTTTAGTTCTTCGGCTGACAGAATCTTTTAGTACTGAACTTGACTTCCAAGAGGATGTCAAAGATCTCCTCGACTTTGGAGATGTCGAAAGTGTATTCCCTTGAAGACTTAGGGGCACTCTTTTTGGGGTTGATGCCTGCCGAAGTCTTATTCTTGACTCATTTTAAGGCCAGGCATTTTCATGGCAGTTTGCTAACTATTTATGCTATGATCTCCTTGTAACTGGCGTTATGGTCTTTGTTAGGCCGTGTAGGGACTGTATCAACTATGGCTAGCTCATAGTTCGGGTCATGATAAAACACGCCCTGTGATGCACTCATCCGGTGCTTCTCCTCCGAGAGGATTCATTCGTACCATGTGACCCTAGTTGATAATTCGAACAATTCATCAAAGTGCATGCCCTCGAGCTTTGTCCATGCCTTTTAAGGTGAGTGTGACGAACTTGGCCTTGGGAAGGATCACCAGGCAACAACTTTTAACATCCTTGAAATGGGTAATGAACTACTTGATAGTCTCCACAGGTAGTTGTCGTAGCCTAGACAAGTCGATCTTTGACCCTTTAGGCTCAGTTTGGTGGAACTGCATACAAAACCTCTCTTCCATCTCGTACCAAATTTAGATTGAGTTGGCTGGGAGGTTTATGTACCATGGAAAAGCTGCCCTCATAAGTGAGTTTCCAAACAACACAACTTTTAGAAAATCATTATAGGGTGCTTCGCCGTATTTTATGATGAAACGGTTGATGTGCTCGATAGTGAGGGTATCCCTTTCTCTAGAGAAAATGGTAAACTTCATGAACTTAAACCTTTCAGACAACTCATAGTATTGGTCTACCTAGTCGGGGTAAGGTTTTCTTTAAACTGGCCTAGCGATTCACCGAGGTTGTTCTACTCGACCTTGTACTCCTGGATGAGTCTTGTAATTTCGTCCCAGCCGAATGATTGTTATGGTCCTCATACTTCGTCCTGAATGGGCTGTCATTACGACTTTGCAGGGTATGGCCTTTACGTCACGTGATTAACGACTTTGGGATTAGAAGAGTTAGCAATTTCCCCTTGAGCGTCTCTACTTTATGATAACCTTGGTGAACAGCCAGGACGATTGGAGGTTGCCCCCTCAGAACCCTATGACAACCTTGTTGGATGCTCAGCACAATCAGAGGTTGGCCCTCATGGTTCTTGTTCGTGAAACAGTGGCTATGTGGCATCGAATGGATGGTCGGTTGCCCCCCAAGGTTATCAATGCTGACCAGGAATTTCCCTCAAGGAGCGTAATGATTCTGGGGTTTAATATATTCCAGCTGGCCATATGGTGAATCGTTCTGGCCATTTCTTCTCCCTACTGATGGTGGTGGTATAAGATGACCTTAGGGTTTGATCCTGCTGGCCCTTGTGGGAAGCTTAGTCAGTTGCTTTGCTTCCAATTCCATAGGGTGACTAGTGGCATGATGGATATTCATGTTTGTCGAAAGTCTCTCGAAGAAACTCTCAAGTGATCTTTCGAACTTCTCTAATTACGCTCTAGTGCTTCTGGCGATCTGCTGATTATATTCTTCCAAGGAGGAAATGTGTTGCGAACTCAATGAAGGTCAATTGAGAAGAGGATCCTACATCTATGTCAACAATGGGCTCAAACTATTAACCCATCATCCTATGGCTCTTCTATGGTGTCAAGAACAAAACTAGCTCTTTTTATTTTATTTTGGGGGTATCTTATTCTATTGAAAAATATTAAAGGTAGCTTACTGGGTCCCACCAGGTGTGCCAAAAAATATGTTTGTGCAATTTAATCAAACACGAGGTCACATGTATTGGCGGGGGCTTATATTTGGTTAACATGCGCAATTAGGATAGTGTGGGCATGCCATAGTCATATTTGACTCAAGTTTGATTGAATATTGGTGCCCTTGTGCTGAGATGGACCGATTAAGAATGAATTCAAGGATTTGGTCACCCTCTTAATCATTGACGGTTATAACGATCAGGCAATTTTAGAAGGGTAGGGGTTAGTCCTTCCAAATGGATTCTTTTTGCCTTGCGCTTAAAGACTTTTCTTTCACAAATAATTGTAGTCTTTGTACATCTCGATAGAACGAAGATGAACAAATTTAATACTAAATAGGGACTAAAAATAATGTTTAATTTATTGATATGTAATTGTTACCCAGTACAGTCAACAAAGTATAAACAAAAGTAAAGAAATAAAATGAAAGATACATACCTGAATCGCTCATATGGACAAACAATCGAGGTGGATGGTCAGCAAGATATCACCAAGGTATGACCTTCCAAGTAAGGACTTGATTGATTGGGATGTAATGATGCAAGGTTGTGAATATTTATACTAGTCCTAAGTGTACTACATCAATGGCAGTGGACAATTACATTCTAAACTAGCTTAAAATTTAGACATTTTGCACTGACTGGACAGAAGTGAAGAGACTAAAAACTAAGATAAGAGATAAAAACAACGTTGCACTTTATATACAGATTGTGTTTGGGTGTGGGCCTCGAGCTCTTCATCGTGTTCTCTTTTTATAGCTTTGGAGGCGGCAAAACCCTCACAGGGTTTCCTTACTTATCCATGATTCTTGACAATCACGGTGCACTATTGTTCTTTGATCATCTGCCTAGCTTAAGATATTCAGGGGTAAAAAAAACATTTTCAGATCTCTTGCTAGTGTGGTCGTGGAGATCTATAGATCTTATGGGATCAATCTAGTTGGATCTAGATAGTTCCTGAATCCATTGGTTCCCATCTGATTTGAGAAGATTTCTCATTTCAAAAGGATTATATGAGATGATTGTTGCTTGTTATTCTTGGCTATGCGTGTGAATTGTGTGCAGGCAATCCAGAATTGCCTTTACGACTCGATTCCAACTGAACAATGATGACCCCAACCGCAAAGATAAGAAGATACGTAGTAATCGACCGTATATGACCGAGATTTGAGAAGATCAGTTGCTTATTCAGCCACTTGCACAATTGTTTAATATTGACGATCAGTCCATGTTTGGAGGGTGGGGTTCTTCCTCCAATAATGGGTTGCACTTGTACTTTTTGCAAGAAAGGAACTTCTGTATATAAAATACAATATTTAGAGAAGAAACTTATAATTAGTCACCGAAGATGTGCTAAGGATCACTCCTTCCAGATAAAGTTAAGACAAAATTCGGGAGCCAGCTATTGGATAAATTCTATAGGCTTGTTAATGCGGAATATAATTTCACAACTTATGCTACAAAATATAAAGGATGAATTATGCTAAAAAAATAAGGATGTTGATTACACTAAAGAATGTAAACTGCAAAATGCTAAGGAGCATGATAATTGAAAAGTAATTTTAATTTTATTTTTAGTTTGATTGGTGCTAGACCCCTTGCTCTGCTCTCTGCCTTACTTATTTATAGCTATCGATCGACCATCCAAATACTTCTCTTGGTGGATGATTATACAACTGAATCCCATGATCCCCTTTCCAGATCTATCTCCTCCATGCTACAATGTTTTCCTGATGTCTAATTGATTTAACGCGATTTGTCTTCTCCTTTCCTAATCATTACTGGCGTAGCACAACCAAGCAATGCCAACTGTATCCTCCTAATAACCCGGCCGACATTCTGCCTTTGAAATTACTACCGTTATCCCTTCCCAAAAACACTGCTAAGTGTTGCGTTTATATATTGGCTGATGACCCGAATTAGGCTAAAACAACGACATTATCCAGATTATCCAAATAATTTGTGATAAGAATCCTGTCTCTGTCTTTATAGTCTTGTTGAGTATGTTACCTCAATTGCACATGCGAGATAAATTAGAGCTATTTGTATTTGTAGCATTATCTTTTCTATGAATGTGCATACGATTCCATGTCATTTTACTTTTGAAAGGTGACGTGTGTCTCATTTGAAAGGTGTATATGCATAGTTTTGAGTGCAAGTAAAATTTTGTCATTATCAAGCATGTAGTATCGAAACATGACAGCAATAGCTGGTCCTCATGTATCCTCCGACAATCCATCCGGATGTATTCTAACAGACTTCTTTTAGCTCTTAACTCCAGAGTAAGTAATCTTTCTGACCCGATTTCATTTGGGCACTGTTGGATGAGTAGTATCATTCGACGATAGTGTTCCTTGAGAGATACAGGCATCAAAGAGAGACCTATGAGATGGACGGTGAAACCGGTCCTTTTCCATTAATCAAAAGTTATTGTTCGCTTTGCCAGCTGTTAGGATTACCCCATCGAAGTGATTATTTGCTTTAATTACTGACGATTCTCCATCGATAAAAGCCTTTGTTCTACGCTCCTATCTTCTTCACCATTACAAATTTTGTTCTCTTGCTTCTTCGGCCATGACTTCCTCTTCCAAATCTTCTTCCCTTGCTCACTGGTATGATGACTTGATTAAGAAGTTAAATGTCTTCATTGAATGAACAATCGAAGATCAAGTATTCGTGTCGTTATCAATGACCGAGAATATCGATTTGTCAGTCCTGCCTTTCATCCCGATTTGAGTGCGGGTGATTAATCCACCTTATCACCCTTATTTTCCTTAACCCCCAATGAAACTCTCCTTCTTCATGCCGAAGAAATCCCTGATCCTAACAATGCCAAGAATACACCTAGATCATGGTTGAAACTTATGACTGAATGAGTTAATTGGTATTCTAGGTTGTCCAGCCAATATCTCAATCTCTGGGAGCAAATTAGTATTCTTGACTACATCAAACTCTCTATTACTCCATATAAATTCAACACCTCTTTATTTCTTGCAGCTATGACCTTTTGGAGCCGATCGACCAACACCTTTCATTTTGGTTGTGGCCCAATGAGTACAACTATACTAGATATTTTTGCCTTCACTCATCTTTTTTCATTTGGGGAGGATGTCTATCCCAGTTTTTGCCAGAGACGAGAACCCCCTTTCGAATTTTCAACACAGAAGAATGACCAAGGCTACAAAAAGCTCATCGAGATTTTTCAAAAGAAAGGCGGCATTGTCAATGAGAAAGAACACACGAACTTTCTTCTCATGTGGATCTGTAAATTCCTGGTTTGTGTTAGTTCAGTTTAGATGACCAAAGAATACATTTGTCTCGCTAAGGCTTTAGCATAAGGCCGAACTCTTGCCCTCGCACCTTTCGACCTCGGTCATCCATACAGAGGAATGTATAATGCGATGACCTTCGGACTTTATAATAGTGGGGGGCCTCTGTGGATTATGTAGATGTGACTGCATGAGTATTTCTACTCCTTCGCCTGTAGTCCTTTCAATTCCTCTGTTCGATGCTCCTCGTATGGTGAGCGAAGCTTATTCTACATCACGAGAGAAAAGTATAGTTTTGCTGACTGTATGAGATATTTCCTGTCTTTGGATACTTCACACCACAACCATTTACTCTGTCTGTTCAAAGAAAATCTTTTTGGGCCACGTTGGTTTATAAAAAGACATACCAAATCAACTGATCTTGAGGCGACTAAAAATCTCGATCAACCTTGGATGAGTTATCTGATATCCCGAGACCTTCCTTATGGTGGCTCTGTGGAAACAGCCAGGAATGCTAAAGCTGGAGTTGAACAATATTGCCCTCATCTCTTAGCTTGGCAATTTAGCCTTTGCTAAGGTATCCCTTATCCTACCACTTACAGATCTGCAAACCAGCTTCCTACAGACCATATTATGGTGCAATTAGTCTCCTTCTACCAAAGTTGCTATGAGACCCTTCACGGATATGATAAATCGGTCAAAATCCCCATTTTCCCCTGTACTCCCCAAAGAGTAGCCGTATTCTGCGATTGGTGGAAGAACTATTACCAGAATTTGATCATAGAGGATCATAATGCGATCATCGCTAGACTATACGACGCCAATCTCGATGACCCTCCTACAAGACCTTCAGCTAAATTGTCCGAGATTGAAGAAGAAGAAATCCCAAAGCAAGCCTCACTTGTCAGGAAGAAATCAACGAAGAAAAGGAAAGAACAGTCAGATCCCTCATCACTTGCTATTAGCAGGGTTATCAGATCCCGGGGGCCAACCCTAACATCTTCTCCTTCGACCATCATAAGAGTGGTCGATCCCATCAAAATCGTTGGGCTAGAGCCAAACCAAACCCTTTCTAGCTCTTCTGCTACCATGACTACTCCTCAAGCCTCAGATCAACCATCAAGATCTTCCCGTCCTGCCATGAGCATTTCAGATCTTGGGCCGGCTCTCAGGCCTCCACCTTTAGCTTTGATAGCTCCTTCTTTTCCAACTACAACTTCTTCTCGCCCAACTGCAATCCTACGACCATCTAGAACCCCCTCAAGTAATTCTTCTGCAAACGTTATCGCCGCTTTTACTAGTCGGGCTTCACAATTGAAGATTATGCATATGAGATCGAGGAAGGACGGAAGCATCATGAGGATGCTCATTATCATAAATGCTAGAACAAATGAAATGCCGATGTAATCAAATTTAATGATCGATCCATTCCATTTGATGATCGTTACCTAAAACCGTACAAGCCCAGACCGCCACCATTTCCTACATCGACCAAACCCTTGGCGTAGATTATAAAAGATCCTTAAAAAATTTAGGCTAGATTCGTTACCATGGCCGCCTAGTCGAATATAGGTCAATATTTCCTTAGACCTTAATAATTCCATTTTCTTCCATATCTTTACTTATTCTCATCCTTTGTGCAGTGTTGCGAGAAGTTATTGGAGAAATAACCCAATCAACCGTCTCACCGGAAACTTTCCCACCGGCAGGCATTGATGATTCTGAATTGCGCTCTATGGAAATGACCGACCCTGATGATCAGACTGCTCCCAGCAACTCACCACTTCAAGAATATGTTACTTCACCACATGTTTCATCAATTCATGATCGGTCTACACTTCCTCAAGTACCAACTCCTATTGCACAACAAGAAGAAGACGATGACAATCAACCCATTAGTCCAATTCCTCGTCCATCTAGAGGAGTTACTTCATCAATTTCCACTCCAATGACCAGCAGTCCAGTGATCACCCAAGTCGTTGTAAATCCTTTAGAAAAATGATCTTTGCTTATGGCCGATGAAGGACCAAAAGATATGCCATCTACCTCTCACCAACTAGGGAGTCCTTGTCCACTTGATGCTTCCGCTATCATTACAAATGCTGCTTCAATAACTGCCGACCTTCCCATTGACGATCTACTTTCTTCACTTCATCAGATCCTTCAAAAAGATGTTCTAGTTTTAGAATCTCCTTCTCTCGCTTCAAAGCTTAATGAATTGAAGATGGAGATATAGGCATTAGTTCATCTAGGGATCCCGGATATTTTGTCCAACAATTTGGTCAAGAAATTTTCAGAACTTCGTGACCGATTCCATATTCTGATCCAGTCTGATGACTCGATGTCGGTTAAGTTTTTTGAACTCAGGACGCTTCATGATCTTCTATTGGAATATCAGGATATCTAGAAAAAAATCGACAAGCGCATAGTCGACCATATTTCAGCTACAGCCCAACTTTCCAAAATTACCCAAATAGCTGAGCAATTATCGACCAAGAATGTAGATTCAAAATGGAGGTGGGCTGAAATTGAAAGCATGGATATCCAAATCATTACTTTAGAGGCACAAATGGACACTCTGAAGCGTACCCAGGTTGAAAAAGAGCAAGAATATAAAGTGATTCAGGGCGAGGTACAAAGTATGGCTATAGTCATCAGGTCAGAGATTGGCTTCGTGAATAGTGCCAAACAGAAGCATCAAGTACTTGTAGATAAATATTTTGGCCGACAACATGAGGAAGTCAAAGATAAAATCGGCCATTACTCGACTTTCGATTTCTAATCTCTCACTTGTCCAATGGTCATGTGCTGTTTTCAATGTAAAGTTTGACCAATTGTTATTGAAGATATTATCTTGTAAAATCCACCTAGTAACTTGCCCTTTTTCTACATATTTTTTGCTAACATGGAAAAACATAAAAAAATACGCCATACGTTCCTGAATTTTCTCCACTTTCTTTGAAATGTCCCACGTCCGTTAGGGTTGAAACATCATAACTGCTTGGTTTGCACCTCCATGATTCACCAATCGTGGTCTCTGCTAACTTAACCGCTTAATTATAAATACCATACCTTAAGCAATTTTTCGTAAATCATCTTCTGTTGCTTTCTTAATCCCCGTGGCTCCTTCAAACGATCAACTCCTTGCTCAAGCCCAAGTATATCTGGAAGATATCTTTTCAAATGACTTAGCCTACTTCGGCCAATCTTCTTTGCTATTTGACACATATAACTTTATTCGTCAAACTTTTGCAACCGCTGTCAACGATCAGGAGTTAAGTGATGTCCTGAAAGTTCTTAAAAAACTTCATGGTCTTGGAAACAATTTCTTTGGCGCGGAATTTGACCATCAACGTTGTGGACCCTCGCCGCTTCGGCGCTCCCACACGACATTCTCGTCCCTTCCCCTTTCGGGAAAAGAAGGAGAGGATGATGCGTGAGTGCGAAATCGTCGTTTGTGCCACTGGCTTGCCTCGTTCTCGAGGGCTTTGTTTGGTTGTCGTGTTAAGCTGGATGTGTCAAATGAGTTTATATAAGACCAGAGTCGCCACTAGCTAGTTACTTCGAATCTATAGTCGGCTAGACCCTGTAGAAACATTAGAGAAGGGGATCCGAAGATTCCTTCCTTTAAAATGACTCCTTTTGATCTGCGGCTAGAGATTCAAGGTAAGGGATCACGGTTACAGGGTGGGAAGAGGTTAAGCACCCCACACACTGCTCGTATCAAAGTACGGTCTCTACTTCACAGAATCGAACTAATACTTGAAAGTCCGTTTTAATCCTCGTACATTCTCATAGATGACATGATGCATGAATGCGGGTCTGAACAGTAAGAGTTTCTGATGGGCAGGTTCCAACAACGGGCAAGCCTAGAGCATACGCTCGAACTGACAGGTGCTTAATTTAAGACGTATGCAGTGTGCTTAAATAATCAAGGTGCTTTATAGTGAAGCATGAATGCAGGTCTGAACAGTAAGAGTTTCTGATGGGCAGGTTCCAACAACGGGCAAGCCCAGAGCATACGCTCGAACTGACAGGTGCTTAATTTAAGATATATGCAGTGTGCTTGAATAATCAAGGTGCTTGCAGTGAAGCAGGGGGGTTGGAAGAAAAGTAAATGTTGCACTTATACTAGATGCAAATGAGATGATGCTGAAAAAGAGTAGCTGGATGGACGGAGGTGTCGCAAGGGTTGGCTTCGAGTGGCTGGATCAAGACTTGGATGGCTTGGGAGACTTGGACCAGTAGTCAGGCTGGGCTGAACCAGGGCTAGGCTCTCCTCACTCGGGCTCTCCTTGGTGGAAAAATGGGCTAAGGGGTGGAGAAGAACTCAGACGGGCGAGCTCTCTCTGGCTGGGATTGTTGTGTTGAAATGAGAAGGGGAGGGGGGTATTTATAGCAGCGAGCAGTGGCAGAGCTCGTAAATATTTTTAGGCGGCCTGCTATGGGCCGCCCGTACGGCCGTTCCTCGATTTCCAGCGAGGTACGGTCGCACCCTCGGGGCTGCTGTTTGACTCGCCGGGTCGACTCAGTGAGTTGACTCAGCGGGTCGACTCGGTGGTTTGACTCAGCGGGTTGACTCAGTGGGTTGACTTAGTGAGTTTGACTTTTTTAGGATTTTTTTGACTGGCTTTTCTTATGGGGGGTTTTTCAGGGTGATGTTTAGGACTAGGTTGACTAGGTTCAGGCTTGAACTGGGCTATGGAATGGGGCTTACAAGGGTGAGTTTGGCTGAGTTTGGACTTGGGGTTTGGGGGTATGGTCCTCCATTCTTCCAGCTATCTTTACCAACAATGTAGCCGAAGGTGGGGTGTCTACAGATGCCCCTCTTTGGCAGAGGTTGCTTGCAACCGAATGCCAAAGTGAGTGGACACCCCACTTCTGACCCGGTCATTCATGGATCATGGTCTGAAATCTTTGCTCGCCTTTGCATCTGTGTCAGTTGATCGTTTGGAAACCGATCACTCGCACATACCGCAGGAGTTTGGAGAAAACGTTGCGATTGTCCCTGCAGTTTGCTGCAACCTGGGTACCCAATCGCAACCCTTTCATTCCCGATTGGTACTAACATCGGAAAGGTACAGCAGAGCCACTGCGTCCATAGTCTTACGAGGTTGCTGACCTTGAGACTGTTTGTGTGATGTTTGATGTTTTCCCAGATCACTCCAGGAGTACTTGTTTCGCTTGACTGTCAAAGTGGTTAGACGCCCTGCATCAGATAGTCTTACGGGATTCTACTACGCCAACTTGGACTCAGTCAAGGTACTTCAGGCACGCCTAGGTATGTGCGGGTGGACTCTTTCCACCCGATCTGCTGGTTTCGATGCTTGGTTTGCAATTCATTCTTTCCTTGATTGTGGTCTGGAATCTTTGTTATCCTTTGTATCTGAGTCAGTTGATTGTCTGAAAATTGATAACTCGCACATACCGCGGGAGTTTGGAGAAAACGTTGCGATTGTCCCTACAGTTTGCTGCAACCTGCGTACCCAATCGCAACCCTTCCATTCCCGATCGGTACTAACATCGGAAAGGTACAACAAAGCCTCTGCGTCCATAGTCTTACGAGGTTGCTGACCCTGAGACTGTTTGTGTGATGTTTGATGTTTTCCCAGATCACTCTAGGAGTACTTGTTTCGCTTGACTGTCAAAGTGGTTAGACGCCCTGCGTCCGATAGTCTTACAGGATTTTACTACGCCGACTTGGACTCAGTCAAGGTACTTTAGGCATCCACGCCTAGGTATGTGCGGGTGAACTCTTTCCACCCAATCTGCTGATTTTGATACTTGGGTTACAATTAATCGTTTCCACCTGTTCAAACGGTTTCTGTGACCGAGCCTTTTGGCTTTCATCTTTTTGTATCTTGGCATATGGTACGACCGCACTGACACTGGAGTTCAATTCGACCGTACTTTGAGTGCATTGGATCCGATGGTCTCCGGGAAAACTGCGAGGCATCAGATCTTATTTAATTTTTGCGTCGGCTCCTACCCAGAGATATGGAAGATCTCCTGGTGTTTTGGAGGCAGAACGCTCTACTGGGAAAGTATTTTTTTTTGGATTTTTGAAAAGGCACCCACTCTGGGGAGTGATACTCCGTGGGGTTTTTATTTGCAAATAGAGAAATATTTTTTTTATCTTTTTGAAATGAAAATCCGGTTTGCATGCACCTCCACTAGGGATGCCTGTGGGGTCTTTGGCTAACCGACTTTATTTTGAAAGCAGGTAAACATGATGATTGATGCGATGGATGCTGATGCATGGAGATGCATGATGAATGCATGGCTTGGCTCATTCTCTTTCAGTTTGATGATTTTGCTTTTGCCCGAGATGCCGAGAATTTTGAGCTTATTGCTTGCAGGGTTGTGCTCCCCTGGGGATTTTTCTTTTTGATACGGAGGTTTGGACAGCGGGTTGGTTAAGATCCTGACCCGTGGTCGATCAGGTCCATCGTCCCAAGATGCTGTTTCTTTGCGAATGAGAATGTACGAGGATGTTATCCGACTTCAAGATGTTCTTCTGGGCATACATGTGATTGAGATGGTGTTTGGTTGCCCGTTTTTGGTCAAGATTCCAATTTGCGGGCGATCGGATCTATCATCCCAAACTGTGAAGTGAGCGGAGTTCAAGACTCCTGAAGTGTAGTGCTGGGGATACTGACAATTTTTGTGATTTTTGTAAGTATTTGGTTCCGGATCTTTTACCTGAGTAGTCAAGGTAGAGATCGGTTATTGAAAACTAAGGAAATATTTTTTGTGATTTTTGAAAATATTTGATTTGAAAGCAAGGGAAATATTTTTTGTGATTTTTTGCAAATATTTTATTTAAAAGCAAGGGACATATTTTTTTGTGATTTTTGAAAAGGTGATTTTGCAATGTTTTTGTATTTTTCTGATTTTTCTGAAATGCAGGGAAAAGTATGGAATTTTCATCCACTTCCAGCTTCTACTGCTGGTAAGGCACCCGATCCATTTTACGTCAGTGAGCAAGACGAGTCTCACACAGTTAAGTGCCGTAGTTTTATATCTTCGGATGAGGAAATTTTGAGGGTTTTCAGTCAACACACCCACAAAGTTGCCTGTTCTTCATGTGCAATGCACATAGACCACGTATCGTCCGACAGACTCCTTCGGCCACAAAATGAGCCACATCCTTACATTTCCCTTAGTCAATCCAGTTTGGGGCCTTACGTTGCTCACCATTCCATGAGGGTGCGCTCCACCTCCCAATAGCCTTAATCCCCTTCATGAGTTTTAGGAACAGGGAACATCTGTCAGATTCAACAGCGACCTTCAAATCAAGGTTGTCTATCACGGTGCATTCAACACGAACAGGATTGTGGAGTTCTGCCCGCCTCAGCCCTTACTTGTTTAAAAGATTCCAAACACCCGTACGATCAAGTGTTAGCCATGCCTGGAACAGGTTAGGAAAGAAAGCCCCCGAGAAGTTAATCCCAGTGTAGTTTTAGGTCTTCGGACCACTGGAGATGAATTTGTGCAGTTGAAATTTTTGGTGAATCATTTTTTTTGTATTTTTTGGAAAAAGTTCCAGATTTCAGCTCAAATGATCGAGATTGATGCTGGTTTTTGTGGAAAGCTTTAAAATATTTTTGGTATTTTTGAAATGATCCGGGTTATCGAACCTTGATCAAGGCTGATGCCGGTTTTTGGTTGAAAGTAAGAAAGGTCCCCCGAGAAATTAATCCCAGTGTAGTTTAAGGTCTTCGGACCATAAAAAAAACTTTATGTACATGCTGAAAGTACATTCTTTTTTGTGATTTTTCGAAAACTGTTCTAGGTCATAAAATCTCAATTTTGAACGGTCAAGATTGACACTGGTTTTTATTGAAAATCTCTCGGGATTTTGTTCCCGACGTAGTTTAAGGTCTTCGGACCAGAAACTGTACAAAAGGGGGCAAACACATTTTTTTTGTTTTCGAAATGATCCAGATCATCAGATCTTGGCCTGAACGGCTGGGATCGATGCTGGTTTTTATTAAAAATCTCTTGGGACGTTGATCCCGACGTAGTTTAAGGTCTTCGGACCAGAAACTGTACAAAAGGGGGCAAACACATTTTTTTTTCGTTTTCGAAATGATTCAGATCATCAGATCTTGGCCTGAACGGCTGGGATCGATGCTGGTTTTTATTAAAAATCTCTCGGGACGTTGATCCCGACGTAGTTTAAGGTCTTCGGACCAGAAACTGTACAAAAGGGGGCAAACACATTTTTTTTTTCATTTTCGATATGATCCAGATCATCAGATCTTGGCCTGAACGGCTGGGATCGATGCTGGTTTTTATTAAAAATCTCTCGGGACGTTGATCCCGACGTAGTTTAAGGTCTTCGGACCAGAAACTGTACATGCTGAAAATACATTCTTTTTGTGATTTTTAGAAATGATCCAAGTCATCAGATCTTAGCCTAAACGGCTGGGATTGATGCTGGTTTTTATTAAAAATCCCTCGGGATCTTGATCCCGACGTAGTTTAAGGTCTTCGGACCCGAAACTGTACAAAAAGGAAAACCTATTTTTTGTTCTTTTTTGGAAAATATCCAGTATCAGCGGATCTTGATTCGACGATCCAGACTGCTACCGGTTTTTATTAAAAAGTCCCTCGTGATCTTGATCCCGACGTAGTTTAAGGTCTTCGGACCCAGTTTTTTGGGGTTGGGCATACTTACCTTGCTTCTGACGGGGTTGATTGTGATTTGAGTGGTCTGGATTGCTTGAATGGGCCATGTAGGACCTGTTGTACTTCAATTCTCATACTCGGAAGCCAGATCTTAATGATTGGACCCTTGATCTTGGAGATTGGTAGCTTAAAGAAGCTCTTTAATGGTTTGGATCATGATGGTTCAACTTTTGGATTGCTTGATTTGGCCCTGTGGGCCCTCTCCAAACTTCAGCTTTACTTTAGAGCACCTATCCTTGATGTTTTGTGTGGCTAAGAAGGCTTTCCATGGTGTGGATGATGGCTTGAACGTCTCAGATCGCTTGACTTGGCTTTGTGGGCCCACTTGATGATTAGATCTTGGATTCTGGCCCTTCTTTTGATGATCAGACCTTTGATCTTGTTGTTTGATGGCTCATGTAGATTCTTCAATGGTTTAGATCATGATGATCTAGTCTTTGAATGACTTGGATTGCTTGTGGCCCCCACTTGATCACCTTTCCTTCTCTTTGAATTGATCAGCTATGTTCTGGCCGCATTACTTCGTGATTGGACCGGTGGGGCACCTTTTATATGATCTTGATCAGCCTCAATCGAAATCTGGAGTGGACCGGAGCCTTGGGCGGCCCACGGGGTGCCATCTGCTGACGTGGACTGTCAGCCTCACCTACCAAGAACCCTGGAGCCAATCCCACGGAGAGAGAGGGAGCACGTCCGTACGGGCGGCCCAGAGCAGGCCGCCCAAGGCTCGCCTCTTGAGCGGCCTGGGCTGGCTCTGGTTCGGACATTCCTCTCTGTCCACTGCTCCTGTCCCCACTTGCTTTGTACTGGTGAGTTTGATTCCAGCCATGAATCCTTTCTTCTCTTTGTCTTTTCTCTTCATTTTGTCTTCTTCCTATTTTGTCCTTTCTTGGGCAGCCTTGGATGGTGATTTAGGGGCCATAGTGGGAGAGGTTGGTGGGTCCCACACTCCCGCACTTGATGAAGGCTTTAATGATGGAGGGATTCCTTTGATTGATGGTGGAGATGGAGCATTGAATGGGGGCATTGATGAGGGGCTAGAGATGGTAGTTGGTGGAGCTTTGAATGGCCCCATTAAAAGTTCTGATTTGAATGGGGCCTTCATTATGAGAGGAATGGATGGTATGGATGGGATGATGAGATGGGACATAGGTGAGGCTATGCATCCCTTGAGAGTGGGCCACATGAATGATGTGATTGATGAAGGTGATGGGACCATGATGGACATAGATGGGCTGATCTCATGCTTGGATGGGATGGATGGTTCAGATGATACCTTTGACGGTTTGGATGCTCTTGATGAGGGCCGAGATGTGTGGCATACTTGTTTGGGTGGACTTGATGTGATCATTGACGATGTCCCCCTGATGATGGATGGTGTGGATGCCTCGATGATCCCTTTGATCGGCCAGGATGATGTCTGGATTCATGATTTCCTGCTGGAGGGGGCTGCAGGTCTAGATCTGACCGTTGATTCTTCGATTGGGGTTGCCGGGACCCTTTTTGATGGTTCAGATGCATTTTTCGACTGTCAGTTTGGCCAGGATGCCACGATGTGCAGTGTGATCTTTGCTGATAGCCCTTTTGATGGGGAGTATCGTCCTTCTCTTGATCGTCGATCCTTTGCGCACTCTGTTCATGAGGTGGGCGAGTCCTCCCATGCGGCTGCGGTTATGACAGTTTCAGATAGTGATGCGACTATATCAGACATAGCCGTTATTGAGGGCAGGTCAGGGGCTGTTGAGTCTGCAGAGGTTCCAGCTTTTCCTTCTCCTTCGCCCGTTGACCTTCCGATCCTCGATGAGCTGTCATTGATTTCTGGGCATTTTGTTCTGGAGGGGGTACCAGTGAGGACTTGCCAGCTGCTTCCTCGTCCTTCTTGCTCGCCACGGCTGCTTGCTTGGCTTGACAGCTTGTCAGCTTATGAGATTCGAGATTTGGAGTCTTATAGCTTCGGCAGTCTGATCCATATGGCTAGAGTTGATATTGATTGGAGGATGCTCGGAGCTGCTTCGATTGATTGAGTCCCTTCGTTGAACTTGTTTGTGTTCAATGATATGGAGATGGGACCTTCACTACGCCAAAATCACATTTTTGCGACGGATTTTGCGACGGACACTGACCGTCGCAAAAATCGCTTGGTTTAACGACGAACCTAGTCCGTCGTATTTGAAAATATTCCGTCGCTTTTGCGAAATTAAGGCGGGATTTCGTCGCGGGATCAAAATTTTAATTTCCGACGGACTTAGCCCGTCGCTATTTAACGACGGATTTGGCCCGTCGCTAATCCCAGCTCGAAAAGATGCCCCCCAAATAAGGTCGGTCGGAAAATAAAATTTAAGAAAAATGCGATATTGAAAAAAACTGATATTTTTTAAAAATTAAAAAATTTGATATTTAAAATAGCAGATTTAGTAATTTGAAAGAAAATGTAAAGAGATTTTAAAAACAAAATTGAGAAATTTGAATAAAATTAATATGTTTGAAATTTCTTTTCAAATTTTCACAAAATTAAACATTTTGAAAAAGAAAATTGTGAAGTTAAAAAAGAAATTTGTGATTTTCAAACAAAAAAAGTTGAGAGGTTTGAAAATAAATTAACAATTTTTTAGTAAAATTGAGATTTAGAAAAATAATAAGATTCAAAAAATTGAGATTTAAAAAAAAAATGACCATTTGAAAAAAGTTGAGAAGTTCGAATAAATTGATAAGTTTGTAAAAAAATTGAAATTTTTATAAAGAAATTAAGATTTTGTATTTCGAAAAAAATTAAGAAGTTTGATTAAAAAAATGATATTTTCAAAAGAAATAAAAGTTGAGATATTTGATAAAAAAAAAAAAAGAAGAGATTTTACCGGTTTTGAAAAAAAATATTGGAAAAAAATTGTGGTTTAAATAAAAGCGAGAAATTTGAAATGAGTGGGCCAAATTTATTGGTGGACATTTATTGGATAGTTGAAAATGAAAAATTACACTCATTCAGTTAACTGGTTATCAGATTGGTTTATGCATACATACATGTTCATTGGTGCAAAAAATGAAGGCCCTAATATAATGATGTTAATTAATTGCAAGAAAAAATTATAATGATGAGATTGATTAAATTCTATGATCAAGTCATCCTAAACTTGATCTGAATGGTCAGATATGTTTAGAACGTGGTAATTATTATTGAAAACAAAATTAAGCCCGAATCATATCCGTATAAAAGACTCTTTAAATGTGTACAATCAATTTGTCTAGAGCTAGACAAATTTTGGACAATCTGATTGGTCCAAATTGAAAAGTAAATGACTTTAGATGTTTAGATTAAATTTCACTCAAATCTAATAGTTAGGTTATAAGATATGGCCCATCATTGATCAATTTTATCTATTTAGTATCTTTCTCATCTTAAACTTGATCAGGGCAAGTGACCAGTCAAATCAAAGTTATTGATGAATATAATAGAGTGAATGGATTAGATTTCCAAATTAAGCCAAATTTTTAGGTCCAAATTGCGCTGTAACTTGTTGACCTCATGAAAACCTAATAAATGTATAGTCATTGGACCCTAAACTCTAATCTAGCCATTGAGAATTTGATCTTTTCTAATATTTTCTATTGCATCTTAAAATGATATAAAAGAACAGATGGATGGATTAGATATAAAAGAACAATGTGTGTGTTTTATCTAAGCCGTCCATCCATTTTGACAACTCATTTTAGGGCATAAGCCCAAAAAGGAGGTAGATCAAAGGCTCAAGTGGACCACACCGTAGGAAACAGTGGGGATAAGTTCCTACCATTGATGCTGTGTTGTTCAATTGGGCGTTCGATCTGCCTCGTTTTTTGGGATTATGTCCTAAAAGTAGGTCGTAAGATGGATGGACGGCGTGGATAAAGCACATGCATCACGGTGGGCCCCACAGAGAGCCTGACAGGACCGCCCGTCTCTAGCGTCGTCCAGCGAAAAAAAAAGACCCCGCACCCAAACAAAAGCTCCCGCCCCCGAAAACAGAATACCCTGAGTTTTTTTTCTTTCCCGCACACTCGCAATCACACCCGACCTCTCTCTCTCTCGTCTCTTCACGGCCTCCACCCACCCCACCCGACCTCTCTCTCTCTCTCTCTGTCTCTCCCCCCGGCTGCCCTGCCATGCCACGCCAGTCCCCCCAAACTCTCTCTCTCCCCCCGGCTGCCCTGCTGGGCCGCGCCAGTCCCCCCAAACTGCCTCTCTCTCTCTCTCTCTCTCTCTCTCTCTCTCTCTCTCTCCTGTCGGGCCCATGCAATCCCCCCCCCCCCCCCCCCCCCCCCCCCCCCCCCGAATCACTCATCATCGTCCAATACATCAACGAGGCATGGAAGGGGAAATCGCCAGTGTTGATGCCCGCAGATCCTTACGAGTGCGCGAATCTGAGGTTTTCGGTTGGTTCATTCATAGGTGTTTGACGAATTGCTTGGCCGATTTACGGTGTTGTGGGAATGAGTAGTAGTTGACATTTGCAGGAGTAGGCTGATTGTGAAATCTGTATAAGATTTTGCTCAGGTTGGTTAATTAATACGATGCACAGCAGCTGTTCGGCAAAATTCCTGAACTATGGGGTCTGTCTTAAATTGGGCACATGATGTGACGGTACATGATCCAAACCATTCATTCAGCACATACTATTACATTTTCTGCCCTAAATCAAGTAGGGCATCTGGTAATTGTTAGGAGTCTTGGCACTTATGAATATAGAAGGTTGTGCTTTTGTAGCATACAACACTAAGAAAATTGCTCTATTTGATTACAGGGTGTGATGGTACTGGTGAACCCAATGCAGAACTGCAGGTTAGATTGGGTTGTATTGCTTCAAATCATGCTTGGCTCAATTGCCTGTTGCACTATCTGTCCTATTTGTTTTTATTCCTGAACTGTATCATTGTTTTTGGAATGGGTTGATGAAGGAGCAAACTGTCCTTACCGTGAAGGCCTGAGCTATACCATCTGTGATGTATGTGAAGGTAAAGCAGCAATCCAGACATGCATAACTGTAAACCATACAAGACTGTAGACCTACATCTCTCTCATTATACATGATATATATTACAACATGTTTCCTCTGTAATATAAAGTTGTAAAATTTCAACAAGAGATGGAGGATTTTTTTTCATGATAATGATGTTGATGAGGTATATGCCTATATATATGAATCACTGGCAGATGCTAGTAGATGATGTAGATGGTTTTTTGGCTGAGGAATCCATCATTGTTGCCTAGTGTCAAGCAAACCTTTGAATGAGTTGAATGGAGCTATGTTTGTTGTGTGCAAGTGGGCTGATTCATTCTAGCACAATACGTGTCTCTATTTTCCTAGTGAATATTTGTATCCTAAGGACAGAAACAATCCAAAGTGCAAACATGTCTTGGAGGGTGGTATTGCTTATAATTTGTTATGCTTTTAGTAACTAGTTTGGATTTTGGACCTCATGAATATGAGTGTTTTGTAAAGGTGATTGCTTTGTTGCATTTCAGTTTGGCTCAGTGTCATGTCATAACTCATGAGTAATGACAAAAAAAAAATGAGTTATGAATCTATCCTTGAATTACCCTTCTATTTTTTGTTTAGATTGAATTACCCAATGGTCCTACATCAACTATCGACACATGAAAAATTGCTTTCATCCATTCCCGAGTTTACCTGCTTTGGAAAGCTTTTCAAGGTTCTCTTGATTAATGCTCTCTTGAAGAAAATAAATGCATGTTGTTGATTTACATGTAGTAACTGTTGACCTTTGTGCCTCTTTGTTTTTCCGTCGGTGTTTTTACATTTATTTTCAGTCTTCAGCTCCAGTGGAGCTCATAGAAGCTGAAACTGAGTATGCAGTCAATGTTGTCAAGAAAATTTATGATGGACATGTTATGTTCTGGTACAACTGTACTAACACCATTTCTGAGCAACTACTGGAAAATGTAAGTGATTATTTTGGAAAGCAACTTTCCTTACTTTTTTTCCCCAGAAATTCATATTTATTACCTTTTCTTTTACATTTACATACTTCCAGGTTACTATTTTTGTGGATGCTTCTGAAGCAGAGGAATTTTCAGAAGTTGCTTGCAAGCCTTTGAGAAGTCTACCTTATGATTCACCTTGATAGATTTTTGTAGCTTTGGGAAAGCCAAAAGGTGTTCTTGCTATTGGAAAATTCTCAAACATGCTAAAGTTCATTGTAAAGGAGGTATCATTGCTCCACTTTGCTATTTGGGCATGCTTGTGCATCATGATTTGGAACTGTGATCCACTTTGTAAAGGAGGTAACTGTGCTTCACTTTGCTATCATGGGCATGTCTATGAGACTTGGGCCATTTATTGATTGGGCCTATGTGATTATGTCTTGGCCCAAAGTTCAAGCCTGTCCGCTCATCAGATACAAGTGGATGTTCTGAATTGTTGGGCTAAGGTGGCTGCTGCCTAATGGAGTGGCTTAAATCCCACACAAATGTTCAACGTTGGCATGTGTGCAGGGTATTTTCGAAGAATGTAACTGTTGGTACTAGATGATGCAGGGTATTTTTGTGAGTGGAGTTTCTTACTGGCTACTGTCTCATTATGTATAGAGAAGAAAGGTCCAAGTCTTTGTGGTCGTGTTTTCACCACTCTGTGCCCATAACAGCTATACTCTCAGCCTCAAACAATGTATTTGAGATGAAAGCTCTATAGGGAATCAATTATAGACATAAAAATTTCTTAGGCAGGTGAATTTCAATTTGCAGAGGTGAGTGCTAAGGTACTTGCTTGCATTTTAAGGTGCTAGACTGTAGTCTAACTGGACAATTATTTTCAGAGGCATAAAAGGGCACCTACATGTTCAAACTGAAAACCTAAACATGCTGTACAATCCCTCAGCCCGAGAAATGCATAATCCCTCAATTATTTATTTGTTGTTGTACTCTCTTTCCACTGAACAAGCCTTTATTAAAGTAATGCATCTATCTTTCCATTGTTTGATTGAATAATTGATTTTGAGCTCTTGAGAGCACCATTTTCTATTGTTGCATGCATTTTATTCAGTTTGTTGCTGCAAAGATAAGCTCAGGACAAGAAACATCAACTCTTCTTGTTTTGTATGTTCTAAACAGCATTTTGAGGCACCAAAAGTTGGTATGCTAGCAAGGTGCTTGTGCATGCCCCTTGTATCAATTCGTGTCGGAAAATTTATCAAGCAAGGGAGACTCCACTCTTTTATGCCCAACAGCTACAAGGTAATGCAATAATTTGATTGCAAATTCTCTCCTAAATCTTGGGAATGATTGACACATGATTGATCATAAATATAAGTACTCTTGGATAGGATAAAGCTATAATATTGAAGATAACGTGAGGATTGATCACTTAGAGTTCCTTAAAGGCAATTGGAGTAAGCCGAAGCTACTTCATCTATCTTCCAGTCAGCTGTATGGAGGAATCCCAGTGTCTATTGGAAATATTACCTCACTTGTGGATATTGAATTGTTATTCAATAATAATAACAGGTAGCATTCCAAGAGCCATATTGACTAAGCTTATCAATTTAGAGAGGCTGGTAATGATCGGATACCATATGCATGCAGCCATTCCTGATTGGTTAGATGAGCTCAAAAATCTTAAACACCTTGCTCTGGACTATTGCGTGCTGATAGGCCCAATCCCTGCAACTCTTGGAGGTTTTTCTTTCTTGGAAGAATTATTTCTCCGTGGGAATCAGTTGAATGGGAATATCCTTGCAGCTCTTGGAGGATTGTCTTTCTTAGAAGATTTAGATCTCAAGGGGAATCACTTGAGTGGGACTATATAAATTGTCAAACTTTATGACTATAATTTTTCCTCAAATCAAATGGAGCTTAAGCCCTTTTTTAACTCCGCTAATGCATATCTCCTTGCATTGCAGGTCCCAAGTTCAGATAAAGGAGTAGGTAAAAGGGCGCCATGTATGGGTATAGTTGAATTTTTAATTAATTCTCAGTAATCTTTTATATTTTAACTTGAATTTTTTGTTAAGACACAATTTTGTGTATGTAGCAGGGAGTTTCCCTTTGATTGGCAATAGGAAGGGTAATATTGAGCTATCTGAAGCAAGCGTTCTTTATTGTGTTGCTCCTGCCATGGGTCATAATCAGGTACGATTTGAAGTCATCACCATTTTCAATTCTTCATTTGGGCCATTTGAGCAGATTTGGAATGCCAACAATGCAGGTGAATTCTGCCCAATCGCCATCTGATTTTGTTGGTGCTTTGTGGAAGAATTCCCAAATACCAGACGTTAGGCACTATCTATTGTCTTTGTATCTTTGTCATATTGATTCCACAGGACAAACATAAGCTAATGGAAGTTATTCAAATGTGTCCCCAACTGAAGGCACGTAAACTTTGTATGCAACGTGATGTGAACTCATCCTCCACTTTTCCAGAATATTCTCACAAATTTGGTCCATGCATTTTGCACATCATCCTTCATGTCCTAATGTTGATGAGTGTAAGGAGGTTCAATCATCTTGAGTCAATTTACCGGTATCCCCTGCTCATCTCTGCTGCATTTGTTGCTCTGTACAATTTACTTGCTCTAAATGAGGATTTTACATGGGATGGTGACTTGATTGAATACAAACCAATATACAGTTATGTTTAAATTTGTGTTTATATTTCTCAATTCTATGTATGTAACTTGAGAAAATTGCATAGACATATGTGTTGGGTGTTACATATTGACAGCAGTTTGGGGCCACAAATCTGTCCAAAAGGATAGTGCATTTGTACCACAAAATCTATCCAAATATGGACAGCATTATGGACCACGGATCTGTCCAGTTTGGACAACATGAATGGCCCAAAATATCTAACCGTTTGATTACAGGAAATGGTGGCCCTCTAATCTATCCGTTTTGACAACAGATTGGACCCTAGGTTAGCCAAGTTGGATAGTGATTTGTGAGTCCCTAAGCTGCGTTGGTCACCGGAATTTGGATCACAAAAATCTGCCCTGTGGACATAATGTTTAGGACTCAAAATGGTCCCAAATCTGTCTAGTGTTTGGGGCCTAGACCTGTCCATGAATTGGACAACGTTTGGGGCCCAGACCTGTCCATGAATTGGCCAACGTTTGGGGTCAAAATGATCCCCTTTTTGGGAACCCAAAGCTGTCCGAAAATGGACAGTGTGTGGGAACAAAAAAATGTGCAATATGTGGGTCTAATTCTGTCCAAATTTTGGACAGTGTGTGGGACTTAATTATGGCCACCGGTTGGGCCATCTTTGACCCTCAAATCAGCCTAGCTAGACCATGTTTTGGGCCCACAGAACTGTCTAAGTTGGGTCACGTTTTGAGCACACCAATCTGCCTAAAAATCTGCCTGATTTAGACTTTTCATTGCCGCTGTTTTGTTTGGTGTAGCCCACGCCTGATTTTTAGAATCATGTCCAGTCTTTTAAAACAGATGGACAGAGTGGATTTATTAGGACGTCTCTGTGGCCCTACACAACCCCCAGCCAAATGCACATCTCTAGCTGACTGTGCCAGCTTCACAGGCAATTCAGCCCCCAGCCAAACGTTTGTGCGATCTAACCCGTTTTTAAGGTGGGCACCACGGTGAATGTACCCTCCCCGAAAATTAAGGCTGGTTTGCATTTCACGAAGCTCACATGTGCATAAACAACAAGGCAGTTGCAAGAGGAAACCCAATGGTCCAAATCCACAAAGGCTGGAGGTGATGTCTACAATCCAATGTAATTTCTTTTCCTATAAAATTCCATAACTACAATCCAATGTAATTTCTTTTCCTATAGCAATCATGTGTTAAAGACACTTGGTATGATAGATACCCACATTATGGGTTTGAGACTGCAATAACTTGCTGGTTTATGCTTCACATAGGTTGTGATTGAACCTGCAGCCTTTTCAATAATCCAAAGTTATTTGCAGGATGGACATGGAAGAGTCTGTTTGGATGCAAAAGTCACAGCTCGATTTCTTTTTGTGGACAAGATGTAAAAATTGGGCCAATGCATGTGGCCCCAGATGTCTTTCGAAGAGAACTTTGGAAGAGCAAGAGTCTGCAGCCAATCAGGGAATCCTGAATTAGTTCAACAGGCTATTGGCAGTTGGTAAGTTCAATAGTTTCCGTAGCAGTCATAATGAGGGTCTGAGCTCCAAATTATAATTATATTACTTGCAAGTTTAACATGATAGTTTTGGACGTTGCTAATTAGAAAATATTCAAATTTTATCTTGATTAGTTTTGGACATTGCTCTTTTTGGACATGTTGTAGGAAAAGCAAGTTGATGTGATTTCGAATAATGATGAAAGTTGTGATTCAATTCGCTTGTCATGTTTTGATGATGTCTAAGCTATCCATCATTTTTACCTTTGGTAAGTTCATCTAGCCTGCCATTTTGTTTGTCAATTTATATGCTGCTTTTAGTTTGTTTCTATGGCTGAAGCTGGAATCCAATAAAAGATAAAGTTACAAGGTTGGGAGCCTGATGTTTGAGAATATTGTACAAATCCATCTTTCTTCCCAAATTTGCACCAATTTATCAACCACTGTCTACTCATCATTATGTGAATGATCTTTGGTTCTTTGCTCAGATTCAAATTAGCATAGGAGTACTGGATTGAAGAAAAAAATTTTGCCACTCTCAGCCCATCTCTTTGTATAAGGTCCATTACTCTGAATTTCACATGGACTTTTGTTCGAAATTGATTGCAAGTCAAATGCTACTCTCATCCCATCTCTTTGTATGCTTAGGTCACCCACAGCTGAGATATACTTCTGGTCTGAGGCAGAACAGAAGTTGAAAAGAAGCACTTCTAGCATGAAGTACTGGTTTTTCATAGCTGTTTTGGTGGAGAGGCCTACATGAAAAACAACATGCATGAAGGACTAGTTTTCCATGGCTGTTTTGGTAGAGGCCTGTTTGGAGAAGTTGGATTGGTTTTTTTTTTTTATTGAATAAATAGCAATGATATTTTTGGCCATTTTGCTGGAAACTTGCCTATTCAACTATCCACCTGCTCATATTTGCTCTGTAGCAATGAACTGGTTTTTACTCATGCTATACACTTCGTAGTCCACCTTGCCTATTCAACTATCCAGCTGCTCATATGACCTTTTCTTTTTATTAATGGCCTATCATGAATGCCATGGGAATCCCTACATTGAATCTGTAAGATCACTTGAAATGTCTACACAATTCAATATTGTTGTACTGCCATTCGCCATCTTTTTCAAGTAGTCTATTTAAACTTTCTATAAACTAAAACCAGATAGAGTTCCCAAACAGAAAGATGCATAGGATGGTAGATTCACATTGGTTAGGATGGTAGCTGTTTGGATGTTAGCATCTGATTTTTTATTTAATGAAAAGATTGCTACTCAAACCATAGCAGAAAATGCTATTTGTACCGTTGTGGATCAGGGTATGCAAAGAGCTAGCAAAAGTTACGGTAAAGGGTCCTGCTCTTGAAAGAGACGTAGCATTTCGAGCTATTCATAGAAGCCGTATACTATTAAGTTTCAGTTATAATTAATGATTTAATACAACTGAAGGCTTTAACCATCTACTTTCCTAGCAATTAGTCAGATGGCTAGGATCAATAGTTATAATGTCATGGGCCAAAATTTAGGCAGGCCCATACTTCAAGCGTTTCACTTAGTGAATGGCTTAGATCTCTCGAGTATGATTGCCTCTTATCTGGTAGAGGTATCTTCAGTGAAAAAAAAAAAAAGGAAACAAGATCAGCCCCGTTCAATGGATGCCTATTATTAAGTTCATCTTATTTTAGTTAATAATAATCTTCTCTGGTATATAATTAGCGTTAACATGATCTAAGATTTTTAATTCAAAATTGTTGTTAACCTTTTTTTTAATTATTATTTGTTAACTTGTTAATGGTTTTCATGGGAAATAAAATGCTAGGAACAAAATTCCAAGCAACCATAGAGAGAGGAATGTGTGGTTCAACTTTGGCAATCTGATGATCAAGGAAAAACTCCATTTGATTGCTGTCTACACCATTGGATTTGTGGATTTCAATTAATTCCTTCTAGAGAAGTGAACACCTATTGCGAGCTGCATTCTAACCTGTCATGTCATCTACTCTTTCCCATCGGGCTCTTCAGCAGAAGCATAACAAAATATGTCAGTTTAAAATTTTTAAGAATGAAATTTCTTCAAATACAAATTTATGATTATCTTTTTCACTACACGGAGATCAAGGAAAGCCCGATTAAGATTTTGATTCTTAATCACATATGTGAAGAAAACATTATGTATGTTTCATATAACTTTTGTTCTTACATTATAATACTAATACTCTTTATGTTTTATATTCTGGATTTTGCAGGTGGACCAGTCGATGGATTTGCTAACGTATGAGGTGGAAGTAGCTACAAAGGAAAAATTAGAAATGAAGGCTAGCTTCACGTATGGTCAAGAGATTGGTTTCAATATTGGGAACAGAATAAAGCCTAGTTGCTCATTCTATGGAGAATGGTTCACTTCAATGTGTAGATTTGTAACAAATATTAATATTATTTTTCACTAGAAATGTAAGGACTTTAAGTTTCATATATGATATAATTATGATTTGTTAGGTTTTAATTTTTTTTTGTTTTAAATAATTTGGATGACTATCAGGTGCAATAGATTCAAAAATAAATTCAAACGTAATAGGTGTGCGTTCAGAAAATTTAGCGACGGACCTAACCCGTCGCAAAAATTCCTAAATAAATGTCGCCCATAAATTTAACGACGGACCAATTTACGTGGCAACAATTTGGTACGACGGACCGATGTCCGTCGCAACAATTTTGTACGACGGACCGCTGTCCGTCGCTAAGTCCGTCGCTTTACATAATTTAGCGACGGACGTAATCCGTCGTTTAAAAGCGACGGACATAATCCGTCGTTTAAAATTTGCCACATAGTAAACTGCGACGGCCCATGCGACGGACCAAGTCCGTCGCTAATACAGATTTGCGACGGACTTGGTCCGTCGCAAAAATGCGATTTTGGCGTAGTGTTTTTTATGGATGCAAACCACTGTACCTCCTATGCCGAAGGTATGACGTGAAGGAGACCCAAAACTCTTTGGGTAAACGTTTTGTAAGCAGACCGTAATGAAAAAGTGGGTCATTTTTTCCTAAACTCGGACGAGTCATGACTCAAGACAAGTCAAGTCCACTTGGAAATCCTTGCCATCATGGCCTAAGAATTTCTGTTTTGTTTACCTGTTTTGAGGAAAAATCTTAGGGCAGTTCTCTAGGTAGAATTCATTGATATCTTTGGCAGCAAAGAGCGGGCGGTTGTTCTTGTCCGGAGCAGTAAGCATGGCGGTCACTAGCCCTCCTGTGCTCGTTCCTGCAATCAGATCGAAGTAGTCTGCGAGCCTCGCATCCTCACCGTCTAGTTCCTGCAGTAAAACAAATTTCATTCATCGTCTACAACCACGAACATGCCATGGGCCAAACTTGCAGGATCCAATAATCTCGACCATATAAAAAATGGATGCACAAAAATCCAATAATTCTAATTGGCAACTTTTGTAGGACACTTTTTGCATGGTTAGGATCATCTGATCAATGATTTTTGGCCTACTTTCTATTATAATTTGGACGGTCCAGATCGTTTCCTACACATTTCACAAAGTACTATATCTCGACCCCCACCCAATAAATGTGACACATGGCAGTCCGGGGGAGTGGGATAAGAAACTCCTAACTAGTGGGTCTCTGACGATGGCCCTTGGATGATTCCATGTTGTTTTCATCTTGACCGTCCACGTGGTGAAGGATCATCTGTCCATTCATCTAATGGAGGTACGCACTTGATGGATGTGTCTACATTCACCATTGCTCAAAGATCATAAGGGCTTCTCACCTGGAGCTTGGATTCGAGGAAGGCGAGGATGGTCCCGGGGATTATGCCCCGCACACCTCCACCATCGATGCTCAGAATTGTGACCATCTCTCCAAGAGAAGGCGTTGGAAGTAGTGTTTTGCCATTGCTAGCCATTTCTAGTCTTAAGTCCTCCACGAAAAGGAAGCTACGCGAATAAAATGGCGTATGTGATCGTCTCTCCGGGAGAAGGAAATGGCGTTTGCTGAATCCTCTCTGTGAGGTTGAGTATGGTAGTATATGTAGGCAGGTAAAACCATATACGTGCAGGACTGGCTGGGTGCTGAAACCACAATATCATCGTGTTAGTTGACTTGCTTTCGGCTGACCATGCCTAAAACATGAGAATCCACATGGCATATATGTACGGCTCTCCCCAAATAATCTAGCTGGCGGCCCCTTTCGTGGACGGGTAGGGACGGAAATTTCCTACAACGGGGGCCCGGAAGCTCATTACGCACCGAGTAACTCAGTTACTATAGCATACTGAGTAAACTCTGTGGGGCCCACCGTGAATGTTAGGTGTCTTATCCACACTTTTCATCCGCTTTTCCATACCATTTAAGGTCCGGAGCCCAAAATTAAAGCATGTCCAAATATCAAGTGGGACACAACACAGGAGAGCCAAAATGACGTTGATTTTAGTAATTTGTAGCTTACCAATTGAATTTTCACATTTTGGTGCCTTTTGAATTGACATTTCAACAATGCACGTATAAAACTTTTTGGATCTCCATACGTTCTTTCAAATTTCTTTGATGCCTCTCAGCTTAAATGATTTTTTTTTTATTTATTCTAATAATGAAAATGCCATTGTGTATAAAATGACAATAAGCATCACTACTCATCGAGTATCAATTAATCGGCCTGTCATAGCACTCTATCTGAATTGACTTTTCAACAAGGCAAGTATAGATTGCATGGCAACGATCTTCTAATCTAAGAGTTATTGGCACAATCCACGTCAGCAATGGAGCCCATCAAATGAATGATCCAGATCAGCAACCCATGAACTCCACTTGTACCAACTTAAAAAGTCGACGATAAATCTGCATGCCTTACCTAAACACGTAAACATAGAAAATGCTTTGAGCAAAGGGGCTCATGTGTTTTGTATGTAGGCCCAAACGTTCACGTGTTTTGTGGGCTCACATCTATCGTTTATTTGACCATATATATGTCTTTGAATTCTCCAAAAGACTTTCAATCTAACTCCCCGACCACGGACGACGAAACGTGAAATAAACGTTTCTTAAAAGGTTTCTCATATATCCGAGCTGCGTTTGGTACACAGAGATTTCCACAACAAGTCCACTCCGCCCATCAGTTTTGAAATACCACAATAGGTCAGTGGTATAAAAATCAGGCATATTCAAAACTCATGTGTGCCACACCACACTAAATAGTCGGAACAGAAACGTCCACCATTGAAACCCTCCGGCAGTCGACTATGATGTATCACGGCACGATTCCTTTATCTCTCACGATCTCTCACGATCTCTCTCTCTCTCTAAGTCTCGATTTCTCACTGTTTCTCTGTTCGGTGCTTCTGATCTCTCTCTATTTCACGTCAGAGAGTTTATAAAACTCACACCCTTTCTCACCGATTTGAGAGTGCGGGTTGCGCAAGGATACCGCTTCGAATGGTGATAACGGGAAGGCTAAACTCAGTTTTTCAAATTCTTCACGTTGTTGCAAACGGAATGAATGTTTGTGTGTAACCGTGAATCAGCTGAGCCTCAAACGAACTCGACCAAACGGTGGCGGGTTCTAGGTGAAGAGGACGACCAGGACGATAATCGCAGAAGTCTACACACGATAGATCTCAATGCGCCGTTTATTCTGGACGGTCTGGATGGATTGTAGATTGCCATGGGACATGAAAAATCAAGGATTCAGATGGCCCATTCCAATCAAAATTCATAGGTTATGCGTCTCATAATTCAATCCAATCAAAAGTCATGGCTAATTCATGGTTCACTCCTTGGATTGTAATCTTTCTTTGATCCAGATGCGCCTAGGATCCAATTACATCATGCCCCATGTAAGACTGGGCCTAGATCATACAGACTACGTCCACTTCCTTTCGGGCTTCCTTCGGTCCATTTATGTCATAAATAGGTCTGCAGCCCGGTCCATTTGTGTCATAAATAAGTCTGTGGCCAGCTCTACCTCAAATCGATGCTCAGCGCCATAACCATCTTTCTTATAGATTGAGCTGGATTTACTGTTTTGCCGTGATAGCCCGAGGACTCCACGGAAAGGAAGTTTGGTGAATGCGAGAGAGAAGGAAATGGTGCTTGTTGAATCATATGTGGGGTTGAGTATGGTTGTACACAGAGACAGGTAAAACCATGTAAACGCAGGACTGGCATGGTGCTGAGATGATGTAGAACGGGTCGCTGATTATTTCATGGCCCAGATGGGGCAAAAGAAGACCGTTCGGGGTCGAAAGTGATCCGGACCGTCAGGACCGTAAATCGGTCGTATCTCACAATCCGGAATGAGTTACGGGACGTATAATATATCAATTTGGGGTAGCTCGAGCTACTCTAGCCAACCAACCCCGCTACGCCGGGTTGCCCAACCCGGAATTGCGAGAATCGACCGTATCGACGGTCATTAGGCTAGTTTATTTTCAATTTTACTATTTATAGTAAGTTTTAATTCGATCATAACTTTGCATCCGTATGGTTTTAGAGTTAGTGCCCAACATGAAAAGGGCTTAGAATATTTAGTAGAACAACGTGGTTGAGGCCATTTGAAAACTTTCTATTTTTGGCCGAAAACCAAGAGTTCTAGTAGGATTGAACGACTTCTATAAATAGTAAGTTTACTATTTATAGTAAGTTGCGTTTTGTAGGAGTTTAAGTTGGAGTTGGATTCTGATACTTTGCCTAGGGTTTAGTTTCCTATTTATTTGCATTGTAATTTCGTTATTATTCATTCAATTATCAATAAATCAATTATTCGGAATTTATTTCCTTTTATTTTTTCTTTTATTTTCTTCTTGTGGATTCGAGAACACTCGGTTAGGGAGACGGTGATCGACCTACCACGTCCCCCCTGCGTCATGAGACCACAGTATCATCGTGTTAATTGACTTGCTTCAGGCTGAGCCATGCCTAAAACATGCCAAGCCACGAGGCATACAAGCACGGCTCTCCAAATTGTCTAGCTGGTGGGGCCCATTTGTGGATTGGTAGGGACGAGAATTTCATAAAACGACGGCGGGTACGGCAAAATCCGTGCAATGGTTGCCGTTTCTCACCCTAATAGGTTAGCCCAAGAAATTGGATGGCATAAAACTTAAGTTGGCCACAGATGTCTTGAGAAACCTATCAATGAAACCTTCCTATCCAACATGATAATATGCTTCAAACCTTCCTATCCAACATGATAATATGCTTCAAACCTTCCTATCCAACTGGATGAAGGGAAACACATGAAAAATGTGGGCCCAAGTAGTTTCCAATTGATGAGTTTTGTATCTTATTGTGTGGCTCACATGAGCATTAGATGTACTTGTTTTTAGCCTCATCGTTTTAACATGAGTTGGCACAACAGATAGATGGATTGAGTGAAATGAGCCTAATATAGCTGTTTGTTGAACTGCACTTAAAACCCGTATGAAACTGGCTTCGAATTGGGAGGAGACCCAAAATGATGTGGATTTTTAAGTGATTTGACTTGGCAGTACAAGGCACGTACAAAACCTTTTGCATCCCCATACATTCCTTCAAATTTCTTCGATGTTTATTACTTTAAGTAATTTTTTTAATAATAATGAAAGCATAAAAGCATGACTACTCACTATTGTATTGGGCCATTGGTCATGGAGTACTATTGTTATAGTGCTCCAAGTTGTATTGGGCCACTTCGGCAGTCCAATCAATCTATCAAGATTGTCAATTGGGTCCAACAGAAATTTCACGGGATATCATGCATATGTCACACCACTGTAACTATCCTAATAAATAGGGAAGTACCTTGGTAGGGGAACCATGCTTGGTTTATCCAAGCTTGGCCCGTCATGGATTAACCATACGCAATAAGTCTCTTCAATTACATGTACTTTAATTTATTTTTTCATTGCTGGCAGATAAATGAATGGTTAAGAAAAATTTCACCGGCAATCTTTCGTATTTCATTGTAAAAAAAGACAGATCCGAAGCTTAGGATCTTCCTATTTGGGAAAGTTTTAGGCCCACGGTCAATCAGTTAATGCCTTGGATAAACCATGGGAGCCACATGTACAAATTCCGGAGACGTCGCTTTAGAGGTTTTGTGTTTGATAAAAACAAGAAACTCTTTCTTTAAACTTCATGTACATGTCTATATTTTATATGATATAATCCTGCACTAGTTAAGCAACAAAATAAAATTTTGAAATTAAAGCTTAAAATATTTGCCGAACTTATCATCGAGAAATGCTACAATGCTCTCAGAGCACTACAATTAGCAACACTTCACTTGCGAATCCTGTTGATGAGGGGATCCAATCCAGGGGCGTCCAAATTGCGTCAAAGTGTGAATGTTGTAGTTGGGAGTAGGGGCCGGACAAAGAGACTGGGACCATCTCTTTGCTTATGGGGAGTGGGCATCTAAGATATGGAAATATTTCAGTTTGTTATTTGATATAGCCATTTTGGGTGGCCAATCGGCGATAAAACAGCCTCCCAATGGTGGCATTTGGCCTCGAAGGCTGACGGCCTAGCTTCCTTGAGGGGCTTGGTGTCGTGCTTCATTTTTTGGGAGATTTGGCGGGCCAGGAATGATGTCAGGTTCAAAGGGGCTAAGGTGAAGGCAGAAAGGATCATCTCCCGTGTGCAGGGCTGGATGCGTTTGGTCAGCCAATTCCTTCCCCCCAGAAGGATTCTTTGCTTGCCAGAAGTTGGGAAGGTCTGAGGCTGATTCAGCTAAAGCCCCGCCATCCTTCATCTTAGGAGGTGCTGAGTTGGCAAAAACCCGAGGATGGACGTGGGTCAAGATTAATGTGGACGGGTCGGCCAAAGGCAACCCTGGTCCATCGGATGGTGGAGGTATTTGCAGAGGGAGTAATGGGGATTTCGTTTTTGCTTTTGTGAATGGATATGGGGTCGAATCTAACAATCGTGCAAAGATTAGGGCAGTACGGGATGGCCTATCCCAAGACTTGGGAGAGAGGTTTTAAGAAGATCTTTATCGAAAGTGAATCTAAGGTGATAGTAGATTCCCTTTGTCATGGTACGCCAATCAAATGGTCCAGGTAGTATTGGTGGGCCCGTATTAAGTCTCTTTCGAGAGGCAACGAGGTTCAATTTATCTATGTACCTAGGATTGTGAATAGTGTGGCGGATGCATTGGTTAAGCTTGGCAGCGAGTCCCAATTTGAGAAGACCTTTTTGGCTCTGTCTGCGCTTCCCAAACAGATTTAGGGATCTATTCTCTTGGACAAAGTGGGGATCGGCCACATTTGAGAAAGAAATGTGTAGCAGAGAGGGGGTTTGGTAGGTGGCCGGCCCGTTATCTTTTTGGGGCCGGCGGGCCGCCCGTGTGTGTTTTGCTCCTTGAGCAGTTTTTCTGTTTTGTTTTCAAAATCTTTAGAATGTAAATAAATAAATAAAAAATAGATTGGGCTTTACGATAGGTGAGGTCGTCGATAGCTTTTTGTGGCGCCCACCCAAGTTGTAAATTCTTCTATCTACCAATAAATTCTCCTTAAAAAAAAGCAACATTTCACTTGCAGTCCAATTTTTTTTTTTTTTTTTTAAATAAAAGGATTTACAAACATTACCATTCGGGTGGGCTCTACAAAAAAAAAAAACACAGGCCTCACCTATCTTATAAGCACAATTTTGCACCAGATACAAACACCTCAAGAGGGTAGCTCGCATCCACACAAGACTGGGCCCACCCTAACAAACTAAAAAAAAAAAAGACCCCCAAAACCTCACAGCCCTCAGCTTTTCCTCACATTCCCCAAACCCACCTTATCAAGAAACAAATCTACTCTTATCTCCCTCAGCAGTTCGCTAACATTGTTGAATTTTCTGACACACTGGGAGGAACTACCCATCTCGCGAGGCCATCCGCTGGGAAATTAACTTCTCTAGGCGAAAAGGAAAGTTAAACTTTCGCTCCGCTCCTGAGAGTCTCGAACCTTGCCTTCCAATACCAAAGGTTCCATTGGGGGGGGGGGGGGGGGGGGACCATCGTTCTAAAGTCACTCTCCACTTAAATTCTCTTAAAACCCCTGGAAACCGCTAAGGATAAGCCATCAATCAGGGCACGAGCTTCGACTCTCATGTTAGAGCCGAACCCATAACCTTTGGAGAACGCAAATATGAACTTCCCCCCCTACTTCCTCTACAAACATCGCTCCACTCGATTGGCTCGGATTCCCACAAGAGGACCATCAACATTCACCTTAACCCAACCATCCCGTGGCTTGGACCACTTAACCACTTGAAGCTTCGGAATCCCCCTACAAGAAGCAACGATACCCAAAGCTTGGAGGGCGAAGAGCCTCAACGGGGATGTGATCTTGGTCATAGAAAGCTAAGAGCTGACCCTGCACGCCCACGACTGCACCCTGACAATGACCTTAGCATGGGAAGGGATCTCCCCTTAGAAATGGGCTACATTCCTCTCCCTCCAAATCTCTCACATGATGAAACTAGGGAGGAGGCCCCTCAACGTAGAGAGACAGTCCGACCAGGAAGCCTCACGCCACCATTGAATTTCCTATTGAAACATAAGGGCCTTTGTGTAAGAGTTCTATTACGGGTCTTTATGTAACTTTTTCTATTCTAAGGTGGTTAGTTGTAAAAATGCCAATAAGCCTTATTAATAAAACTTGAAAGATTAGTGTTAGAGCCTAATCTCTCTCATTCTCTATATCTCACACACAGTCGTACCTTCTTCTTCTTCTTCTTCTTCTTCTTCTTCTTCTCTCTCTCTCTCTCTCTCTCTCTCTCTCTCTCTCTAGTCTCCTTCCTTTTTATTATTTTTAGTCTTCATGGCCCTCCCCAACAGTGACTGACCTCCAAAGCACACCACCTCAAACAAGCCGCTAAAATGGGTCCATACCTTAGAGACGAGAGCACCTCCCAAAAATAAGTGATCTAGGGATTCAGATTGGCAGCTCGCCGAGCTATCAAAGCCACAATAATTACAAATGGAATCCAGGCTTACCCCTCTAGCTTGGATTTTGCTGGAAATAGGCAGCGCTCCATGAATGAGTTTCCACACGAACACCGCAATCTTTGGGGGCATTTTCGTTGGCCATATCCATTTTGCACAAAGCTTACGCTCATCCCTAGTCTTAGACAAATTCTAAGTTGATTTGATTCAGAATTTTCCCGAAGAAGAAAAAGGCCACACCCAACAATCTTCCCAATTTGAAGTGCAGCAACCTTCTTCTCAGATGTGATGTAGGACCGAAAGTGGCACCACGTCAAGAAGCGGGGAGTGAGGAGGAATCCCCTCGTGGTCAAAGACGTCTTTAACTTGCAAATCTTGAAGGTGGAATGGAATAGGCTCAAGAATCACAGAGGACAAAGGGCCTAGACCATGCGATACCTTCACCCCGCCCCACCAAGCAACAAGCCCGCGAGTCTATGACAGGGAAAATCTTACAAATGCTACTCCAAAAGGGGGACCTTCACTGGGACGCGATGGATTGATCACCAACAACAAAATCTACTTTATATCTTTCTCGAACAAAAGAAGCCCAAACTCCCATTGGGTGGCCATGCTTAACTGTCCAATTGGGTGATCTGAACTGTCCATTAAGTCCATGACACAGGGAGGACGTGGGAGGTCGATCATCGTCTTCCTCACCAGTTGGTTCTCATTTTCACGAGAGAAAATAAGAGATAAAAAAGAAAGTAATTCCGAATAAATTGATAATAATTGATTGAATGCTTAAAACAGCATGACAATGCATATAAATACGAAACTAAACCCTAGGTAAAGTATCAGACTCCAACTCAAACTCAAACTCCTAGAAAACCTGACTTACTATAAATAGTAAACTTACTATTTATAGAAGTCTCTCAATCGTATTAGAACTCATGGTTTTCGGCCAAAAATAGAAAGTTTTCAAACGGGCCCAATTATGTTGTTCTACTAATTATTCTAAGCCATTTTCATGTTGGGCACAAAATTCAAAACCCTACAAATCAGAAGTTACGATCGAAACAAAACTTATTATAAATAGTAAAATTGAAATAAAACTAAGCTAATGACTGTCGATCTGGTTGAATCTCACAATTCCGGCATGGGCAACCAGGCATAGCCGGGTTGGGTGGCTAAAGTAGCTCGAGCTACACTAAAATCATATATTTTATGTCCAGAAACTCATTCCAGATTGCGAGATACAACCGTTTTACGATCTTGATAGTCCAGATCACTTCCGACCCCGACCGATCTTCTTTTGGTCCATCTGGGCCATGAAATAATTGGTGACCCGCTCTACATCAGTCCATAACACATTTCGCACTGTAATGCAAAAATTACACTAATCAATATGATCCAATCCATCATTGACTTGGACTATTTTGTATCCATCCAATTTCAAAGCCATGGATGGCAAGGTTATAATTGCCTAACAAAAGTGATTCTTTAGAATCATAACCCATCCATTATGGACCCTACAAGATAGGTGGATCAAATTTTTGTGTAAAGGTTCACATTAAAGGCCATTGATCAAATGGTTAATGTTTGTCAAATCAGTCTGATGTTTTCATGGCAGTCCTTTAGGAGCTTGAACTCAAAACTTGGCTCCAGAGCTCGAGCTCAAACTCAGCTCAAACTTGACTCGAGTTGGCCCATGCTGTTGACGGAGTCGAACCGAGCTAGCCAGTCAAGCTCAAGGACTGAGCTGAGCCAAACTTGAGTCCGGGTAGGCTGTTGGCCTAACAGAGCAGAGTTGTGCCAAGCTTGTCTCAGTTCAACTCGGCATCCAGCTCTAATGAGATGGTCTAAGTCCAACCTTATGGACCATAATTTACAGTCCACCCAGAAAAATAACTTCAACCTATCATATGATCATGACATCTAATCTTTCCAATTGGTTTGCCTCGCCATGTGGATGACCTTGTGCGAAAACAAGCCCCCACCACTCATCAGGTGGGCCACTCATTATGGAACAGTACTGTCTAGTCATTGATAAATAACAAAATATAAGTGTAGTCTAATCGATTAGATATGGTAACACATTATTGCATTGTAACCAATTGGACTAGTTGGACCTCGTGTATGTCTACGCACAGCGTAAGTTCGACGTGATTCAGTGGGTGCACAATATATAAATTAGTTGAATCTCGCATACGCACAGGATAGGATGGAAGTTATATTCAGTGGATGCACCATAAACTATTGTCCAACCAATTGGACTTGACACATCATTACAAGCAACAGTATCATATATATATATATATATATATATATATATATATATATATATATATATATATATATATATATATATGAGTTTGGACAAGTAGGGTCAATGGATCAGTGATCCACACTGTTTGGTTTTCAGACACAGGCAGATGGGAGTTAGCCAAAGTCTCCCAGATGGAACAATCCTAACCCTACAATTAGAAGGTTGGGCAAGGGTTCATGTTCAGCCGATGAAAAAGCACACAGATTGCATGGCAACGATCTTCTAATCTAGGAGTTATTGGCACAGTCCACGTCAACATAGGAGCCCATCAAATGAATGATCTCGAGACTTTCAATCTAACTCTCCAACCACGGACGAGGAAATGTGAAGTAAAGCTAACCGATTTTTGTGGACGTGGGGGGTGACTAGAAGCTGTGAGGCCCACAGACACGCCCATCACAAATCCACTCCGTCCATCAGTTTTTCAATACCACAGTAGGTCAGTAAGATAAAAATCATGCAGATTAAAAACTCATTTGCGCCACACCATACTAAAGAGTGGGAACGGAAATGTCCATCGTTGAAACCTTCCTGAAGCCGACTCTGATGTTTTTATGTTATCCAAGCCGTTCATAGGGTTATTACGACTCAGCTAAACTGTAGGCATAAATATCATTCTGATACAACATTTCTGTGGTCCCAACAAGGTTTCCGATGGTGGGCGTTCAGTTCCTGCTGTTTCGTGTGTTGTGGCCCACATGAGTTTTGGATCTAACTGATTTTAAGAACCCTGTCCTATTGTTGTCTTGAAGAACTGATGGACGGAGTGGATTTTTATACGGGAATCTCTGTGGGCCCCACACATCTCCGTAGAACCCATTCAACCGTGCCAATCAAGCAGAAGAGATTCCCCCAGCATTGACAGCAATGACAGTAGCTGACCCGCAAGACCTAGAGTGGATACCTGACATTAGAGCAAACTCTCATATGGCCAACAATACAGGTATTTTAAATACTATTCACCCTTATTCCAGAAATGATAAAATTGTCATTGGTGATGCGAAAAAGTTATATATTTCACATATGGGCTTTATATAACTCCCTACATCTCATGTCATTTATCTTTATCCAATGTTCTTTTGGTGCCTGAAATTATTAAGAACTTATTATCTGTTGGTTTAGCTTTTAGATGATTTATCTTGTCTATTTGAATTCTCATCTAATGGGTTTCTTATCAAGGACAAGAGAACCGGGAGAATATTGGTAATGGGAACTAGAGAAGGAGTCGTCTTTGCTTTATGGAGAGAAAAGAAAGCATTTTACTCTACAAGTCAAAGGAGAACAATTGAAGAAGTATGACATCGACAAGTAGGACATCCCATCATAGGTTGATTTTATTTTTGAATAAAAATAATTTTATTAATGTTACTAGTTGGAACGATAGTGAGGTTTATGAAAGCTGCCAATTGGGAAAGAGCAGTAAACTCCCATTTGAAAGTTTGAATAAAAGATTAGACTCTTCCTTAGCCAAAATACATTGTCATTTATGAGGCCCTGCACCAATTGATTCTATGCAAAATTTAAATATTATGTTGCTTTTGTAGATGATTGCACACACTATACTTGGTTGTTTCCTTTGAAGTTAAAATTTGAATTTTATCATTGCTTTAAGAAATTTAAAATTACAATGGAAGCTCAGTTTAATATAAAGATTAAAAATTTTCAATGTGATGGAGGTGGTGAATTTGCTAAGACCGAGTTTTTGGAATTATTAGATGCAAATGGAATATTGAGACAACTCTCATGTCCTAAGACTCCATAACAAAATGTCGTCGTGGAGAGAAAATACCAACATATAAGAGAGCTTGGTATGTCTATGCTAGCTGTTCCAATCTGGCTTGTTCAAGAAACTTTAGGTTGATGCTTTTTCAACTGCAGTATATTTAATTAATGGATTGCCTTCTCCTCTATTGGGTGAAAAATTTCCTTTTCAGATTTTGTCTAGTAAGGATCCTAATTATTATCATTAAGAACATTTGGGTGTCGATGCTATCCATATCTCAAGGAGTATGGTAAGAATAAATTCTCACCAAAATCTCTTCCTTATATATTTATTGGCTACAGTAACTTACACAAAAGTTATCAATGTTTGGGTACCTCTACAGGGAAAGTATATATCTGCAGACATGTTGTCTTCCATGAAAGCAATTTTCCATTCATTAATACATCTTCCTCAAAGGATTCCATGATCTAGGTAAATGACCTCGTGATGATAACATAAGCAGATTGGACTAATAATACAGTTGCTCCTAATGTTGACACTCCACTAACAGATATTGTTGGCACACTGGGGGAGAAATCTCGACTATTACCTTTAAATGAAGGAGAAGGCATTCCAAATCTAACGGTACCATCACAGCCAAATGATAGCACAATTTTTTGTCCAATAGTTGATATACCGGTTCAAGTTGACACTCTAGATGCTTATGTCACTCCTACAGAACACTACATTCCAACTGAAGCTCAAGTTGATACAATGGCTGGATCATTTCCGGTTCAACCACGAGATGATTCATCTATCATTCAAATGGGATCCTTATCTTCAATTTCCGATCCACCTCCTATGCAACTAGCTCACCAATCCCAAGCTATTTATGATCCTTATGGTGATCCAAGCAGACATCTTCAACTCAATACTCATACTATGAAGACGAGGTAAAATTCAAGCTAGCCTTGTTCGTGTAGTTTCTGTAGTTCCTTCAGATTCTATTCCTAAAGAACTTAGAACTGTGAAAGCTGCCTTGGTCCATCCTAGATGGCAAAAAGCTATGGAGGAAGAGTTAATTAGATGCATTACGTGCTAATTCTACATGGATTCTTATTCCTCGTCAATCCCATATGAATGTCGTGGGTTGTCGTTGGGTGTTTAAAACAAAGTTAAAATTTGATGGTACACTTGAAAGATTAAAAGCCAAGGCTCATAGCTAAAGGGTACAACCACCAAGGAGTTGATTATGATGATACGACTGTGTAAAAATGCTCCGAATTTGGCACTCTAAATTTGATGGCCTAAGCTGTCGTTAAAAGTACGATAAAAATTCGGCGAAGTTGAAATTAGGTTTTTTTTTTTTAAAAAAAAAAACCTCCAATCGAACTCTCTCTCTCTCGCATTTTTCCTCTGCCCTTTTCTTCTCTCTCGTTCATCGAATCTCACCGCTCTCTCTGCGATTCTTCTTCTTCTTCACTCTCTCTCTCTCTCTCTCTCTCTCCCCCCATTTCTTGCACCAAATTCCCTACATCCGAAGAAACCCTAGCGAAGGGAAAGCCATCGCTTTTTTGTCTCCAAAAAAGTCATATTCTTTCTCTTTTGCCATCGATTTTAAGGGTTTTGTGGGATTGATCGTCGATTTGGTGAGATTGGGTCAGATTCTCTCTTTCGCCTTTGATTTTTAAGGTTTTGCTCAGCGATTTGGTGAGATTGACGTTCCTTTCCACGTATATTCTCAATTTATAGGGTTTTGATGCCTGATTTGGTAGAGTTGATGTTCGTTTGTTCATATTTTGTCGATTTCTAGAGTTTTGATGGCCGATTTGGAGGATTTAATGTTCATTTGTTCATATTTTCTTGATTTCTAGGGCTTTGATGGCTAATTTGTAGGTTTTGGTGTTTACTTCATCTTTTTTGGATTTCTTGGGTTTTTATGACTGATTTGGAGATTTTAATGTTATCCCTTTTAGTTTTTTTTTTTTTTTTTTCTTGATTTCTAGGGTTATGATGGTTGATTTTGTAGAATTAATTAACTTAGCTAGAATAAAGATCCAATGGGCTTCATTTATAAATGGATCTCTCTGTCAACCATTCCCATGACAACATCTTCCAAGTTCCGTAGAACTTCTTTTTAATTTCTTTGAACTTTGCATGAAGTGAAGTCTAATTAAAGAATCTATTTAGTGAGGAATCTCTATTTTACATTCAGAAGGTTTGTCATTTAACTGAAATTTGAAAACGCAGGTTCACTGGTTCGTCTTGGGCATCTTTTCTATATGGGTGGGGGAACCTCATATGCATGTACTGGTAAGTTATATCTCGTTTATAAGGCTATATCTACAAAAAAAAAAAAAAAAACATCACATCAGATTCCTTTGAGCTCTGGCATTATAATGAACTCATATGTCAACTAAGTGGGGTGGACTGATGCAAGGTGCAATATCCGAGCCATCCACCCAGTTGGTTTGGGCCATGAAGATATTTTCACTCAAAAATCAGCCTGCTCCAATCGTTAGGTGGGACACATTGTTAGAAACCAGTAAACAGCTTAAGAAAAAATTTCAGCCAATTGTTCTTCGATCATACATTTCTTTCATGAATTGTGGTCTACTTGATTATGCATAGAAAACCTCTTATTTTCTGCTTATGCATTTGAATTTGAATTTGAAATTGTTTATGAATTCTTTTCAGCTGGCAGGATGATATTTTTCAGTTGGTTGGCATCCCATTGGTAAAGAACTCCTTAGCTGGTATTAACACTTCCATATTGTCATATGGAGAGGTATGAGTTGAGAATGTGCATGCTTGAAAATGCTTATCTTGTATTCTTTACAAGCTTTCTATATTATTAACAAATTTATGCTAATGCAACTCTGAGTTTTGAATTCAAAAATCTGATTTCTGGAGAACCATCAAAATCTTCTTGAAAATTTAGGTACTGAGTCTGAATCTTATGATATCGGCACCCAACATGGCCATTTGACATTGTAATAACATGGCAATGGTTCATACCAAATTGTTACACTGGGATTTACGTAGTGAACTGTTTACTTGTTCTTCTTATGATAATTAATTTATGTATTTGATGTTTTGCCAAGATACATCTTTGCCAATGCTAGTTGTGTTAGCTTATGTAATATTTTCGATTTTATCCCTTGTGCATGAATTGCATATTATGCACGAGTCTCATTCTATGTGAGACACAATTTCCATGTATGTTCTTATTCACATAGAGTCACAAATTGAAAGTTTGAACTAGGGCTGGTCGTGGGCTTGGCTTTGGCCTGCTTTTGAACTGGTTGGCCCCACCGTATTCAAAATTTTGATTTTTCTTCACGTGGTCCCAATTCATTGAAGTCCTATGCTCATTCTTCCGAACAAACTCTAGGAGAAAGTTGCATGGTTTTGGCAATTCCTGTTGCAAGGCCTCATGGCCCTACAACAACTATTTTTTACTTATGTTTGGCTACCATTAGTATTAGTTCCTTGATGAAACAGGGTATTGCCGCTGTTTGGTTACCATCAGTTTTAGTTCCCTGATGAAACAAGGTATTGCCACTGTTTGGGGGGACCCTTTGCTCTTTATGTAAATGATTTGCTAGACTCTCATCTGAAATTCATCTCAGTTATGTGCTAGGTGCCGTATTTCTGCAGCTTTGCAAATTGCCAAGGCTTGAAGAACAACCTGTCACACCCCGAAATCTGGACACAGAGTGTGCACCCACAGGCCTAGTTTATGGGGTATGACTTGTGCACAAAAGCACTTAATTCAAAAATCAAACTATTATAGAGGCATGGGATCATATGTATACTAAGTTCAAATTATTAATTGACAAAAATTAAATAAAAATACAATCCATACACAATGGTCCACCCATTTGGGACTTACTAATAATGTCATCAAACGAAAATAAGACAGAAAAATGATAGAAATAATCTAAATGTCTTGATTCATAGCAGCAACTTCTTCCTTCATTAAGATACGTGGTGGTTCCTCCACTTGTTCAGGTTCCTGCTCATGTACATCATATGTACCATCTGTATATATTTACTTTCGTCAGCGGGGAAGTCCAGTGAGTAAACCCATCATGGTTCACATCCGTCCAAATAAGTAGTACATCCAAATACAGCCTTACAATTAAATTTACACTCCGGATGCAATAATGTTATGCAAGATGATATAATGTATCAAGTGGGCATTACTCAGTCTTCCACTTGTTTCGATTGGATCCCATCAATCGGCTCCCCCTTCCTTGTAGGGCGGACTTCTACATATTAGTGGGCTTCCAAGATGGTCCTTGGGTAACCGGGTACTTAAGTACCTACCGGTCTTCAAGAGCGATGCTCCAGGATAACAATGTATAAATGTATGAAGCGTATGACATGTCGTATTCAATAATCATCTCCCTAATTGAGAGGCAACAAATAATTCATTCATCTCTCCTTTTGAGAGGCACATATATATTAGTCAATCATCTCTCCTTCTGAGAGACACATATCATTCGTGTCATCTCTCATATTGAAAGGCACATACATATTATTTGTTATTCCTTTCATTCAACATGTATAAGTAATAAAATGCATTGACATATATGCATAACATCATCATAATCAACACAAGCCACCCCAAACATAGCATTACACAACAACAACCTACTTTATTCAAATGAATAGGAAACATGTTGGGATTTACTCACCTGTTGATAGTGGCCGTTACTTTGTTAATTCTGTCACGTCCTGAGTAGAATCGGTCCTGAATCTACAATAAAAGTAATTTATATTTATAAATCACCAATCTAGCCTTAATATACTTATTTTCAATTTGGATTATACTTTATTGAGTTTTGGTTCCTTAATGGACGGTCCAGATTCGATTATTGTTATCTACGTTTCCAAAAGGAATGGTCCTTTTTCTATTTTCTGATGGTACAGCCCACTTGACTGGTGGGTCATCCTATACTTGGTCACAAGTTTCCCAATGGTACACTACCAAATATGATTGATTATATTTTGCAAGGATTTTGTCGTAGGATATCCTAAAATGATCCATTTATGAGAATCCATACCGTACCTCCCCACTATTTCACTTGGCATGGCCCACCTGGAACTCTGATTGGGCTGATTTTTTGTCACAAAACTAATAACTCATTGCTCCAGAGATTGGTTGGATTGGATTTTTCAAAGACTACACAGTGGGGCCCACAAGCTCCCAACCAGTGGACAGGTGTTGTCCCCACTGTTTGTCTTGGTATGGCCCACTGGAATATCCTATACGAGTCATTTTTTGTCCTTAATCAGAAAACTTATTTATTAAGATATTGGACGGATTAGATTTCTCAAAATGTCATCAAATGGGTCCCAAAAGTGGACAGCAATCCAAAATCGGACTGCCTCAACCATATGTGTTGTTATCATTACTATTTTAAGTGGTGTGGGCCACCTGAGATTCGAATTTATCTGATTTTTGGACTCAGGCTGTAAAACATTATAATACAACATATGGTTGACTTAGATCCACTGATTTCATCACACTGGGGTCCACGAGTGGACCGCTGTCTACGCCCAGAATTTCTATCTTTTTAAGTTTCATTTTTATTTTATAATTTTTCATCATTAGTTTGTTTCAGGTGGTGTGGCTCACTCGGACCTCAGTTTGGGTCCAAACTCTGACACGAGTCCTAAAATGAGATGTGGAATTAAATGGACGGAGTGGATGCACAAAATACATCAAGGTGGGTCGCATGAGTGGGGGCCCACGTCACTTTCAAAGATATTAACGCTGGACGTTCCAGCACTTCTTTTCTTTTCTTTTTCTATTATTATTATTATTATTATTATTATTATTATTATTATAATTATTATTATTTATGCTATATATGATGGTTTACATGAGATCTGGTCCGACCATTGGGTCGGCCACCTCATTATGGGCCCAATAATGTTTTGGAATAAAATAATTTATCATAATTAATTTAATAATTAAATAAAATAATAATAAACAAATTTTAAAGGCTATCATTCATTCAATCGATGTGGCCCATCTGAAGGTCCATTCGATCTGAATTTTGTGGCCCATGTATATTTTGGCCTTATGGTCATTATGACCCGTTTAGATCGATTCCTGGCCCACCCAAATGGTCCCCACCAATCATGATCACATATTCAAGGGTTAAAATAAACATAAGGTCCCTAGATCCGTACAATGAACGGACGGACGATCCGACCCATTCATTGGTTGGATCTGGCCTACTTAAATGAAATAGAAAGAACACCTACTAGATCCCTCCATTCCTCGATAAGATAAGAAAATTTTGAATTTCAAAATTCGTATTTAGAGTAAAAAAAAAATTTTAATTCTTATTAGTGATAGGACTTGATCCCTAGTCTTCCCTCTCACTTAAGAGGGCTTTAAGCAACTAGTCTATCTTTTCTTTTTGTTCATTAATGAAAAATTAATTCATTTAACTCTATTTTTTATCATTACAAAAATTTTAAACGACAAGAATTTTTCGGGTCGTTACAACAACCCATAGTCCAAAATCCTGTTGATCCTCGCCTTTTTATATATCAATTCACAGAGCATAAGCATTTCTGATTCTCAACCTTTCATATTGGTTCACTGGAAGTAAATGGTTGTGGTTTTAAGGGGTGTTTGGATTGGTGGAAAAAAAAACGAAAAAGTCAAGAAATGAAATCAGTTTTCCTGCATGTGACATTTTTCCCTGTTTGTGAAAATAGAAAATTAGGTGTGGAAAACAATTTTCATTTCAATGATTTTCCTCAACAAATGAGTAAAACCATTTCCCTAATATAGAACTTGTTAAATCTAGATTTCCACAGTCATGGAAGAGCAAGTCTTTTTTACCGTTTCCATGGGGCTCACATGTGCTAAACCAACATGTTAACTGAATTCTTTTCCACGCATTTCTCTTTCCTCTGATGTGAGGTTTGGTTTCTGGTCCCAAATCCACTCTTTGGTTTCCGCCAATCTAAAGAGGCCCTAGGAGAATCCAAATGAGTTTGAATGAGAGGCAATGGGTGAGGAAGTAGTTCCCAAATTGTAGTTACATTCCATTCAAGAAAAACTTTAAGTGTAATATAATTAACAATTTGGAGCCTAAATCTTAGTAGTGATTTTCCTTTTTCTTCTTTCTTTCAAAATGTTTAATTTATATATAATATTGTTACGTTTTCAAGCATTAGTTTATTTGTCACTGCATCAGAGAGGACAAAACCATCCTAGTTGAACCTCATGTTCAAAGTCCATTTTCCATTATCCTTTTGAATTTTGATCATATATAGTGTTGAAATTTTTTGTTACATGGCAGGTAGTCCTGAAGCAATTTAGTGGGCACTTTGGTAATGATTTTGTTATTGCCGATGAAGCTGAACTTTATTGCCATCAACAACTTAAAAGGCTTTATGGTTCCACCAGAGCAGCAAAGGTATCTCAGCCATCAATATGCCATTGTTTAATATCTGATTTAGCTTACTTGGCTGTAGTAAATGAATTTCCCTGGATGAGATATGTTGTTAAGTATCATTATTGCCTATCCAAACAAAAAATTCAATTACTTGTTTTCAGTAGACAGGTATTGTAATTTGCAATAATCATTGCACATTTAGAATACATTAGATGCAATTTGCAATCCAAACAGGTGGTAAAAATTAGATATATAAAATATATGTAATTTAAACTAAACTGTCCAAGCCCCATATTTATTAAGGTCATTTGATTGCTTGACGTTTAGATTAAGGTCAAAGACGGAAAAAATCTAATGATTCTATTTAAAAAAGGATCCACAAATCAGAGGTTAGAGTTATTCAAGCAACTTCATTTTAAGACTGTGACGTCGGACATCGGTCTCCACAATTTACTAAGTTTAATTTGAGTCAATGTGCAATTTCTAAGTGCCTATATATCAAGCATCGTACGCAGCTAGGGTATCAATACCTTAATTTGTAGGGCTATCAATAGGTTGGCTCTTATAGTACTTGTACCAAGCTAACAAGGTTTGTTTCTTGTCATGTCCACATCTAGTTCTTAAAGACCTGGACCCAGATTAGATGTGGTTAAGATACCCGTCAGGTACTCTCTTTTTTTTGGGGTTTGTACATACATCTCGTTGGGTACTAACAGTCTTTGGATTGATAAATACGAGCATTTATATGGTTGGACCCACCCTATGGATGGATTAATTAAATGCACATTTGTCACCTTAACATGTGCATGTTGTGTAAACCTTCTCTATTACATACGTTTGGCTTAGGAGGCATTATTTTGTTGCTAGAATCATCAACAGATAAATAATGCTATTAAATTAACCGGACTTGAACTAGCTCTAACCGGAACCACATGGACCTGAATTGAACCCGAATATACCTAATTTTTTTAAGTTGTATCTAGGTAATCATTGAGTGAAGCTATGTTTAACCTGTTGATGGGTGCTCGTCCTATCATCTGAACCATAATGGCCCGTTTGGCACCATGGATTTGAGGAGAAGTGAGGAGAAGTGGATTCCATGATATGAATTCTCATCAATTCCAGTTCTTACCAATTCCAGATTTTTTGTTTGGCAGTCAAGATTTGGAGAGAAATCAAACATGAAGGAATGGACGGTGTAAATTTTAATCTTACCGTATGCCTACCGTATTAGCCTCGATTTTTAAATCCATGCCATTCATCCATTTTTACAGATCATTTTATGCCAAGATCCAAAAAATAAAGCAAATCCACATCTAAAGTGGACCATAAAACAGGAAAAAATGGAGAGTGAAACCTTTATGATGCACAAAAGTTTTGGATTAAACTGAAATTTGTATGGTCCCTTCATCCAGGTCTTTGTGACCTTATCAATAAGTTGGATGGAAAATATACATCATGTTGGGTCCCATAGTTAGGGACACATTACGGTGGGTCCCACGTTGGGAAGGATTTCTCTTCAAATCTCACCTTTTTTGGGGGATTTGAAAAATGGCTAAAAGTGCCTTTTTGAGTTCTCCTGGATTCCTCTCAAATCCGCTTCTTATCAAATCCATGGTGCCAAACAGAATAAAGCAACCAGTTTCTCCTCCTTTCTCCTCAAATCCATGGTGCCAACCGGGCCATTAAGTTGACAATCAAAGGGATGATTCTTATCTCCGCACCCTTGGCACTGGAGCTCATGCATGATTATTGTAGGTTGTTTGAGTCTATTATGTATTTGTAGTAGACGACTCAACCAATATAGGTAAGTGTTAATTACTTAGTTTGGGCTGATATGACTCGCCTGTTGTACAGGTACCACATGTGTTGCACATGTATGGTGGGGATGGCTTCGTAGAATTTTTTTTTTTTTTTTTTTAATCCATTTATTCAATCTTAGTATAAAAGCTTTATCAGAAAAGGCCTTTTCTTTAGCTACCATGGCATTGAATGGCTATTTGTCATTCTATATCAATGAATTACTCTAAATTTGGTGACCTTTGGCTTTAATCCATTCCATATCAATGAATTACTCTGAATTTGGTGAACTTGTCTACACCACAGAATGCATAATGAATCAACAGTGACCACTAGATTAATGGTTCATATTTCCCTAAAAGTGTGCCATGTGTACTTAGGAGACGCTGAAGATGAGTAATTTATTTCCCTAAAAGTGTGCCACGTGTATATAGGAAATGAACTTTGATGTTTCAGTTGCTTCCTTCCTCCTATGCTTAGTTTCTATAAGCATGTTTTATCCATTAGTTCGAGGCTGTTGTATGTGTATAGATACATATAGATGCATATACGAATATTATTCCCTCCTCTTATGTATTGTATCGTTTTGATGGATTTAGATTGGAATGAATATACATGAATTTAAATTGCAATGAATGTGGATTTGATTGGAATGAATGTGAATTTGGATTGAAATGTATGTGTCGATCAGGTTTCGGACTCAGCTAAATGACTTAAGGCATCAATAAACGATTTTTTTTTTTTTTTTTTTTTTTTTTTTTTTTGTAAATTCGGTGTCTAAGGTAGGTTAAATTTATTCCACATATAATAAACGACGGATTAAAGCCGTCGAGTAATTAGCATTAAAGCAAACGTGCAGGGCCATCGAATTACTAAAATGACGGCTAGGAGACGTCGTTTATTTTATAAACTTGACAACCTCAGCCGCCGAAAATGGAGATGGTCAACTCAAAATTTGACAGGCTACAACTTTTGTCGAATATTATTCGTCAAACTTGGGCCGTCGAAAATGATTTTCGGCGTGCAAAAACGTTGGCAATATCCATCGAATTTTTGAAAAAATGACGGCCACAGGCCGTCGTTGTTAACACTTTTTCACATGATGTACCTTTAATCCTGTGGTTAAACCAAAAACTATACATGTTGTTTTGACAATAGCACTGTCTCGAAGATGGCATATTCGCCAATTGAATTTTAAGAATGCATTCTTGCATGGTTATCTCAAGGAAACAATATATATGGAACAACCGCCATGATTTTCTGATCTAATATTCCCCACTCATGTTTGTAAGCTCACATGTGCTCTTTACAGCCTCAAACAAGCACCTCGTTCATGGTTTGATAGATTTAGCCAATTTTTATTGCATCTTGGATTTACGTGTACCATGCATGACCCATAACTATTTTATCTTATTTCTTCACATGGTATTATTTTTCTATTACTATATGTGGATGACATTGTTGTCACGGGCAGTAACAATGATCGCTTACAATAGTTTATTTATAAAGTTAGACATGTGTTTGCACTCAAGGATTTAGGACCTCTTCACTACTTTTTGGGTATTGAGGTTTATTCTACTCTATGGACTGTATCTTTTACAATCTAAATACGTTAAGGATATTCTTTTAAGAGAAAACATGATGGAATGCAAAGCTATTTCTACTCTATTAACTACAAAATTGGGATCTATTAAGCATGATGGTGCCTTTTCTAACCCTTCACTCTATAGGAGCATTGTAGGGGCCTTGCAGTATTTAACTCTTACTCGCCCAGACTTATCTTATACCGTAAATTTGGTATGTCAATATATGCATACTTCTACTTTTGCTCATATGCAATTGGTGAAACACATATTACGTTATGTTAAGGAAACCTTCAATTATGGGCTCCATGATCTCCTCCGTAATTCATCTTTGGATCTGTATGCCTTCTTTGATGTTGACTAGGTTGGTTGTCCAGTTACAAGGCGATCTACCATAGGCTATTGTTTATTTCTTGGCTCTAATATTATCTCTTAGGGTGTAAAAAAACAGCCTACAGTTGCAAAGTCTAGTGCTGAAGCTAAGTACAGGTCATTAGCTGTAGCCGTAGCAAAAATTACTTGGGTCACCTTTATCCTTCATGCTCTTGATGTTTCTCTTCCTCAGCCTCCTCTATTATTTTGTGATAATTTGAGTGTAATATATGTCTGCTAATCCATTTTTTCATGCACGCACGAAGCATATTAAATTGGATTACCATTTTGTTCGTGAAAAAGTTGCTCAAGGTCAGATTATTACTAAGTTTGTTCGCTCCACAGATCATTGAGTGATATTTTTACTAAGCCTTTATCTAAAGAAACATTTCGTGGGATTCGTTTCAAGCTGGGAGTTCAGTCTCCTTCACTCCTCAGCTTGAGGGGGAGTAATGAAGAGAGTTATCAAAATCAAAATCAAAATCAAATCGATAGTTCAGCAAGATCCAATCATGACTAATCAGCCAGATCCAATCACAGCAAATCAGCCTCCATTTAAAATATCTTTGAATCTTATGTGTATTCTTTTAATAGAAAACTTCCTCTTATGTTGTATATTGAAAATATAATATATAATATTAGCTCTCTCTCTCTCTCTCTCTCTCTCTCTCTCTCTCTCTCTCTAACGTTTTGAGGAGAGCTTCAAACATTTTCTTAGAATTCTGAACTTCTTTAGGCTGCACTGTCTTGGGTGAGACTGGTTTCAAACCTAATCACCTCCCTTGCACCACACAACAAGCAGCAGAATTTCTTGATGTGTGAAATTTACGTGGCCCCATCATGATGTATTTCTTAGATCCACACCGTCCATCAATTTTTTCATATTAGTCTAGGAAACAAGCCCAAACAAAAAAATTGCAAAACCAAAGCTATAAGGGACCACACCACTAAAAATAGTAGGAATTGATGCTACTATTAAAAACTTCTTGTGACCACATAAGGCTCTGGTCAAGCTGATATTTTTATTTTAATTTCATCCAGTTATGTGTGATCTTATGAGCAGGCCCGATGGAAAATATGCCTTATGGTTGGCCCTATGAAAGTTTTAACAATAGTTTGTTCAATCCCCTTCAGTGGTGTGATACACTTGTGCTTTGGATGTACCTCATTTTTAGGCACATGCTCTAGAACTATATGGAAAATCGATGGACGGTCAGACAGAAAAAATCATGGTGGGGCCAGAAAACTTCCACACGTTAAAGTTGTGTAGTTACGATTTGTTTGGCAGGAGAGTGATGAATGATCATTATAAACTTTCATGGGCCACCAACATTTGGATCAAGCTGATCTTTTATTTTCCCTTCACTTAGTTCTTCTTAACATTATCAACAAGTTGGATGGCAAATTTACTAAAACCTATGATGGGCCCTTTGGAAAGATGGACAACATGGATATACAACACATCTTCAAGGTGGGCCCATGGTATGGGTAACAACCAGTAAGTTGTTACCTGAGTAACAGCGTGAGCGGATTAGGTGAGACCCAGATCCATCGAGATGGGTGAGACCCTAACTGTGGGGCTAACAGTGATATATGTGCCTTATATCCATACCATCTAGCCATTTTGAAAGCTCATTTTAGGGCATGATATAAAAAATGAAGCTCACTCAAATCTTTGGTGGACCACACCATAGGAAACAGTCGAGATTGAATCCTACCATTAAAAACTTCATGGATTCCACTAGAATGTTGATTTTCCATCCAACCTGTTGATGAGGTTAGAAACACCTAGATGAAGAGCACAAATATCATCTTAATCGAAAGCTTTTGTGACCCACAAAAAGTTTTTAATGGTAAATCACCACTGTTTCCTGTACAATTGTCCATCTGGGATTTGGAACTGATTCATTTTTTGGATCAAGCCCTAAAATGAGCTTTCAATACAGATGGACAATATGGATGTAGTCATATAAATAACAATGGGCCCCACAGTCAGGGGTCCCACCTACCTTAGTGGATCTCGGGTCTCACCTAATCCGCTCCCGGTAACACCTAATCCGCTCCCGTAAAAATATGCCGGTTATGGGAAAGAATCCCAAACAACCCAAAATAGAAATCCTCTAATGGAAACCCCATTAGAAGCACCTTCCCCATTACCTATTCTCTAAAATTTAATTTATATATATATATATATATATATATATATAAAGCCTTACTGACATGGAATTATATGTGATGTGGCCCAATTAAATTCCAAAAAACAAGACTTCCTATTTCTTGGAAACAGATGATCCACACTAAAAAATAAATTATACTTGTTTACACCATGCCCATCATGGCCCTGATCAACAAAGCAGAAGGTGCACATGGCATCCATCACACCACACACACACACACACACACACACACCCACACCCCTAATGTAGATAAAGTTTAATGAGAGGAGTTAGATATGTGCACATGTCGGAGCATTAATTGTTAGAGTTCTATCAAAGCAAGTTTCTTTATAAGCATTAAATACTTTAAGTCCCACCAAAAGCAACTTCTACAAATGCAAGAGCTGAATGATATGAGGACTTTAGCAAGTTTCTTATTCAAGAGCCCAATGACATGAAGCATGATTGAATATAAGTGACATGTGTGGTCTCTTGTACACATGGCCTAATACAATAAATTATGCTTATATGGAGAATCAATGAGATTTGCATGACTAACTATCCAAATCTCTCAAGATGCTGAATCATATGCATGGTCATCGCCTCCCAAAAGCCTATGAAAGCAATACTCAAAGAAGAGCTCGGGGCCCTCGCAACACACAATCAAACAATACTTCCGTCGTCGGATCCCACCAATCATCGAGTTCTTACTTGGAAGATACACCAGTCATATCATGTAGCTGTAACCCTCGATTGTTCTGTCCATACAGGCAGTCGTAAGTAATTATTTTATTTCTTTTCTCAATTTACTCTACCGATTGTAGTACTGCTTAACTTTCTTGATTAATAAAATTGACAGTTCAGCCTTTATTTTACATCTTATTCATCCATCATTGCATTGTTAATTAAGAAACCTAAAAATGCTATCACCGATCATTGTAACATAGGTTTGATCTCAAACCAGTTAGTTTGGCGCCTACGGTCACAAGAGTTCAATCAATTCGAGTTGAGTACCTGACACTATTCGTAATCATATATGCTTGATCGAATTCGGACCGTTCATAATAAGTGCGGCCAAGTGTTTGGATTGAACAACAACAATACTAAATTTAACTATTTCAAATGTGAGAAATGCACTAATTCCCATTAGCATTTTGACCCCTAGCAATGGCTCTGTGCAAACTGTCTCCCAACAACTTGGCATCGTGCTAATCATTTAAGAGTAATTGATCAGTGGCCCAAGACTGAGTGTTCATGGCTTTGATGGCAGCTCTTCACTAACCATCCAGAGCATCAAGCAATAGTTTTGTGGATTGTTTGGACTATTAAAAGGAACCTCCGAAGTGGTCGCGCCCTAATTATCAAGG
>PVNU02002545.1:0-188960 GCA_003013855.2 Liriodendron chinense | reverse complement strand
TCTTGTTTGTCTACCCTGTTTGGGCCCTGGTACTTCATTTTCTCTGAGCCTATCTGGAGCCCAACCCATGCCATCGTATTTTCTGGTTTGCAGTTTGAATGTCTCTGCTACAGCGAGAAATGCCGCCGTTGCTTCATTGGTGGCATTCGTTTGTTAAGACATATGCACGTTTTTTTGTTGTTGTTATTGTTGTGGTTGTAGTTGTAGTACTTTTAGCCCAACATTATATGTAGTTTAACATTGTGTGCGACCCATGATGCTAAAATTATGGTATTATTTGGTGGGCCTCTTTGGTGGTGGTGGGTCATTTGATTTGTGTTGCCGAATAAGGTTGTCAATGTGTCGGGCCTGGTCAAAATTTTGTAAGATGCTGCTGATGGTGGCGGCAGCTATAAGCGGAACGAGAATCGATCACTGTCTCTCTCGTAGGATAACTGATCTGAATCCACGATCTATCAGGAATCCTCAAACCGATCTTCCTTGATTTCTCAAGGGGCACACTTTAAAAAACACGAATAAACAGATATAAACTCAAAGAGAAAGCTTTAGAATTGAAGAATCAATCATTCACAACGAAAATAAAAGAGTTTAAATAATCTAATAACCAAAGAGAAACCCGGAAAGAGAAAAATTCAAAAATAGGAAGTTTTGCACGTTTGCTCATGTGTCGGATGATCGGTCGGCAGGTGTTTACGACTAGTCATAAGAGGCCCCAAACAGTCCAGCGAGCTGGGTTGATTTGATGCTCAAAATTCGAAGGGACCGGTCGTCTGTTCACACGACCCGTCGTCGATGGTCCTGGACAGGCCAACGAGTGGACCGTCTTCCTTGGTGAAATTCGACCGTTTTTTCTCCAGTTTGTTGGGTCTTGACTCCTTCTTTGGGGTCTTCCATGGGTCCTTTCTTTGGTCCATCATCATATAGAGTAGAGCAACCTCCTCTACATCAATCCCTCCTCCCTTGAAAGAACTCGACTTCAAGTTTGGGTTCAGCTCCGGTTCATGATACTCAAACAAATGGGTGACGTTGAATGTGAGGGAGATCTTGAATTCTTCGGGGAAGTCAACAACATAAGTGTTGTCATTGATCTTTCACATTATCGGCACGAGATCAATCTTCTTATGTTTGAACTTATTGTACGTGCTGGTAGGGAAACGTTCCTTGCGCAAGTGGATCATCACTTGATCTCCTACTTCGAACGCTTTAGCCCGACGATGCTTGTTAGCTTCCTGCTCGTACTTCTTATTTGATTCCATTATCTTGCTCTATACTTTAGTATGTATCTTTGTGATCTTTTTGACATGTTCTTAGTGGCTGTGTTTTTTTTTCGAAACTTTGGACAACGGAACCAAGTTGAGTGTGTGACGGGGAATACGCCTGTAGATGGCCTGAAATGGTGACTTTTCAATCGATCGATTCACCATATTATTGTAAGCAAACTTGGCTTGAGACAAGGCCAAGTCCCATTATTTCGGTTTATCTCCTGAGATGCATCGGATGAGGTTACCCAACGTTCTATTCACAACTTCAGTTTGTCCATCTGTCTGAGGATGATAGGCACTGCTGAACTGAAGCTAGGTATCAAATTGACTCTATAAAGTCTGTCAAAAGTGGCTAACGAACTTTGTATCATGGTCTAACGTAATTGTCTTGGGGATGCCGTGCAATCTCAACACTTGTTGCATCATATGTTTTCTTGCATGACATGAAGTGTGCCATCTTAAAAAATCGATTTACCCTCACAAACACAGAATTTGCGCCGTGCTGAGTTCGTGGAAGACCTAGAATGAAGACCATCGAAATATCCTCCCAATGTCCTTCAAGAACGGGCAATGGAGTGTAAAGCCCGGTATTTTGGGATTGTCATTTGGAGGTTTGGCAGGTGTGGCATCACTGAATCATTTTTATTTTTCCAACGTCTCGGCTTAGATGAGGCCAATAGTACCGTTCTTCAACCAAGGCCTTTATCTTGTCCCTACCCAGATGGCCTCTAAGGCCACCACCATGTAGCTTTTGGAATAATCTTGTCTTGCAGTGAACTCTGCGGGATACACAAACGATTTTTGAAGAATAGGTACCCGTCCTGGATATGGAAATCGCCTTGGCGGCATTCTTTACAATGCAACCATGTTTTCTTGAACTCCTTATCTTCAGCGTACTAGTCCTTGAGGCATTCGAACCCGATCACCTCATTAGCCAAAGTGACAAGGTGAGCGGCTCGACGACTTAAGGCATCAACTACCTTGTTTTGTTGGCCAGACTTATGTTTCAATACGAATGTGAATTCGTGCAAAAATGATATCCACCTGACATGCACACAATTAACATTAGTCTGACTATTAATGAATTTCAAGGCCTGATGGTCGGTGTATAGAACAAACTCCATTTGGATGAGGTAGTGTCGCCAATGCCGAAGAGCTTGTACCACAACGTATAACTCTATCTCATACGTGGACCATTTCTTCCTTGCATCGCTGAGCTTCTCATTGTAGAAGGCAATGAGGTGGCTTCTTGAGATAATACTGCCCCAATAACCACATATGACGCGTCATAGTCCACTTTAAAAATCTTCTCAAAAATTCGGTAAAACTAAGACTGGAGCAGATGACAACCGTTGCTTAATCTTAGCAAAGCTTCGGTCAGCTTCATCTGTCAATTGAAACGACTCATTTTTCATGCAATCGGTAATCGGTGCAACGATTGTGCTGAAGTTTCTGACAAAGCAGCGGTAGAACGTGGCCAACCCATAAAAAACTATGCACTTCATTAATGTTGGCAGGTGTAGGCCACTCACGGATGGCCTTCACTTTGTCTTCATCCCCCTGTATACCAATGGATGACACCACAAAACTCATAAATAGAAGGTGGTTTGTCAGGAAACTACACTTCTTCAAATTCGGGTACAATTAGTTATGCTGTAGCACTTGAACAACTTTTTTGAGGTGTTCTCAGTGTCCTGACTCGGTCTGACTGTAAATTAAGATATCATCGAAATATACCACAACAAACTTGCCTATGAATGATTTAAAAACCTGATTCATAAGGCACATGAAGGTGCTCAATGCGTTCAACAACCAAAACGGCATAACCAACCATTCATACAAACCATCCTTTGTTTTAAAAGCCGTTTTTCACTCATAACCAGGGCGGATATGGATTTGATGGTATCTGCAGCGCAAGTCCCACTTAAAACACTTTTGACTCCTTTAATATATCAAGCATATCATCTAGTCGGGGTATAGGGAATCTGTACTTGATGGTTATCTTGTTGATTGCTTTGCTATCAACACACATACGCCAACTACCGTCTTTCTTTTGCGTCAATTGGGCTGTCTGGAATTGCACAAGGGCTCATGCTCTCTTTGAGCATCCATTTCCTCAACAACTCTTCCACTTGACCCTAGAGGATCTCACTCTCCTTTGGGTTCAAGCGATAATGTGGCCTGTTCGGTAGGTTAGCCCTCGAAATGAGATTAATGTGATGCTGAATATCTCTCATTGGGGGAAGGCAATGAGGAAGGTCTTTGAGCTAGACGTCATGGCACACATTCAGTAACGGCCAAAGGGTTAGAGGGATTGTACTACCTCTCTCTTGACCACCATAGCAAACATTAGGCCCGTTTCTTTCTATTCTTTCACAAATTCTCTTATGGCAAGGAGAGAGCTCCCCTTCACTTTGGAAGTCTCATGGCGATCCTCCGGTGTCATAGGAGTGAGAATCATTTTATGGTTGTCCTTGATGAATGAATAAATGTTGTCACAACCTCGATGGGTCGCGCCTTGGTCTGATTGCCACAACCTACCGAGGAGCATATGACATGCCTCCATATCTACCACATCGCAAAAGGCATCATCTTTATAACTTCCGCCAATGAAAAAAAGGAGATCAGGCATTATTCGGCTATCTTGGTGTCGCTAACCTTCTTGATCCAACAGATGGAATGTGGGGTTAGATGTCTTGTTGTAGGGAACAACGCTTGTCCACCATTAACTTGGACACAATATTTTCGTTGCTTCCACTGTCAATGATAACATTGCACACCTTCCTGTTCATTGTGCAATGGGTGCGGAAGATGTTGTGGCGCTGATGATCCACGAATTTCGAGTCTCGGGGTGTAACACAAACGCCTCACTACCAATGACTCGCCATGGTTGTGGGCTATCAATTTAGTGTCATCATTGCAATCTTCATTGGCCTGCTCAAACCCTTCGTTCTCGGCTTCTCCTTCATCTAACTCCTCTTCGACCCCTCCTTCATTCGTGGTTAACTTGGCCGTGGGGCATTGAGGGCATACATTGGATAAGTGATCGGGCTGACGCAACGCCATCAATGATTCGGTCGGGGGAGAGCATAAGGATTTGGCGCTCGACTCGGACCAGCTGCTGTGGGTGTTGTGCGTTGAGGCCTAGAGGGACCGCTCCCCGTATCTCGGTTTGCGGTTGTTGGGGGCTGGGTGCGCCCCCCCCCAACAGGCTCTTTGCCCTTAAATGGAGGTACATCCGTCACGGAGGTTGTAGTAGGCGTACGGGGTGATGGATAAGACCGCATAAGAAGTCGTGCAAGCGCAGTCTTCGCACGATTGACATACTGAATCTCGCATCCTCAACAGTCCAGATAGGAAGGATATGCACACGATCTTGGATGTTGGCTCTCAAGTCACTGATAAATCTCGTGGCTTTCTAAGCATCCGTCTCCGATAGGTCATTGCGTGTTGCCAACATGTTGAACTCGACCACGTATTCATCCACAGACCGGTTGTCCTGATGGTAATTCTAATACTGTTGGAACAAAACTTGTTCATAATCAAGGGGCAAGAACGGTGCACGAAGGAGTCGCCTCATCCTCGCCCACGATCGGATGGACAACTTATTTTATAGGGTTCGGAAAACTTGCAGTTGTTCCCACCACGCTGATGCACCCGACTTCAAGTTGTAGCCACAAGTTTCACCTTCTTCTCTTCCGGAACATCCATGTAATAGAAGAAGTTTTCTACTTTCGTTAACAAGTCTAGAAATTCCTCAATACATAATATATCGTTAAAAGCGGGTAGTTCAGCCTTACCTCTGTAATCTCTTTCAGCTCGATCACCGCGGTCATTTCCGCGCGCTTGTTGCTGAGAAAGGATACCTTCCACTTCATCCTCGCTACCATCAGCTTCTTCTGTGTTGGTCATATGATTTGCCACTAGCATAGCTTGACAGAATATCGAATTATCCTTTGCAGCAAGAGCTGGTGGTCGTGCTTTGCCTTGGGCCTGACGTGGAGCTAACGCTGTTGAATTAAGATTAAGAGATGCTTACAATCCTTGTATAGACATCTCAAATGATCTCTAGAGAGTCTCCATCTTCTTCGTTAAATACTGCATCCCTTGATTACCGTTAGCGGGGTTGTTGCCTTGGCCATTGCTAGATGCTATCTTCCCAATTTTGTTTCTCGCTCTGATACCAACTTGGTTTAGTCGTAAGCAGAACGAGATCAATCACCGTCTCTCTCGTAGAATAACTGATCCGAATCCATGAATCTATCGGAAATCCTCAACCGATCTTCCTTGATTTCTCAAGGGGCACTCGAAGAACACGAGTAGATAGAGATAAACTCAAAGAGAAAGCTTTAAAATTGATGAATCAATCCTTAACAACGAAAATAAAGGAGTTTAAATAGTCTAATAACCAAAGAGAAACCCTAAAATGAGATTAGGAAGAGTCCTAATCGAAAATGGAAAGAGAAAATTTGAAAATAACAAGTTTTGTGCGTCCGCTTGTGCGTATGACCGGTCGGCAGGGGTCCACGACCGGTCGTCGAAGGCCCCAAACAATCTTGCGAGCTGGGCTGATTTGATGCTCAAATTCAATCAGTTTAGGATTGGTCGTTAGTTCTCACGACCGGTCATCATCGATGGTCCTAGATAGTCCAGCAAGTGGACTATCTTCTTGGGTGAAATTCGACCGGTGGACGACCGGTCGTTAGGCACTGTTTTTCGTCCAGCTTGCTGAGTCTTGGCTACTTCTTTAGGGTCTTCCGTGGGACCTTTCATTAGTCGGTCTTCATCTTGTAGAGCCGAGCAACCTCTTCTGCATCAGATGGCCGGCTTGATCAGTTTAATAATCCAGGTCCTGCCTGACCCATTGCCAGGCCTACTGCCAAACGGACGGTTGGTATCAGCTCGCGAAATGCTATTGTAATATTTCAGTGTTGGGTCAGCTGGTAGTGTGGGCTGAATTGCATCGCAACCGATCATTATATTTTCTTTACATGCATTCGAATTTTGAACCTGGGAGAGGTGAAGCGCTCCTTTGCTACAATTGAAATGTGGCATGTGCATTCCTTTTGGCGTGGCCCACTTTTGCTTGGCCATAATATAAAATTTCACTTGGAAGCCATCCAGATGAATGGTTAGATAACCAACCACATAAGGGACTAAGTAGACGGACGGTCTGGATTACCAACCATATGTCCCACCCTCTGTGGAATGGGTGTCCACAAATACATAGCCGTTTGTGGTGTATGCCATATGTTTTGCTTCCTTTGGGTCTCCATATTTGTCAATCTTGTACGCTTGGAATACGTCTAATGGAGATCCGATGGGGCAATCCATACCGTTCCGGAGACAATAGTGAGAATCATGTTCTATTGACTGGTCTTTGGTCATAGCATCAGCTTTTGTGGATCTCATGCATGCATCACGGTGGAGCCCACACAATGTTAAGGGGCCACAATCACAAGGATCAAGCAATCCTAACCATCCAATTAATAGACATCAAATGGACGGTCAAAAGTAAAATGTGGTGTGGTCCAAATTCTGAGGGAATATCTGATGGTTGATATTATCTTCCCACTTGGTTAGCCATTTGGACGGTCTGGATTGCTTTGCAAGTATGCCATCATCTGTGCATTATAAGAGTCACCACCATTTTAAAATGGTGTTGAACTAACATAGCAGTCTAGCAAGAAAGAAAAGAGGAAAAATGTCTACAATCCATGGCTGTCATTTGTCCAATCAGCATCGGGCTTTATGATGACCTTCCGCAGTGATTCTTCGGATCAGTCGGTGGTGATTGCCATGCCTGCGGTGGAAATCGATCATTGTGGTTAGCAATGATACACTTCTTGTAGTATGCGTCTGCCAAGATTCACTAAACGGTGGCAACCCCTCTATTGGACCGTCGCATCATGTAGGTATATCAATCCAGAGTGCAACGGATGGCCTCTTATTATGGATGATCATAAACCACTCTGGCCTCCTATGATGGATGATCATAGGCCAAGGGTAATAACAACCGTTGGTATGGATGATCTAGTTGAGTTACAAGCATGAACGGTGAGAAAGAACAAATCTCAGAGGTCCAAGTTCACCAAGAGAAATGAGATGTTTAAAGATCATTAGACGGTTTAGATATTCTACCAAGATCCATCCATAATGGGTCCCATAGGTTAGAATAAACTGTGGCAAACATGCACGGTGTTTTTTCCACGTCGTACAGTTGACTAATGAAAGCCTTGATACGGAACCGCCCCGCACATGCACGCATACGGAGTCCCAGCGGATTTCGCGCGAACTCGATAATAAAAAAGAAAGAGTTTTTGCCATACACGTAACTATCTTTTGTACTATTGATAGAGTAGTACTTACTTTTAAACTTATTCCAAATCAATACATAAAGATTATAATATAAAGACATTTTGCTACTTTGCTAACATTAATTGATGGAAGAGTAAGATAGGCAACCCTTTTCTCATAAAAGAACACATTTACCCCTGATTATATGCAATGACAATTTTGCCCATTTATGATTTTTAGCCCAAGGAAGACACAGATTAAGTAACGACTTGAGTAAATGAGTTAATTGCATTATCATGGGCCCCACAATGATACATGTGTTTCATCCATGCCGTCCATTTATTTTTTAGATCATTTTAGTGTTAAGACTTGAAAATCAACCTGATCCAAGTCTCAAGTGGAACACACCACATAGAACAGTGGGGCCAGGTCGTTGCCCCTTTTCGATAGCCATATGGCGGCTACTCATGGGCCCCACCATGATGTATACGTTAGATCTACTTAGTCTATCTGTTTCTCCAGATTATTTTAAGCCATGGGTTTGAAAATGAATAAGATCAAGATCTCAAGTGGGCCATACCAAAGAGAATAATTCTCACTGTTGAAACCTTCTTAGGCCCACTTTTTATACTGTCTTTTATGTCTAAATCAGATCTCTTTCGGCAGGCCATTAGCTGGCCAATTTGATGGACGGATTGGATTTTTCATGTGGACCTGCCTTGCTGAGAAAGCACAAAAAATAAATAATAATAATAAAAAAACGGGGTTGCTAGAATAGGCAGCGTCTAGAGGACACCGCTGCCAGTGGCGTGAGGATGGATGTCCTTACTGGGCGTGATCTAGGGACCCACCATGATGTTTATGTTTTATTCACACTGTCCATACTTGTTGCTTGATTATTTTAGGCCATAGACCAAAATCTCAACCAGATCCAAATTATAGGTGGGCCACACCATAGAAAACAGTAGGGATAGTGACGTCCACCATTGAGACTTTCTTATGGCCTATCATGATGTTTATTTGTGGTCCAACTTAGGCAAGGTCACATGTGACCTGTACCCTGGTCATGTGTGGCCAGGATAAAGGGAAAATACAATATCAGCTTGATTAAAGCTTCTTGGGGACCACACATGTGGACCCATTGCATGGCACGCTGACCAGTAGGGGCCCAACTCGTGGGGCCCACCTTTAGGTATGTGGTTAATCTACACCGTCCCTCCAGTTTTCATATCATTTTAGGCCATGGGCCCAAGAACAAAGATAATCGAGATCTCAAGTGGACCTCCCTGCAGGACACAATGGTAATAATGATGCCTACTATTGAAACTATCCTACAACCCACCTAAATGTATATGTTTCTATCTATGCCACCCACCCTTGTTTCTAGTTCATTTTAGGACCTGGGGTAGATCCAAATCTCAGGTGGATCACTGCTAAAGAAACAATGACGGCAATAATGCCCATCGTAGAAGCCTTCCAAAGGCTCACTATGATGTTTGCCATTGACTAAAGCCAATGCCCCTGCCACTCCCGGACTGACAGTGAGAGAACAAAAGGGTTTGGGAAGGGGACGAAGAGGGTTTGGGATAGAAAATGAAAAGTTGAGATTATTATAGGGGGGAGAGAGGAATTAGGGGCGTTATATTTTAGTGGTTGTAAATCTATGGGGGCCATCTTATTGATATTTTGTATATCCACATCGTGTATCCATTTTCTATATTAAACTTAGGAGATTAGCCTAAAAATGAAGCATATTCAAATCGTTAGTGAACCACGGTATACAAAACAGTGGTGATTAGCTCAATAAAGGTTTAAACAGTGTACATTTGAGATCCTAGTGTTCATCCAGTGTAACCCACTTGATTAAGTTGTTTTTTTTTTTTTTCCCATTTATTAAAATCTTTTGATGAGAAAAAATGGATAGACGGAGTGGATTTATCTAAGTCATCTCTGTGGACCCCACAGCTTCCAATCACATGCGGGGATCACACACATGTACCTGCCTATTTGTTATTAAAAGGTGGGGTAATATCATCTTTTTAGAAACACTGTATTACTTTCTATCATATATGCATGGTAAATAGACGTTGGGTACCATTATGACTTATGTTAGCATTCTTGGTGTATTCATTTGGAATAACTTTAAAAGTAGGTCCTTATCCGCCTGTGACCCAACAGGTAGGTGTCCATACGGCAAAAACTCAAGAAGAAAACTAGCGGAACAGGTTCCAACTTGGCCACGTATGAGATATCTACACCGTTTATCCTGTGGGACCACTTACGAAAAATACTAAAAAATCAGGCAGTGCAACTCTCTTTATTCCGTCCATTTCTCTTCAACAACTTTGGCCATTGAGTCAGCACATTGATCTGAGATCTGAAACAGGCCACTTCCACGGCGTTCCCTACCCCCATTAGACACACGGTCCAAATATGTCACACGTGTAAGAATCTAGCAAGAGTATGGCGAGTCTCTTTACAGATGTCGTCAGCATTGGGCGCGGCTTCGGTGGATCCCTGGATCCACCGATGTCGGTGTATACCTGACTGTAGGTCTCACCTTGATGTACATAAATTAAATCCACGCCGTCCATCCATTTTTGAATTCTTATTTTATGGTACCGTACAAAACATTAATTATATCCAAATATTAGGTGGACTACACTAGAGGAAACAGTAGTGATTGACTACTGACCATTAGAAGATTATTGGGGGACAACGGAATGTTTAATTTCCATCCAACCTTTTGATAATATCGCAAGAGCCTGGATTAAGGTACTACAGAAATATCGGATTGATAAAAACCTTTGTGGAAGTTTTTAATGGTTATTCACCACTGTTTCCTGTAACGAGGTCTTATCGAGATTTCTATCTTCTTTATTTTTTTTATAATGCCCTAAAATGATATTTAAAAATGTATGGACGGAACAGATTTAAGGAATATACATCAAGGTGGTCCCCACAGTCAGGGATATACAGACCTTGGTGCATCCGGTGATCCATTGAAGCCGCACCCGTCCGCATCAGTCCCGTTGGAGGTGCTCTGCCCGTGTAAGGTCAGTTTCGTAATTTCCAACAACGAAGAAAAAGAGGAAATCCGAAACCCTAACAGAGTTATTTGATACTCCTCCAGAGTATGTTAGATGATACTCAAGCACCATCATTTTACATACGTAATCTATTTAAATCAAAATAAACCGTCCAAATAACAGGAAACTGTGTAGATAGGCTACGAATCCTAAAATAATATTAAATGAATGATTTTACTTCTGATTTATGAAATTGTTTTGTAAAATTGGAACCGTAGAATATTATCATCTAACCGTCCAATCAGATATCTACTAGTCAAATATAATATATATAAATTACCTATATTTATTTCCATATAAACCATCTAAATTATATCCCATTATATGGACAGTTTAATTAGAGTTAAAAAATGACACGTATGCTATTTTTGAGTGGCTACGTATGATGAAGTATATTACTCCAGAGTAACAAAGTTATTCTGAACCCTAAATCTGCATCTCCTTTATAAGGACGTTCCAATAGGCTATAGCTGTTCCGCACTCATCCGTAGCCTCTCTCTCTGAATGGATTTTCATGGCAATCATTTCGCTTTCTCAATCTCTCGCTGGGAATAGATTTTCTGGGCAATCATTTCTCTTCTCTCTTTTGATTGAAATCTTCTTGAATTTTCGTTGGTTCTCGAAATCTAGTTTTGGGTTTTTCAGTGATGTAGAAATGATGACTTGAGTCCGATGGAAAAAAAATCTCTTGTGAGGACAAATCGAGAAACCCTCTTCAGATTTCCTCAAATTACTAAAGATATTTTTTTCTTAATTTTTTTTTGTTTTCTTCTGTTGGGTGTGTTTGGTTGCACTAAATATCATGAAATTTGTCTGACAGAAACCCTCTTCAGATTTCTTCAAAATCACTAAAGAGGCTTTTTCTTCATTTTTTTAATTTTCTTTTGTTGGGTGTGTTTGGTTGCACCCAATATCATAAAATTTCATGATATTATGTGCCAAAATAGACTGAAATGTCATGAAATTCGATATTTTGTGCAACCAAACGCATCCTATATATATATATATATATATATATATATAAAATCTAATTTTGGGGCATGATGATGAATGAAGATCATTCTGATATTTCTTGATTGAAATAAATCCTCCTACTCATTCTGAGTGCCTCAGATCTCTCTCTCTCTCTCTCTCTCTCTGGATTTTGAGAAACAAAAATGAATTTTATCATCCTCATTACATTTTTTTTTTCATTTTAAATGTTTTTTAAAATTTTTTTATTTGAGTTGTGTTCATATACAACTGTATGCATGAACTCACACATGCAAGACTTGTTTCCCATCGACGCATCACTCGTGCAGAACATCTGAGCCGTCCAATGGATTGGCCGCAAAGAAAAGGTCCCCGGATGCGAAAACTGGACAAGTCCAGTAATTATGTGGGGCCCACCAATGATTATAGTTAGACTATTGGCTGTCCATTGATTTCGCTGATGAGTGGATGGTGAAGAAAGCATTATATCTAAAAGTTAACATACTAGGTGTTTTGTTTGTATGTGAAACAACGCATTCTCTTACGCAAGAATCAAGCTGGTTTCATATTGGCGGATTTTTTTTTTTCATCTTTCCTTTAATCGTTTTAAGACCGTCCATTCTTTTCAGATACGGTGGCCCACCTGATTTGATGTTGATAATCATATTTTCGGTGCTATGATTTTTTTTTTTTAATTATTTAAAAACTGGTGAATGGATTGGCGAAGGAAATGTGGCGATGATGATAAATATATGCATTAATTACATGTGTTGAGGAAAATCCTGTGATTATGCGTTCAAGCACTTTTGAGCTGCATCTCTCTCCCACTCTGTTTTTATTTATTTTATTTTATTTTTATTTTTTTATGACCTTTTAATCTTGGTCGTTCGCAGGCGTAAATTGGATGGTGAGGATTGATTGATTAGTGCTATTAAAGTGGGTAGTTCATCCATCCTGTAATTATTCCTTGTACACGAGTGGATGTGTGATCCTACCATTCATTCTTTCAAAACGGTGGTGAACTATCATTTCTAAGAAATTATATGATGTGATGTAGAAATGGGCCGAATCTGGACCATTGGACCATTGGTATGTCGTGACCCACCTTGGTTGTATGTTAAACCTAACTTACTAAGCAATGCGTTGGACCCATGGGCTGTTTGCGTGACATCCAAGCCGTCCATCATGTGGCGCCTTCTTATGTTCTTCTTGGCAGATCAAAAGCTCAGGTGGGCCTCACCGGGTAAAATCTGAAGCCGACACAAGATCTTGAAGGTCTTTTAACGGTGGGCGTCACGAAATCGGATTTTAGCACTGAGTTACTCAGTAGTCTTTTATCGTACTGAGTAAACTCAATTGGGCCCACCGTGAGTGTATGTGGTTCATCCACGCTTTCTATCCGTTTTTCCAGCTCATTTTAGGGTTTGAGACGAAAATTGAAGCATATCTAAATCTCAAGTGGACCACACCACGTAAAACAGTGGGAATAACAATTTCCACCGTTGAAACTTGCTAGGGCCCACAGTGATGTTTATTTGTCATCTAACCTGTTCATTGAATTTTTCAAACGATTAAATTCACACTCTTTCCTATCCACTTTGGGCTCAAGGCTCAAGTCCTAATATTATCTAAATCATGGTGGACCCCACAGAGTTTACTCAGTACGCTTACGCAATCCACTTCCGGGCGTCACCATCCTAACCGTTAGCTGTGTTGCAGCTTACCTTAGTTTTTTATTCTCTGTTTGTGTTCTCCACGGATAATCTGATGACGCACAGATGATGGATGGATAGGATTCCACGCCCACATCACATTGGGTCCTACACATTTTACAGGAGCCAACCCATTTAGACCTGAACCAGACCCGTCCCATTTGTTAAATGTCTGAGTCCAAGAACAGACCCAATTGCTAAACAGGTTCAGGTTTGGTTTCCTTTATATCAGGCCTGGCCTGACCTAGCCCGAACTCATTTAGTAAGTGGGCTGGTTTGGTCTATGTTTCAAGGGACCCGTCTAGCCCAGACTCATCCAAACCTGGTTTCAAGCCTCGTAAAAATGCTTGCATACTTGATCCAGACCCGGACCCATTAGACCCGATCCATTTATAAATGGGTTAGGTGGGTCTCTCTCTACCAGACTTGGACCCATTTATAAATGGGTCTGATGGGTTGACTCAAACCCGACCCATTTAGTAAAAGGGTCTGGGTCTAAAATTTGGACCCAAACCCATTTAGTAAATGGGCAGTCTGATTTTAGCTAAACCCGCCCGAACCCGGCCATTTACAGCCCTAGAGCTTGCCCATCCTCTCTCCTCTCAATAATGTCTTTGTGGACGCGGTTTGGCTGGTGACCCCAACATCATCTAAGCTAGTTGGTGTCCAAGCTATGTGGATCCACACGTTTGGTGATCCTAGCCATTACTGACTGAACTTTGGATGATTATAGGCTGACCATGGGGCCCAGTAGATGAAGGGTCTGGATCTTGTACGCGAGTGCCTCACAAATGTAAGAATCCAGAGAACCCTTATTCTAGATCTTTAAGAGGCATCATTTATGTGGGTCCCCCATCGTTGAAAGAATCGGTTAATGAGATGTCATTCAAGAGGAATTTGTCTTTGATCTAATTTTAAATTGGAAAAATTTGTACATCATGTTGTCATTATCATGGGTGATGAGTAGGAGTGGCAATGGGCCAAGTTTGGGGTGGGCCCCACGACTAGAGTGTATATTATACTAGGATATCCTTGTGGGGCCCATATATAGTTCGGTAATATACATACCTTGGGATTATCAAAGACTATTTTAACCTTTCGAGTTGTGGCTTACTAATAGGTGGAAGAGAGAAATATATCTACGGTCCAGATTCAAGTAAAAAGAGCCCAATGATTGGCCGGACCATCTGGGTGTTACCCTTACCGTGTAGGGCTCACCTTGATGAATGTGTTTCAAATCCACGCTGCCCATATGTTTTTCAGCTTATTTAAGGACGTTCTATCAAAACTTAAGCAGATCCAAATCTCGGGTGGACCACAACAATGGAAAAAGTGGTGATTGACCATTAAAAGCTTTTTTGTAGGCCACAAGCTAATATTTTTATTTTACTTCTAGCCAGTTCTGGTTGACCTTATCAACAGGTTGGATGACAAATAAACATTACGGATCTACTTACAGTGTGCCTTTGGAAGTTTTTAATGGTAAGCAATCAATCATCACTGTGGTGTTCCACCTGAGATTTGGATGTGATTAATATTTTGGAGCATGTACTAAAATGGGCCGGGAAAATGAATGGACGGAGTGGATATACAACATAACATCAAGGTGGGCCCCGTGGTAAGGGCAACACCGCCACGTAATCCGCGCCCCCATCCAACCTATCGGGCTTGGCCCCACCATGAATATCAAGTTATGAAAAAATCAGCCCTATCCACTCATCAAGGGGGCCACCACACCATAGAAAACAATGTCTAGCCATTGATAAACAGAAAAATACAAGAAAAATACAAGTGTGGCTTACTTGATAAGTAGATTTGAATGATTTTTGGCATTAGGTGATCCTTGTGGTTTGGGCAAGCTATTGGGATGTTGCATGCGCTTAACAGCTGGGAAGTTATCAGCTGTGTGGACAATAACTTGTTGTCCAAACAGTTACATGGCATCTATTTGTTTTCAGTTCATCCCAATGGAGTGATCTTATGAACCGTTTAGATAGCATAAAAACATAATAGTGGACTCCCCATGCTCTCTAGCACTATCACGCCTCACCTCACCACTTCTGATGTTTCTATATTAGGTTATGATATGTCTCCTTTATTCCATATGTCTCTAACATAATTGGAATGATGCTTCTTTATCGACCCACTATCCTCTTGGTGGTTGCTCGCTCCACATATCACTACTCAACTTCATTACCATGGTTATTGGCTTCGTGATGTGACTAATAGGGGTGGGTGGGTGGGTGGGTGTACTAACAATGGAGTGTGTGAACTAACCCATAAAAAGCAAAAAAAGAAAAAAAACTTAATTACCATGGTTACTGGCTTTCGCTGCAGTACTTTGAAATCAAAAAGTCTATTTTTCAACTACCATGTCAAGCAACCACTTGATCTAAAAAGCTCCAACTCATAACTATCATGTCAAACAACCATTTGATTGAAAAAGCTCGAACTCATATCATTGTATATTGAGGAACTTTAACACTTCCTTGCACATGCAAGGTGGAACTCCGCATGGGCAAGTGTGGAGGGACACTCACACCATAAATAGGGCTGAACTTGATTTTTCCTGGCCCCAATGAGAGAATATATTACGGAGGCATATTTGCTGCTTCGGGATTCAAATACTTGATCTTCAAAATTTAGAATTTTCAATCTTGGAAATTTTCATGCTGATTAAACTATTTTTGGTAGCCTTGATATTGAAGTCTGCGTGTGAAATCTAGAACTGTGCTTGGCAACGTGTATCTAAAAAAAGGTTACTTCATAGAGAGGAGGCAAGAGCAACCATGACAGTGGGTTGAAAATCCTTTAATTTCGCATCCCATTTTTAGAGAAGAATAATGGCCTTTTAGAGAATTTTCAATCATACTAGATTTGCAGTCCACCTAAAATTCATGAGGCCAAACAAAAGAAAGTCTTTCCACCCAAAATCTAGGCTAGCAAGCGACCCCTAAGAAATTCAAATGGCTTAATCATTTACAAAAGCTCATGGCTCATGCTCACATGACACATGATGGTCAAATCATTCATGTGGCATTGGCTTACACCTCTCTGATAGGGACATTCATATGAGGGGGTCACCATAGATGGGTCGTACCCTCAAAATCACATAAGTGGTAATCTCAGTCACTGATCAGTGAAGATTTGGTGATCAGGAAAGAAAAATTAATTAGAAAAATACAAACAATGGTTCACATTTGATTGGCAAAAAATATTCCAATATGCAGGTAAGCTCATCCTGTTGTTGTGGTTTCTCAGGTATGATCCAGCAACAGAGCCCTCGCAGATGAGTGGTTTGAATCTCATTGAAGCATGTATCCCGTGCGACGAGATGCGATATCTTGTGTCCATGGGCACATATGTAATTGTGATAATACCATCTCCCTTGATCATGAGTTGATGTGTGAGAAATTCTTATGCATTTTCCCTCCAGCTTTTAGAAATTTGGTGAGAAAAGTGCACTGGAGTTCCACAACATCAACTTAATTAAGATAAAACCATCTCCCACCATAAGTTGATCTGTGAGGAATCCCTATGCAAAATTTCCTCTAGCTTTTTTTAAATTTGGTGGGAAAAGTGCAGAGGGATTCTGTTATGGGTAAATTCGGACTGAGCTCGAATTATGGAAAGCTTCCCACTGGGGCCCATCTACAATGGTCATGGACCGATTATTTAAGAGAGGAAGCTAAGTCAGGCCTCGGTCCACTCGGGCTCGGCATTCAGCATTCTCGGGCTCTATATTCAGCCCTCTCGACCTTGGCTCACCTCAGCTCAACATCTGGCCCTCAGCTTGGCAAGAGGCCTGGCCTCATCTGCCTTGGTTTGGATAAAGCTTATCCCTCTTGATAAGGATAAGGATAACCATTGATCCAGATAAGCATAAGGATAACCATTGATCCAGATAAGGATAAAGATAACCACTGATCCAGATAAGGATAATGATTATCCCAACTTAAATCTCTCCAATAATTATCTATAAAGAGGACTCCCACTCTCTCTCGAGGTAAGCAATCCAAGCCGTCCATTTGATTTATAACAAGGGCGGGAAGCGGGAAGGATGGACACGACTGGCTGATCCACTGTCCATCCGTCCAAGATGTGGTGGACCTCACATTCATATCACATCGGCACGCAAGGCCAGCACGCAAGGCCAGAAATTAAAAGAATTAATGGAGATCTCCTTCATCAACAGATTGGCGCCGTCTGTGGGAAGGCAGTTTCTTTGGGATATAATTGACGAACGGGGGCTTCTGAAGAGGAATCCACCGCCATTAAACCTCTAATAGCCTTCTCTTTCAGTATCTATACTGACTTTGCCATCGGAGGGCCGTAAGCCGGGCCAACCGGCGGCGGTCCTAACCTTTGTCAGTGGTTGCAGGTCCCTCAATCTACACCATTTATCTCTGAGTGGAGATCAAACGACGAAGAATCAAAGTTGGTCCCTGACCAACAGCTGTTAGCCAATTTTTGGCATCAACAGATTGGCGCCGTCTGTGGGAATGACTAGATCGTTTACTCGATTATTTCTTCGTCATTCAATCGCTCTCCACCAGCAATGAGCAAGCTCTGATGGAGATTCAATCCCACAAGGGATCGGCCCATAGCACGTGACACAGACAGCCACGGGACCCACACGCTTTCCATCGCCGCCGGCCGCTTTGTCCCCGGAGCGAACATCTTCGGCTACGCCAACAGCCAAGGGCGGGTCACCTAAAGCTCGGGTGGTCGCTTAAGGTATGCTGGCCGCCTGTCAATGGCAGCGAGTGCTTCGACGCCGATATAATGGCCGCATTCGACGCAACGATCCATGATGGCGTGGATGTTCTGTCCATCTCACTGGCATGCTAACTTTTCATCCGTACATCAGCAAGGACCCACATCTCCTCTGTTCAAGCTCGCCTGCAACCAAGATGGATCCCATCCCATTGATGAAGGAGATCTCCATCCCCTCTGCACTTGAGCATCCACGACCGTCCATTCAACGGCTGCCGTCTCACGGACCAGCTTCATCACAACCATCCATCCATTTTGGCAGTCGGCAATGAGGCCATCCATTATTCAGAACGACCTGTTCCATCCAAACGTCCATCACCACCAAACCAACTAGCAGCTCTGGAAGAGATCTCCACCGTTCAATGAGCAAGGAGGGAACATCCAGCACCAACAGATGTCCCACAATCTCAGCCGTTCCTTCTACATCATCCAACGGTCCTGGAATCACCAAGCCACCGTCCATCTTCAGCACCAAAAGGTGGTGTGTCACCAGATCATTCGCCCACACCATTGCCCAACTAACGAAGGTTCCATCTTTAGAAGCTAGACCATCATCAGCCTAGATCAGTGGGCCATCCGTCCATCAGTCTAGAAATGTGTCGACCATTTGCACCTCCAACATCATCAATAGATCTCTCAACATCTGAAAATCAATGGCGGAGGAAGAAGCAGCAGCAGCAGCAGCCGCAGTTGATACAAGCCCTCCTCCGTCTGACCACAAGCGTAAGCTAGAAGATTTGGATTCCGAGGCGGCTCCACAACCGAAAATTTCCAGCCCTCCGTCTGCCGAAACCCCACCTGAGCCGACCGATGATGTGATCACTGACACTGCTGAAAACGGCGACCAGAAAGAGGAGGAGATCTCGAATTCTTCCCCGGATGCGAAGCGACTGCGTATCGAGGAAGAACTCAGCGGCTCTGCTGTAGACCTTGGTCAACAAGCTGAGAAGGTAGAGGCACCACCCCAACAGAGCTATGGGCATGGATATGACAACGCAAAATACGAAAATCAAGCCCCAACTCAGCATGCCTATGGAGGACATGGGAATTCTCAACCAGGAGGACCTTATCTACAACAAGTTGGCACTGATTCTGGCTATATGCAACAGTCATACAGTAAGCCAGTTTACGGAATGCAGGGCCCGCCACCGCAATCGTATGGGCAACCAGGGACCAGTCAACCAGGAGATGTGCCATATCAGGGGCCAATCCAATCATCTCACATGCAAGGGCCAGCCTTGAGCTCCCTCTCAACAGACTTACATCTGACGTGCAATGGGCCCCACCATCTTAACGTTCCAGTTGTCCTTCGCCATCCATTCAACATAGCTGAGACATTCAGGACAGCCATGGTAGGGTGGCCTTCAGCTCCAGCTTGCAAACGGTCCAGATAATGCAGCCGTCCAACCGGTCGGCCCTTCAAGCCATCCGTCGTCCAGCAATGGACGACTGTCCATTCTATACATTTCATGACCAGTTGATGAATGACTATCTCCGTCCACACGTGCCTCTCCACCATATCAGCGTCCATCGTATCAACGGTTGGCATCATCCGTCCACACCATCTTAACTGATGGAACGTCAAAGGTCGTTAGATCTGAGATCTCTAATGGCCGAGATTTCAGGAGGATGATTCTACACCGGTTACCAAAACAAGAATCGTGCACGGCTTTGCCGTTGCGCCAAAAAATAGGAAGGCAGTTTCTTTGGGATATAATTGACGAACGGGGGCTTCTGAAGAGGAATCCACCGCCATTAAACCTCTAATAGCCTTTTCTTTCAGTATCCATACTGACTTTGCCATCGGAGGGCCGTAAGCCGGGCCAACCGGCGGTGGTCCTAACCTTTGTCAGTGGTTGCGGGTCCCTCAATCGACACAATTTATCTCTGAGTGGAGATCAGACGACGAAGAATCAAAGTTAGTCCCTGACCAACAGCTGTTAGCCAATTCTTGGCATCAACAGATTCCACAATATCAACTTCGTTGTGATAAAACCATCTCCTACGCACCTTAAGTTGATCCGTGAGGAATCCCTATGCATTTTCCTTCTATCTTTTTTACTGTTTGGTTTTCCACTTACAACATAAATGACTGTAAATGAGTAATGATTATTTACTCTAATAATTGTGCAGTGACATCACTTACATTTGATTTCAATGATGATTTTGCTATTTTTTTTGTTTCGCCCAAAAATTATTGTAATAAGATAGTTCTATAACGTGAAAATGTAATAATTATGGTTTACTTTACAATTTACTTATTTCCATTACAACTGTATTTGGCTCTCGATTTACGAGTCATAATTCGTGTTTAAACAAACGCCTAAAAATGATAATGATGGCTCATTTACTTTGCATTTCATAGGAAATTGGAAAACTTAACAGGCCTGATAATTCGATGGGAGAAGTGTACAGAAAATTCACAACATCAACTCAATTGTACCAAAACCATCTCCCCCATGCGTAGACCTGTGAGATATATCCCTATGCATTTTCTCTCCAACTTTTTGAAAATGTAGTGGGAGTAGTGCACATCGATTCCACAACTTATGATAGAGATGGTTTCGCACAATGCCACGTTTGGCAATGGGCACACATGAAGAAAGGTTATTACTGAAGGAAAATCTTGATTTTTGAGGTTTTAATTATCTCAAGTATATCAGCACATATTCGAAGACACTTTTCATTGACTCTTTGTAATTTATTGGAAGGTATAAGCTTCACAAACTCTTCTAACCAGTCACAAGTTCTAAACTTGTTTGGATGCTTGAAAACCCCACTTGAGAAATAGATTTTCATTTCTAAATTTTTAATCATGGAGATGGATTTTCATGTGTTGTGTTTGGGTGTGTGGACAAGGTTGTCCATGGATATTTTTGTCTTGTATGATGGCATCTCTTGAGCATCATTTTTCTTGGTAGTTGTGGAGAAAATAGGCAAAAATATTTCAAAATTTCCTACTGATTTTTCTTCTTCTGAACATAGAGAGATACATATATACATTGAAAGAATAAGTTGTGAATAACATAATTACTCATATGAGAGAAGTGCTAAAACACTACTACTTACGAGAAAATAGAGAGGGAGAGAGAGAGAGAGAGAGAGAGAGAGAGAGAGAGAGAGTCCTACTCTAGTTAGAATCAATCCGCAACAATGTAGCAAGGAGCATCAATTGAAGGGGTTATTAGTGGCATGCCAACCAATAAGGCCCACGTTTTTTTAAATAATAATCCTTTAAAATGTTGGTTCTAATAGTAGAATACAACTCATATAGTACTGGGTTGCATATGACATAATAGAATTACAATTAGGGCCCATTTGGATACCACCAAATAAGTTACTTTTTCTACTTACAGCAGTAGATAAATGACTTATTTGAGATAAGTTTGGTTTATGATCACTTGTAAGTAACTTTTTTTTTATATTTAAAGTTACTTAATCACTTCAGTTTAATAAGTAGAAATCAAGATAAGCTACTTAAGACATAAGTAGCTAATCTTAAGTAACTTATGATCCAAACGCCCCCTTAGGGATGTCCTGTAGAGATCTTTTTTGTTCGAAAGTCCTTTGTTGGAATGACATATTATTCGATCACTTGAAAAAGGTTGTCCAAACTTACAAGCTTATCCAAGACTAAGATAGCTAAATGCATTTTAAGTGATCCGGTGAAGGGAATCCTCATTTTCATAAAATTTCTAAGCATACAACGACATAAGAAAATTTCTCTCCGCAGACTCTGAAGCTATAAAAGGATAATTGAAAACTCACGGACCCATTGTTATTTATAGTTTATAGATAAAGACATGTAGTTACAACAATTTTCAGTTATAAGAAAGATTCAAAGTTTAAAATGAATTTGCATTTTTGCAGCTATTTTTCTAACCATTTAGAGGTAGTTGGAGGAGATGGAGAAGGAATCCACTCAAAATCCACTCTTCAGGAGATCCTTGCATGCCAAACAAGGAAAATAAGAAACCATATACAAAGTACCAAATCAACCTTAGATCCTTGCAAGTTACAGTCAACATCTTTCTGATCATAATGGCATGTGTGTGTGCTGATCTGAACTGTTCATCCACTTAAAAGAATCCATAAGTGGACCACAGGCCAAAAATCACGGTGATCAGAAAATCCCAACCATGTAAAAGATGTATGGCTTGGATTGATGGGTCACTGCAATTTTTTCTTCCCATGATCAATTCATCTTTGTCCCAAAAGGGAATGGACGGTTCTAATCAGTTGGAGGCAGGTGAAGTTGATGTCTCCTAGTTCATAATAATACAAATAAAGCTGGCATCATTATAAATAGCTCCGCCTCCAACGATTACAAAAAGGAGCAGAAGAAGGGGTCCCACTTACTTACGGTAAGGATGAGGATTCTGATATTTTAGCTTTGTTAGCATTTTCTTTAGCTCGTAGCAATGCGAGAAGCTTATCTAAAGATGAATACATGGAATTGAGGAGACAATTCAAACTTCTCAACAAGCCTGCTGTAAAGAGCATTCAGGTCAGGCGCATATAACACATACCAACACATGATCAAGTGCACTGGTGTAGTGGGGTCCATTTTTCAATGATCCAGATCCTTCCCAAACACACTCCTAGCCATTGGATTTGTGAAAGTTTTTAGGCTGCATGTGGGTTTGGTTCTGTTGTGTTTTTCTTGAAGAACCTCGATTAGAGATTTTTAATGAAAGGGAAATGATCACATACATGATAGATGAGTGGTAATCACCGTGTGTTTGAGCATTAGTGGGGCCTACCACAGAGACCCATGTTCAATCATGCATACCTATGTGAGAGCCACTTCATGGTGGACCCCACATACCATCTTGAAGTTCCTACCCTTCCAACGTTTCCCTTTAGTGGGAGCCACTTCTTGTGTGAATGGGTTGGATGGCACCCACACATCACTATGGGTCCCTCAAGATACGGAGCATGATTCCCATACATTGGGACATGTGATTATTCCCTTTAATCCAATTGGAGATATCTTTGCAGAATCATACATATTCTAGCTGGGCCCAACACATTAATTGTCTGAATCATTATAAAGTGGCTCAAATGAACAACCATTGTCAGTGGATCAGGTGCAAGCTTTGACCTTTTAAAGCCATCATCATCACCATATCACCATCATCATCATGATAATCATGATCAACGGCATCGATTGCTATCATTTGAATATTTTAGAATACTAATGGAAGTGTTAAAGGTTCTTACAGACGGAATATGGCGATATCTTCGATTGCGTGGACATGTATATATAATCAACCAACTTTAGATCATCCTTTCCTCAAGAATCACAAAATCCAGGTCAGTGTTCCTTTCTTTTCCTTTATCATGAATGGGCCAAACACCAAAAATTGGAGTGATTGGACAATCCTAGCCTTTTAGAAATTGGTACGCAACATCCTTTTTCTTTTTACACGGTTATGAGAGTTGGGTCATTTTGATTTTTGGTCTATGGCCCATTGATGGAATTTGATGATAAATGAACGGTTTAGATCACCATAGAAGGATGGAAATTTCATCCCTTCCATGTGGACTAGGTCCCATTGGATAACATTAATGCACAAAAGTTGGCCCCTCAAATATATGAATTTTCAGTTTAGCTGGTCAGAGGTCATCATCGCCATTGATATAATAAGAGGCCTAAGGGACCCATGCTTTGTGGTGATCCAGGCTGCTCACGGTCCTCCAAGAATGTCGTGAATTGGACATTCAAAACGTTTCTATTGTTGGCATGCAAATCCATGTCCAAGAAGAAAGCAGTCACGGTCGAATTTGGACACCTGGATCATCTGAAGCATTGATCTAGACCGTCCATCTGTTCAACCTTCTCCCAAACGGCCACAGGGCATAATTTGCATAGATCATGAGTGATGATAACAATCTGATCTTTATAACAATACCTTATTGAGGCCACTGATCAGGATGGGATTACCTTATAAAAGTAGGTCCAACAAGACATGGACAATCCAAGTTGAGGCCCACAGGATGGACACTCCAGCTATACATTTTGTGTGTGTTTGATTCAGATGATAAAAAAGAAAGATCGCCTGATTTTTGGTTGCCATCCTAAGTCTCCAAAAGATGCTCATCCTCTGTCGGAATCCTGCATGATACATCGCACAGGTGGGCCACAACAAATGTTGCAATTGGGGGTAATTGTGAGGCTGATGCTCGCCATAGAAACTTCTAGATGGAATCACCGTATTGTGCATTCGTCATCCAACCCACTAATCGGTTGAGTCCCACTAGGATGAAGCGATTTACCAAAACACAAGCCATTCCAAAACTCAGGTGGGCCACAACAAGTAAATATATAAACATTAGGTGTGATTGCACATTGCTGCCTGTGTTGTGTCCCACCTGAGTTTTAGATCGCGATGATTATTGGGTTGTACGGTAAGAATAAGGATTCCCACCAGATGGACTATTTAGATTCAATAAACACATTGTGGGTGCTAACTAAGGTACGAATGAAATCATGTCATTTACAGTAAAAATACATGTCATCATATTTCCAAAATCATTTTTTTTTAACATACGAAAACTGTTTTTAGTATGCAGATGAGTCCCACTTCCTATCCAAAAGGGATAGAAAATCAAGACCATTCAAATACATATATAGAGATTGAGCTCAAGGATGGTGGGTGCCCACTTGGGACCGTACCCATTCGACGGATGAAAATGCAAGAGCTATTGAGAGCTAAATCTCTCTCTGATTTTGGTAGAAAAAATGTGGAAAATGTGTCCCATCTCTACGCCCTGTGGGATGGTCATCATGTAAGTTTTCATAAGTTAGACTTCTCTATTTTGATCTGTTGATTTTTTTCCTCTAAAAAAAAGGCATGTAATGCTTGCATTTATGCGTACAAGTGGTGGGTCGCTTGCCTCAGACAAGTAAAGGATCTGAGCCATTCATCTGGATCTAAGAGATGGAATTTTCAATTAGTGCTCTTAGTTTGTTTGGGACACTTGGACGGTCTGTCCGACTAATATGTGTTTTCCATTAGGTTCATAACATATTTCCCGGACCACCATGTAGAGCTACTGTTGAGATTTTATGTCAATCTTAAATTAAATAAAATTCCAAATATAGAAAAAATTTGGAAACAAAAAAATTAGAATAAAGGACAGGTTGAAGCATGTTGAGCATGTTGTCTTTAAAGCGTTATTTATCCCTACTTGAAAATTGAGTCTGCTTACAGGTTACAAGAAAATTGCTTATAGGATACGACCAGCCTTTTCTAGTTCTGAGTTCAGCAAAAACTAAAAACTTTTATGGAACTCTTCTAACACTTATTTGGCAGATGAAACATCGATCCCAAATTTGATAAAGAAGAAAAAAAAAATTGTGAAGGAGTTAGACCACTACAGTGGTCAAGATCACGTGAACCATTTGGTTTTCAACCACTAGTTTGAAGAGAGGACTTGAACTTCTGCTTTAATTGAGAGATTGTTGTGTTTGCTGTGTTGTTTGAATGAACTGTCTCAACTTTCATTTTATAGGCAATGGTGGCTTAGGAGTTATAATTCATGTCCATTAATATTTTGGACTATTTATAGCTGTTGGAAAAACTAGCCGTTATATGGCAGTTGCAGTTTTTGACCGTTTTATAGTTGTTGGAGACATGCTGTATGTTACTTGTTAGACTCCAATTAACCGTTATATAGCCATTTTTCTGACCGTTTATAGCTGTTGTCCTAGCCACATGCAACAATTTCTGGATGTGTTGGACCGTTTCTGCATAAGCAATTACAAAGGGTCCCTTTCATAGCTCTGCAGCCTCTTATAAAAGGCACAGAGATCTCGCTATCAGATTTCTTTCTCACAACGCACTACAACTCCGAACCTAGTTCACTGGCTAATCACTTAGCTTGTAGTCACACCTGTCTCACTCCGGTTCACGAGGGAGTGACCCATCTGCGATACGATGCGAAATGCGAAGTGCAAAGTGCACCACTAGCGCCTCTACAGCCACATTGCTTCACATGCCCATGCCCTCGCACCGAGTCCGAACCCGTTCGTACTGGAACACGCAAGCTTTGGTAGTCATCTCTCCTACCATGAAATTATAAGGTATTCCACCGCTATCTTATAAATCAGATTTTTTCTTCATCCCTATTCGATATGGGATTATTCAAAAAGTGAAAAAACCAAAACTTTTTTAACCTTTTTTTACATATACTTTATATTTTATATTTAAAATATTTTTTAATCAAAACATTTTCAACAGCTACAACATACGGACAATTCTAACCACCCAAATAATAGCCCAATAAAATCGATGGTCAACACCGTTTATAGAAAATAGGTCAAATCTACCATCTAAGGAATCACTTTTATTACAAAGTCTTAATCATCCCATCAATGCCTTGGAAAATGGATAGCCATGGAAAAGAGAAGTTGATCTTATTGATAGATAATGAAATTTATCAATGTGGTTTTCACATGGGCGCTGAAAAAATGTATGCTCAACCTATAGATGACACATGTCTATTTACACCTATCCTGATGCTGTCCATGTGGACCAATGAAATGCTGCTCACGAATGATGGACACAATCTCACTCGTCTTGAGTATATCTAGTGGCCCCATTTCCTTCGGTGACTCATCACTTGCCAAAATCAGAATGACTTAGAGTTGTATGCACGTTTGCGGTCAAGGAAAGTGAGACACCGTGAGAAGTACATGTGAAAGTCCATGCTCAACGATTGGACTGAAATATTAGGCCCGTTACTAGGCCTGGGACTAAAATTTGAGCCGTCTATTTATCGGGTGGGTCATGCCTAAGAGTCTGTTGGCCTTTGGCGAAAACCGGCCTATTTAGGGCATCAAGGGCCCCACCTGATGAATGGCACTCATTACCCGTCCTTATAATGAGCCCCAGCTGATCTGGCTACTTCTACTACAGGACCCAAATACAGGTGATTGGTGGCTGGCATTTGGAGGCAACAACATTCTCGTGGGCTACTGGCCCAAGTCCCTCTTCACAAGCTTAGCTGACAGTGCATCTGCACTTGGATGGGGGTGGTGAGGTGTATACACCTGCAGGTATCAAGAGCCCTTAAATGGGCAGTGGCCATTTTCCTGATGAAGGGTTCAGAAAGGCTTGTTTTATGAAGTTATTGAGGTTTGTGGACAATACCAACACATTTAGAGACATTCCCGACAAAGTCATCCTCTATGAAGATACGCCTCAGTGCTACAAGGTGATTGATGGTGGTAATTTAGGTGGATCTATTTTGGTGGGCCAAGTGGATGCTAGAGTTGTGATGTGTGGTGGATTCTTGTCTGGATTTTTTAACGAATTAAATAAATGATAGGAATTTATTACAAATTAATTTCACAAAAATCTTTTATTATATCATAAACTAACATGGTCGTCCATTCAATATTTCACCTTTCTATCACATGGCAAGGTGGACTGAATCTACAGGCTCTTGCAAGCACCTTAACTTTTTTTTTTGGATAGATTAGAACAGCCTTGCTTAAGCCCACACTGGCATGCAAAGAACCAACCCATTTAACACACATAAGCCAAAGTGGCACGCTAGTGAGTAACATAAGCGGCCCATTAGATGGATTTGGGTTGCAATGTGCTGGGTTTAGTTTGGGTTGGGCCAAGATAGGCTAAGCATGACCCGACACATAAGGCCCAATGCCCGAGCACAGAAAAATTGGTTGGGCTCAAGCCCCACCCAACCCAACTTGGAAATTGATAAAATCACTATTCTCCAAGTTAATGTAAGACCATACACGGCTCAATGCCATGGCCCCCACCAGAAGAATGCCCCAATGATCCAAATCGTTCATGGAACTGTCCATATGACTAATACCACGTGTGGCCCAGTAATTTCCAACATTCACCACCTATGGGATTCAACCCCAAACCTCATGTTGAAACTCCGGCAAGGATAAGAACCCCAAACATTTTTCTTACTAGTGAAGAAAATAGGTAATAATATTCCAAATTTTCTTATTGATTTGTTTGAAACTTGATTTATTTCACCTTCTTCCTTCGGAGAACATATCATTCGATCACTTGGAAAAGGTTGTTCAAACTGACAAACTTATCCAAGACTAATAAGATAGCTAAATGCATTTAGATCATTTCACAAGTGGCATCCTCATCTTTATAAGATTTCAAAGCATACAACAACACAAGAAAATTTCTCTCTATGGGCTCTATGCTGCAGAAGGATAATTGAAAAACTGAAAAACCAATACATATGGATCTCATGGACTCATTGTTATTTACAGATAGAGATACAAATAGTTGCAACAATTTCAGTTATAACAAAGATTTAAAGTTTAACAACAATTTATATTTTTGCAGTTATCTCTATAACCGTTTGGAGGTAGTTGGAGAGGAGATCGAAAAGGAATGTTACCAAGGAGCCCTTGCGAATGTCCATGTTTAGTCTAGCTAAATTACCTAGGTGGCCGCCCTTACTATAACAAATCAGACTTTTTGCCGTGATTTTTTTTAATGAAGAGTCAAATTTTATCGCAAATAGTCACTTTTTGCAACGAGTTTGAAAGTCGTCGCAAAACATCAATTATTTGCGATGACTTTTCAAATAGTCACTAATAGTTAATTTTTTGTGAAAAGCTACCATTGTCGTCGCAAAAACTTGTCGCAAATACTTTCACGCAAATTTTTTCACTGAAAATTATATGGCGGTAATGACTTTTAATGACGAGTTTAAAATGTCATCGCAAAAAGTCACTTTTTGCGATGAATACGTAGCAAAAAGTATCTTTTATGACAACACAAAATTCATCGCTAAAAGTCACTTTTAGCAATGACTTGTTAAATTTGTTGCAAAAACACTATTTTAGATTATTGGCAATGAATGTGGTTTCATACAAAAAAGGTATGAAACTTGTCGTTGTAATGACTTATTGCTAAAAAACACTATTTTTTAGCAATGACTTTTTTGCGTTGTAAAGAATGATTTTTTTTTGCGAAGACACAAGTCGTTGTAAAAGTGACTTTTAGAGACTACTTGTTAAACTTGTCGCAAAAACACCATTTTAAACTATTTGTGACACCATTTCAAATCGTCGCTAATAGTCAACTTTTTAGCGACAAGCTGCAAATGTCGTCGCAAAAAATTCTCACGCAGACTTTTAGCAACGAGTTTCAATAGTCGTCACAATTGATTTTTTGCAATGACACAAAGTCATTGCGAAAAGTGACTTTTAGCAATAACTTGTTACACTTGTTGCAAAAACACAAATTTAGACTATTTGCGATGAATAGAATGCACATCACTTCATCAACGATCGGACGACACAAAGTGTTGTCAACCATCCGATCAGCCTCTAGTCATCAATTAACTGTGAAAACCACCTTAGATAACTTAATTAAGACCTCGACCAACAATCAAACGATGCACATCATTGACCAATGCCTGATTGACCTCCGAATCCACGATTGGATGACACAAAGTGTTGTTGACCATCCGATCAAGCTCCAATCCTCAATCAAATGATGGAAACCATTGCAGAAAAAAAAATTGTGATTTTGAAAAGAAAATGATTTAGAAAAAAAAAGATTTTGAAAAAAAAAACTCACATCTTCAAAAATAAATTTAGCATTTTGAAAAAAATTTGATAAGTTTAAAAAAATTGAGATTTTTAAAAAGAAATTGAGATTGTATATTTTGGAAAAAATTGAGGAGTTTGTAAAGAAAAAAAAGAAGAAAAAAAAAGAGAGATTTCGGATAAAAAAAAATTGCAGTCCACCTAAAATTCTTGAGGCCAAACAAAAGAAAGTCTTTCTGCCCAAAATCTAAGCTAGCAAGCGACCCCTAAGAAATTCAAATGGCTTAATCATTTACAAAAGCTCATGGCTCATGCACACATGACACATGATGGTCAAATCATTCATGTGGAATTGGCTTACACCTCTCTGATGAGGACATTCATATGAGGGGGTCACCATAGATGGGTCGTACCCTCAAAATCACATAAGTGGTAATCTTAGCCACTCATCAGTGAAGATTTGGTGATTAGGAAATGAAAATTAATTACAAAAATATACAAACAAAGGTTCACATTCGATTGGCAAAAATATTCCAATAAGCAGGTAAGCTCATCCTGTTGTTGTGGTTTCTCAGGTATGATCCAGCAACAGAGCCCTCGCAGATGAGTGGTTTGAATCTCATGGAAGCATGTATCCCGTGCAACGAGATGTGATATCTTGGGCCATGGGCACATATGTAATTGTGATAAAACCATGTCCCTTCATGAGTTGATCTGTGAGGAATTCTTACGCATTTTCCCTCCAGCTTTTAGAAATTTGGTGAGAAAAGTGCACTGGAGTTCCACAACATCAACTTAATTATTCCCACCATGAGTTGATCTGTGAGGAATTCCTATGCAAAATTTCCTCTAGCTTTTTTAAAATTTGGTGGGAAAAGTGCAGAGGGATTCCACAATATCAACTTCATCGTGCTAAAAACATCTCCTACCTTGAGTTGATTTGTGAGGAATCCCTATGAATTTTCCCTTTTATCTGTTTTTCTGTTTGGTTTTCCAATTACAATGATAAATGGCTGTAAATGAGTAATGATCATTTACTCTGGTAATTGTGTGGTAACATCACTTACATTTGATTTCAATGATGATTTTGCTATATTTTTTGTTTCACTCAAATCACTGTAATAAGGTAGTTTTATAATATGAAAATGTAATAATTATGGCTTACTTTACCTCTAAAAAAAATACAATGTACTTACCTATTTCCATTACAACTGTATTTGGGTCTCGATTTACAAGTCATAATTCATGCTCAAATAAGTGACTAAAAATGATAATGATGGCTCATTTACTATGCATTTCATAGGAAATTGGAAAACCAAACAGGCCTGATAATTTGGTGGGAGAAGTGTACAGAAAATTCATAGCATCAACTCAATTGTACTAAAACCATCTCCCCCATGAGTAGACCTGTGAGGAATCCTTATGCATTTTCTCTCCAACTTTTTTGTAAATATAGTGGGAGTGGTACACATGGATTCCACAACAACTTATGATAGAGATCGTTTCATACAATGCCACGTTTGGCAACGGGTACACATGAAGAAAGGTTATTACTGAAGGAAAATCTTGATTTTTGAGGTTTTAATTGTCTCAAGTATATCAACACATATTGGAAGACACTTTTCATTGGCTCTTTGTTTATTGGAAGGTAAGCTTCACAAACTCTTCTTACTAGTCACAAGTTTTAAACTTGTTTGGATGCTTGAAAACCCCACTTGAGAAAATAGATTTTCATTTCCAAATTTTCAATCATGGAGATGGATTTTCGTGTGTTGTGTTTGGGCGTGTGGACAAGGTTGTCCATGCATATTATTGTCTTGCATGATGGCTTCTCTTGAGCAACATTTTTCTTAATAGTTGTGAAGAAAATAGGTAAAAATGTTTCAAAATTTCTTATTGATTTTCTTCTTCTGAATATATAGAGAGATACATATATACCTAGAAAAACGAAGTTGTGAATAACATAATTACTCAGATGAGAGAAGAAGTGCTAAAACACTACTACTTGAGAGAGAGAGAGAGAGAGAGAGAGAGAGAGAGAGAGAGTCCTACTCTAGTTAGAATCAACCCACAATGTAGCAAGGAGCATCAATTGAAGGGGTTATTAGTGGCATGCCAACCCATACGGCAGACATTTTTTTAAATAATAATCCTTTAAAATGTTGGTTCTCTTAGTATAATACAACTCATATAGTACTGGGTTGCATATGACAGAATAGAATTACAATTAAGGCCCGTTTGGATACCACCAAATAAGTTACTTTTTCTACTTACAGCAGTAGATAAGTAACTTATTTGAGAGAAGTAAGTTTGGTTTATGATCACTTATAAGTTACTTTTTTATTTAAAGTTGCTTAATCACTTCAGTTTAATAAGTAGAAATCAAGATAAGCTACTTAAGACATGAGTAGCTAATCTTAATTATAACTTATGATCCAAACGCCCTCTTAGGTATATCATGTAGAGATGTTTTTGTTCGGAAGTCCTTTGTTGGAATGACATATTATTCGATTACTTGAAAAAGATTGTCCAAACTTACAAGCTTATCCAAGACTTATAAGATAGCAAAATTTCTCTCCACAGACTCTGAAGCTATAAAAGGATAATTGAAAACTCGTGGACCCATTGTTATTGATAGTTTATAGATAAAGACGTGTAGTTACAACAAATTTCAGTTATAACAAAGATTCAAAAGTCTTAAATGAATTTGCATTTTTGCAGCTATTTTTCTAACCGTTTGGAGGTAGTTGGAGGAGATGGAGAAGGAATCCACTCAAAATCCACACTCCTCAGGAGATCCTTGCATGCCAAACAGGGAAAATAAGAAACCATACAAAGTACCAAATCAACCTTAGATCCTTGCAAGTTACAGTCAACATCTTTCTAATAATATGGCATGTGTGTATGCTGATCTGAACTGTTCATCCACTATAAAAGGATCCATAAGTGGACCACAGGCCGGAAATTACGGCGATCAGAAAATCCCAACTACGTAAAAGAAGTATGGCTTGGATAATTATTGGGTCACTGGAATTTTTCGGCCCATGATCAATTCATCTTTGTCCCAAAAAGGAATGAACGGTTCTAATCAGTTGGAGGCAGGTGAAGTTGATGTCTCCTCATTCATAATAATACAAATAAAGCTGACCTCTTTATAAATACATCTGCCTCCAACCATTACAAAGAAGAGCTGAAGAAGGGTCCCACCTAGCTAGCTTCCATGGCTGGTGCAATTACTTGTAGTAGAATTAGGATTCTGATATTAGCTTTGTTAGCAATTTCTTTTGATCCTAGCCATGCAAGAAGCTTATCTAAAGATGAAGATATGGAAGTGAGGAGACAATTCAAACTTCTCAACAAGCCTGCAGTGAAGAGCATTCAGGTCGGGCTCCTAACACCTACTAGCATGTGATCAAGTGCAACGTTGTAGTGGAGTCCTATTGTCAATGATCCAGATCATTCGTCTCGTGGTCCTGGTTGTGGATGGCCGGTGGACTGAATAATTCCTGCATCAAACACATCCTAGCCATCCAGTCTGTGGAGGTTGGTTTTTCTGACCTGCATGTGGGGTTGGTTGTGTTGTGTTTTTCTTGAAGAACCTTGATTAGCAATTTAATTAAAGGGATCGAAATGATCATCTATGTTGTAGATGTGTGGTAATCACCATGTGTTTGAGCATGGTGGGGCCTACCACAAGGACCCATGTTCAATCACACATGAAACCTATGTAATCATGTGGTATGGCCCACATGAGTTTTGGAATGGCCTTCGATGTGTCCTTTTATCCTTGTGACTGAGATGGATGGCATACCCTCAACATGGTGGACCTCACATTCCATCTGGAAGTTCCTATGGTGGGCGTCACCCTTTCTCATTGTTTCCCTGTAGTGGGGCCCACTTGACTTCTTGTGGGGACAGGTTGGATATATAGCACCCACACATCACTATGGGTCCCTCAAGATACTGTGAATATTGCCATACATTGGGACATATGTGATTATTCCCCTTGATCCAACTTTCTTAATGGGAATTTCCAATTGGAGATATCTTTGCAGAACCATACATCTAGCTGGGGCCAACACATGAATGGTCTGAATCATTGTCAAGTGACCCAAATGAACATCCATTGTCAGTGGGCCAGGTCTATTCCTTGACATTTTAAAGCCATCACCATCACCATCACCATCATCATGGTAATGATCATGATCAATGGCATCATTGCTATCATTAGAATGTTCTAGAATATTAACATAGGTCTAAAGGTTCTTACAGACAGAAAATGGCGATATCTTTGATTGCGTGGACGAATATAAACAACCGGCTTTAGATCATCCATCGCTCAAGAATCATAAAATACAGGTCAGTACTGTTTCTTTCTTTTCCGTTATCATGAATGGGCCATACATAAAAAAAATTGCAGTGATTTGATAATCCTAGATTACAACATCCTGTTTGACATTTTTCTATGATTGTTCTTTTTTCTTTTTACTCGATTATGAGAGTTGGGTCATTGTGATTTTTGGTCCATGGCCCATTCATGGAATTTTATGATAAATCAACGGTTTAGATCACCATAGAAGGATGAAAATTTCATCCCTCCTATGTGGATTATATCTCATTGGATACCATTAATGCACAAAAGTCCAGCTGCTCAAATATATGAATTTTCAGTTTAGCTGGTCAGAGTTCATAATCACCATTGATATAATAAGAGGATTCAGCAGGCCATTGAGCTTGTGGCTTCCATAACGATCGACCATGCTCAAAGAATTTCGCGATCCGACATTTGGAACGTTTCTATGGTTGAAAGACGTTGGCAGTCACATCGAATTTGGGCACCTGGACCATCAGAAGATTGATCTGGACCGTCCATGTGGTCTAACCTTCTCCCAAACGGCCACAGTGATAAATTACATAGATCAGAGTGATGCTAACAATCTGATCTTTATAACAATACCTTATTTAGGCCACTGATCGGTCTGGGATTGCCTTATAAAAGTAGTTCCAACAAGACCTGGACGATCCAAGTTGAGGCCCACCGCATGGACACTTCAGGTTTTTGATCAGATGATAGTCCGTTCTTTGGTTGCCATCCAAAGTCTCCATTAGATACTCACCCTCCTTGAGCCTGCATTCAAAATCCTGGATGATACATCTCAAAGGTGGGCCACACCAAATGGAACAATTGGGGGTAATTGTGGAGGCTGAAGCCCGCCATAGAAACTTCCAGATGGAATCACCGTATTGTGCGTGTGTCATCCAACCCACTCATCAAGTGAGCCCCACTATGATGAAGTGCTTAACCAAAAACACAAGCCATCCCAGACTCAGGTGGGCCACAAAAAAATGAATATACAAGTTTTAGGTGTGATTGTACATTGCTGCCTGTGTTGTGTCCCACCTGAGTTTTGGATCGCACTGATAATTGGGATGTATGGTGGGCATAAGGATTCCAACCAGATGCACGGTTTGGATCCAATAACCATATTGTGGGTGCTAACTACGGTGCGAATGAAACCATGCCATTTGTAGTAAACATACATGTCCTGATATTTCCATCATCATTTTATAGCATTTGAAAACTGTGACTAATTACCATGCAGATGAGACCCACTTCCTATCCAAAAGGGATGGAAAATCAAGACCACTCAAATACAAATATAGAGATTGGGTTCAAGGATGGTGGGTGCCCACTTGGGACCGTACGCATTCGACGGACGAAAATGCAAGAGCTATTGAGAGCTAAATCTCTCTCTGATTTTGGTAGAAAAAATGTGACCCATCTCTACGCCCTATATGATCGGGTTGATCATCATGTAAGTCTTTTTTTTTTGTTACTCTCTTGATTTTTTTCCTCTTAAGGGCATTTATGCATACAAGTGGTGTTGCTAGCTTGATCTGAGCCATTCATCAGGATCCAATAAGTGACATTTTCAATAAGTGCTCATAGTTTGATTGGGACACTTGGATCGTCCAGCCGACGGATCTGTGCTGTCCAGTTGGTTCATAACATATTTCATGGACGACCATGTAGACCTACATTATACGGACAATTCTAACCACCCAAATAATAGTCCAATAAAAATGGATGGTTAACACCATTTATAGAAAAATAGGCCAAATCTCCATTTTGCGCTGTCGATTTGTTGCGCCCATCATGAATAGCTTATGGCTCTAAGGCATCACTTTTATTCCAGACTCCTAATTTTCACATCAATGCCTTGGAAAATGGATAGCCATAAAAATAGAAGTTAATTTTATTGATAGATCAGGAAACCTGATCATTGTGACTTTCACATTGAAGGCCACAAAATGCATGCTCAACCTAGTAGATGACACTTATTTGTTTACACCCATCCTGATGCAGTTCATGCGGACTAATGAAATGCCGCCACATGTTGATACTTAGGCTTTTTGGCATCTCTACTTTAATTTAATAAGAGCTTTTTGAATAAGAGCTACTTCAATAAGTCTTTTTTGTTCTAGCTCTGTTTTAGATAAGCTCATTTGGTAAAATCTCAAAAAAAGAAAAAAGAAAAAAAAAAGGCTCTTATTTAAAATAAGCATGTTTGGTAAAACTTTCAATTAAGAGTTTTTTTTTTAAGGGTAATTGATGTCATTTTTAAAGATTACAACAACTTTAATATAAGAGCAATCCAAATGGTTGTTTTGGTGGACCATCTATCATATGGGGCCCAACATTCCTAATTGTTCTTTATGTGGAACCCCTCAATGTCCACCACCTATCACCCATCACGTGGACTCCACGTTTGATGTGTCCATAGTGTGGGCCCTACTTTTGAAGTTGATTGTCCATCATGTGGGGCCCACTTTTGATATCCACCATTCATCATGTGGGGTGCACCTTCTATGTGGATCATCCATCATACGGCCCACTTTGGATATGGGTCATCCATCATGAGAGACCTTAGATGTGGACCGTCCATTGGTGGGGCCCACTTGATGTGAACTGTCCATTATGAGGGGCCACACTTTTATGTGGGCCATTCATCATCTGAAGCCCACTCCTTCCGTTATGTGGGCCCACCTTGATGTGGACCATTCATTGTGTGAGGACATGTCGCTCGTTCGTCATGTGGGTCCATCTTTGATATCAACTGCCCATCATGTGGGTCCACCTCCAATAACCATCATCCATCACGTGGGTCCCACCTTTGACGTGGACTGTCCATCAAATGGGACCCACTTGATGTGGGGCCCCACTTTAATATGAATTATTCATCATGAGGAGCCTATCTTTGATGTCCACCATCCATCATGTGGGTCCCATCTTTGTCGTTGACCACTATCATGTGGGGCCCACTTGATGTGGATAGTCCATCATGTGGGACCCACCTTTGATGTCCACCATCCATCATGTAAATCCAACCTTTGCTATGGACCACCCATCATGTTGGGCTGAACCTTCAAGATGGGTCATTCATCATGTGGGCCCACCTTTAATGTCAATCTTCCACCATGTGGTCCCACATTCAATGTCCACCATCCATCGTGTGAGTCCACCTTTGATGTGAACCATCATCAAGTAGGGCTTACTTAATGTGGATCATTCATCATGCAGGGCCACACTTTGATGTGACTATGCATTATGTAGGCCCACCTTTGATATGGGCCATTCATCATGTGGGGCCCACCTTCACTATGGGTCGTTCATCATGTGGGCCTTTCTTGAAGAAATTGAAAAAAGAAGAGAAGAGGGTAAGATGAGAATTATTTGAAAAGTTTTAAGGGTAAACTTGTCCAAAAATTATCCAAAATGTCTACCCGCATAAGCCAAATAAGCTTCGTTTAAAAAATTAACCCCTCCCCTGTTAAATCGGGGCTTATTTGCTACTTTCTAAAAAAATAAGCACTTCATTAGAGTTTTACCAAATGATCTAAAAGTTTATATTTTTAGAAATAAGCCATTAATTAAGCTCTTATTTGTAGAGATGCCAAACGCCCCCTTAGTATGATGGAGGAAATCTCCTTACGCATATAGGTCGACCCTATTTCCTTAAATAAGTTATTTGCCAAAATCAAAACGGTCTAAGAGTTATACACATGTTTGCAATCAAGAAAAGCGAGACAATACAAGAAGGATACGTGATCGTCACATGAGTGACATGTATGGTTGAGTTGCATGCTCAACAAGCCTATAAAGCACTGCTGAGATTGGAAATCTTGTGGCACAAGATACACTCGACAAGTTTGTCTCACACAATCATGTTTAAAAATGAAAATTTTCAAAAAATGATTAATGCTTTCGTTGAGATTATGAAAGTTTGATAAGCGAATTCTTCGTAAATTAGAAGGAAATCAAGGATTGTGATAAATTTTTTAATCTAATTATGATACAATCCCGTAACCTCCGAGGATTAAATGTGTACTAGTAAGCAAATCTAAAATTGGTCACTATATTAGTTTTAGCTTTACTTACTCCACTTTTGTCTAGTCTTGCTATTACAAGTATGAAGTTTAGCATAGTTTAGATTACTACCGTCCAACGCTATTGTTGTAGTATGCTTTGGAGTAGTATAAAATATATTCATGATCTTCATCATCGGATTCCCGATCAACTGAGTCTGTACTTAGAAGACTACTACCATCACATCTTGCTGGTCATTCTCCTTGATTGTTTACATGGACAATAGTAGGTAATTATCGTTGATTGTATAAATCTTCATTCCAAATGTAATAAAATCAACCATCAGTCTTTATTTTTAATTTTTTAATGAACCATTATTGCTTTACTGAGAAACCTGAGGACTACAATCATCGTTGAAAAAATAGTCCTTAAGGAAAAAAAAATATCATTCAAAAGGACTCTCTTTCTAAATTGTCTTATCACCGTACATTGGTGGCTGGACAGTTAACTTTCATAGATCTAATCCTAGAGTTGATCTGACGCCTGCAGTTGCAAGCATTCAACCAAACTTGAGTCCCAATGCTATCCTAATCATACATGTTTGACCAAATACAGACCATTTGTTAATACATGTGATCTCATGTCCAATTGAACTATAACAAGATTGATCTGCTGGAATGTCCCAATGTTACCATGTTGTTAGGAGTACTGCAAATTAAACTGCCCTGGGAGCACTGGCTCGTTTCTCTTTAGAAAAAATAAAAATAAAAATCAGGTGTATATATGTATATAATACTAATCTTGTCTCCTTTTTGTTAAGTATGCTATTGCAAAATCTGAAGGTAAGGTGTATGGCACGGGAGTGAGTATGAATGTGTGGGGCCCAGAGCTTCCAGATCAAAGGCAATTCAGCTTGGCCCAGTTATGGATTCTCAATGGCCCACAAGATGAGCTCAATAGCATAGAGGCTGGATGGAGTGTAAGTCACCATTATCTACTATATATGAAAATGATGAAATTGTAATTGATCTTATTATGTTTTTTTTTTAAAGCTTTATCATGTGAGTTTACTTCTCACTAATGAAGCATTAGTCAGGGCTAGCTGCTCTGTGTGTACAGAGATCATTATCTGATCCGATTTAGATGGACCCAAACTGTGGCTTAATCAGGCCAGATCCTTGTCAGCGTTTTGGATCAAATTAGAAATCGGATCAGTTCAGATATCCAACTTGGGTATTCATTGCGTACCTGAATATATGATTTTTTTTTATCCTTTATTTAAGGCGCGTTTAGTTGCACCAGATATCATGAACTTTTAAGACATTTTGTACCAAATTAGACTGATTGATTATGAAATATTATGTTATTTTCTGCAACCAAATGCACCCTTAACTATTTAGAAACCTTCCAAAGTGCATGTTTCTGGTACGAGTCTGAATCATAATAATAATCCCAAAATGCATGTTTCTGGTACGAGTCTGAATCATAATAATAATCCCAAAATGCATGTTTCTGGTACGAGTCTGAATCATAATAATAATGCTTACCTAGGTCAGTAGGTAGGGCTATTAATGGGCTGGATTGGCTGGCGAGGCCATGGCCTAGTTTAAGTTTGTTAATTAATTGGGCCAAGTTTGGGCTACATAAGAGTCTGTTGGCATGATGAGAGCTGAACACAAGCCAACCTAGCTAGAATAACTCACTCGAGTCAGGTTGAATAAGTTTGATTTGACTCAGATCGAAAGCTAGGTTTGAGCCGAGCCGAGCTATTTTTGAGAGCTTGAATAATTTCAAGCTGACTCGAGCTTCACTCGACTCGGTTCAAAGTTCAGCTTGAACTTGACTTGGTTCCGCTCATTTTAAATAACTTAAATATATAATATACATATAATATTGATTGAATTTGAGTGCCCTAATTCCTATCCTTTAAAAAATAAATAAATAAATTCGTGTAAGCCCCCTTTTCTTTTATTTTTCCACGTTAGTCGACCCAAACTTGGCTTGAAGTCGGCTTAAGATGTCCAAACTACCAACCGAATTGAGCTGAGCTCGCCAATCAGGCTTGAGGACCGAGCCAAGCCAAACTTAAGTCGGGGTAGGCTATTGGCCAAATCGAGCCAAGTTGTGCTAAGCTCGACTTGGTCCAGCTCGTGTACAACGCTAGGCATGACCCAAGCACTAAGAATTAAATTTATTTTCTATCCTTTTTAAGCCTAAAAACAAACAAAGTTATTCACTAATGGAGCCCATCTCCATCTCCATACACACAGCGAAGGAATATGCATAGAGAGTGGATTAGGCGTGGGCCTGGCCTCACCCAAGATGGTGCGGCCCACCTTGATATGTGCATTGCATGTCCTGTCCATGCATGAGCCCAAAAATGAAGCGGAGCCAAATCTCACACTCCATTAAAAACTTCCTAGTGCCCATTGTAATGTTCATTTGCCATCCAACCTGTTGAAAAGGTCACAAAGACCTAAATGAAGGGACATCAGCTTGATCCACAACTTGTGGCCCACAAGAAGGTTTTAATGGTCGATCACCACCTTTTCTTGTAGTGTGGTCCACCTGAGATTTGAATCAGCTTCATTTTTTGTGCTCATGCACTAAAATGATTGGGCAAAACTGATGTACGGTGTGGATATACAATACATACATCAAGGTGGGCCCAAAGGTAAGAGCCACACCTAATCCGCTCCCGTATATGTACGGGTCCGAGACCAATCATCTGCTGGGACCCCACCATGTATGGGCTGCACCTTTAAACTTGAGGCCGTTCAGATGTTCTTAGCCACTGGTTGATGATTTTTTGTTGATTAGAAATGGACAAAAAAGTCCAACCTATGGTTTGTATTCAATTGGCATCCCTACCGTTGCCTGAGGCCCAATAGATGAGTTGTCCTGATCTCATACAGAGAGAGAGAGAGAGAGATTTTGATAACTCATTTAGATGATGGTTGCCCATTTTATCGGGAGACGCATCTAACTACCACCATCCGCATGCATCCCAAACTGCCGTGGTGTGATATGTAAGCTGTCCAAAAGGTGGACCTCACCATAAAAATCAGTAGCACAAAAATCAATAGAATCCATCAGATGGGTTAAATGGTACAGAAGATGGAAGACTGACGGTCAGGTTCAAACCTTAAATGTGCGTTTGACCTGATGAGTGGATCGGTTTGTTTTTTGCACTACGTTATGTTAATGGTGGGATTCGCCTTTTTGATGGCTCAGATGCCATATTATTGTAGCATATTTGAACATTGCACAAGATGGACGTTAATTAACTGTCCATCGAGGTGTACGTGATGATTGCTCTTCTAGTTCGTGATATCCGTAGCTTCTATTTTCCTCAGGCGAATCCGGATCTCTTTGGTGACGCGCTTCCCCGGCTGTTTGTTTTCTGGACGGTAAGCTTCACACTCTTCTTACCTGCAAACCGTTGATCGGTTGATCGGTACCGTCCAATTAATGGGCTGAATCTCGAAGTGGCCACAGTTCAAAAGTTGTGTCTATGAATCTCAATTAAATGGTGGAGTTGCTTTTTAATTTGATACGCTAGCAGAGTATCGCTATCCATATGCACGCACGCACGCAACCACTTTATTCGTGGCATGCACGGGCACAATGCAAAAACGGATGCCGTTTGGCTGGATCGCTGTTTGGCTAGTGACCCGAGCACCAGCCAGGTGGCTAACTGGTGTCAAAGCTCTGTGACTCACACCATGATGTATGTGTTTTATCCACGCCATTCATAAATTTTCTAAGATAGTTTAGGGCATGATACAAAAATTGAGGCAAATCCAATGTTGAAGTGGACCACACCACAAGAAATGGTGGGGTTGAACACTTATAGTCGGAAAATTTTTGGGGGCCACGGAAGTTTTGGATCAAGCCGATTTTTTTTTTCATTCATCCAGCTCTTTGTGATCTTATGAACAAGTTAGATGAAAAGTAAACATTACTATGGGCTTTAGGAAGGTTTCATCAGTAGACATCATTCTCCTCACTGTTTCCAATGTTGTGGTCTACTTAGGCTTTGTAATTAACTCAATTTTTTGTCTCATGCTTTCAATAAACTGGAAAAACAGCATGGATAAAATAAATACATCATGATGGGATCCATGGAGATTTGACAACCGCTTGCCGGCTGCTGTTCGGGTCACTAGCCAATCCGCGTTGGTTTGGCCCAACATCAGCCAACTGCTAGCTATGCCAAAGCTCAAAAGCCCCGCTATAATGTATGAGCTTTATTCACTCCCTTTATCATTTATCCAGCTCATTTTAGGGCATGAGCCCAAAATTGAATCATATTTCAAAGTGGACCACATCACATAAAACAGACGGATAATTAGGTCCACTGTTGAAACCATCCTAGGGTTTATTTGTCATCCAACCTGTTCATAAGGTCACACAGACCTAGATGAAGGGAAAACAAAAATATCAGCTTGATCCAAAATTCCTGTAGCTCCTAAGAAATTTTCAAAAGCAAGCATTCAATCTCCACTATTTTCTGTGGTGTGGTCCACTTAATCTCTACATGTGCTTCAATTTTTGTCTCATGCCCTAAAATGAACTGGAAGAATGCATGAACGGTGTGATAAAACACATACATCATGGTGGAGCCCACAAAGATTTGACACCAGCTAGCTGGCCGGTGTTGGGTAACCCGCCAAACCGCGTCCATGCAAAACTGTCCAAATCATGGGGCCCACATGAACTTGGAAAGAACAGGAGCAAAGAGATGATCTCAACCATCAGATTAGTGGCTATCAAGTCGTGCGTTAAAATGGAAAGAAAGTAAAGGTCCAAATTGAAAAATAAATAATTGAACGATTTGATGTTGTAATTGTCCTTCAATTTTATTTTAGATCCTTCCCGTCTACACCGTGTCCCCCAATTTGGACGGTTCGGATCTTCATTCTCTTTTATTACTAAAACACTTTGCTGATATGGATGTAAACTTGTAGTAACAGGCAGATGGATACAAGAAAACTGGCTGCTACAATCTATTGTGCCCTGGTTTTGTACAAGTTAGCAGAGTCGTAGCTGTTGGCTCTAACCTACGACCAACTTCTACATACAACGGAGATCAGATGGAAGTGCCCCTTGTAGTATTCAAGGTACGTCTCATCTTTCTTTTCTATCAGTAAATGGGCTGGTCTGGCCCATCAGCCTTTCAGCCCTGGCCCACTTCAGGTGTACTTGGATTGAAAATATCAGGCCCATTAAGAATCATGCCAGTCCAAAACTCAGGTGGGACACACCACAGGGATCAATTTACAACCACGCACAAAATCTCTATATATTGACTTGTTGTGGCTGACCTCAGTTCTGGAATGGCTGCAGTTTCCATTGGTCCCTTCATCCCAGTGGATCGCACCTGATGAATGGGTTAGATGACATTTAAAGAACATGGTGGACCACACATTCCTCATCTGGATGTTTCTATGGTGGGCACCACCTTCACCAATGTTTGTTCCCTTTGGTGCGGCCTATCTGTTTCTTTTTCAGTGTGGCCACTTTTGGGTGAGGACATGCTCATAGTGGGCCCCACCTGATGAATGGCACCCTTTGCCAGTCCTTATAGTGGGCCCAGATGATTTGGCTACTTCTACTACAGGACCCAATTACAGGTGATTGGTGGCTAGCATACGGAGACAAGAACACCCAAGTGGGCTACTGGCCGAAGTCCCTCTTCACAAGCTTAGCCGACAGTGCATCTGCACTTGCATGGGGTGGTGAGGTGTATACACCTCCAGGTACCAAGAACCCTGAAATGGGCAGTGGTCATTTCCCTGATGAAGGGTTCAGAAAGGCTTGTTATATGAAGTTATTGAGGTTTGTGGACAACACCAACACACTTAGAGACATTCCCAAAAAAGCCATACTCTATGAAGATATTCCTCGGTGCTACAAGGTGATTGATGGTGGTAACTTAGGTGGGGATTGGGGTAGGAACATCTATTTTGGTGGGCCAGGTGGATGCTAGAGTTGTGATGTGTAGTGGATTTTTCTCTGGATTTTCTTATTAAGGAATTAAAAAGTGTAGGGATTTATTACATATCTCATAAAAATCTTTTATTATTTCATAAACCAACATGGTCGTCCACTCAATACTATTACATGGCATGGTGGACTGAATCTACATACTCTTGCAATCACCTTAACTTATTTTTGAATAGATTAGCACAGCCTAGCTTAAGCCCACACTGGCATGCAAAGAACCCATTTAACACACATAAGCCCAAGTGGCACATTAGTGAGAAACACAAACGGTCCATTAGATGGATTTGGGTTGCAATGGGCTGGGTTTGGATTTGGATTGGGCCAAGAGAGGCTAGGCATGACCTGACACTTAGGGCCTGTTTTGGCAGCGTCGTATGGAATAGCATTGGCTCCTATGCCAATTTTATCGTATGTTTGATAACACAAGAAAGTTTGGATTAATCCGATATCATGTATCCAAGTTCATGTTAATGATGATCCAATCCTGATGAACGGTATGGATCTCTTACATGCCTTACACATTGGCATGGTTGAATAGGCCATCCATGCCCATGCGCACAATCACTGTACACGCAGTGGCAGATCCCTACCATAATGCAAGATGGTTCTAAATCATTGGGGTATCCGCCACTAGGAGAATCACCAGAGCACCATAAGTTACAGTGCTCCTAGTTGCATTGGGACACTTAGACAATCCAATCCATTGAAGCAGACTGCTCATTAGCTTCAGAGAACATTTCATGGGCTAGCATACAAATATCACGCCGCTCTGATGAATATTAGCCATTTGATCAATGGCCTTTAATATCAACGGTCAAGACAATTTACACAAAAATAGGTCCGATCAACAATTTAATCCATCTATTTGTTAGGGACCATCGTGGCTTGCTTATGATTCTCAGGAATCATATTCATTAGGAAATCCTAACCATCCAATCCATGGAATAGAAAAAGGATGGCTATCAAGAAAAGGTCAAATCAGGTATGGATTGGACCATCTGATCTGTGCAATGTTTGCATGATATCCCATCAAGTGGGTTCTGGACATAATAGAGAGTTCAGATTGATGGATTGGACAGTTCAAGCAAACCGATGCATCTACAAGCACGGTAACTTAGTGCTACGAGAGCACTAAAGCATCTCTCTTTAAAAATAAATCCACTCAAAACCTGCACAGCTAAAAGTTCCAGCCGATCCTTATGCTAGACAAGGGAAGTAAGAAACCATACGAAGTACCAAATCAACTTAAGATCCTTGCAAATAACAATCAACATCTTTCTCATAATAGCATGTGTCTCGCCTGCTAGTCCAGTTGGAAGATGCCTACGCGTTTCAACAGCAAGTCTCATGTTCATATGACTAAGGTGGGTGGGTGGATCGTGTGACTAACCATGAGCGTTCGTTGCCATGGTGATTGGAAAATCAATTTTTCATCCTATCGAATCAATTCATTGGTGCCTGGACAAGGAATGAACGGCTATAATCAGTTGGAGCCAGGTGACGTTGATGCCTCCTTGTTCAATTTCTCGTATTAGCCTCGAGGTGTGCTTATTTTAACTAGAAGTTCAATTTCTCGTGCGAGGTTTTCAAATTGGTATTTTCACGAAAATTTAAACATTTTGTGATCGGTTTTACCCCTCTGATCAGCAGCTCATTGTACGGAATGGCTTTCAACAGAAAACTTTCGAAGCCTTCTTAAGTGAAGAAAGTAGGGCCTATGAAATCAACATTTGTGGCCATCGGATGGCCAATTTGAGCCGTTCACAATAAATGGAGCATTTCCAAACCCACGTGAGGGATTTGATTTTATATCCAACAGAGGCCTCTTAGGCCCACAATAGAAGTAACGGTAGCCTTTCTTTTGTATTGGTTTCCTCTGGTGTAATTAAGGGTTATTTGCCAATAATGTAATTAAGGGCTCGTGTTATACCATGATCCGGAATGTAAAAGATCTCAGAATATCTGGAAATAATAAATATTCTCTTTGCGCCTTCTCTTGTATACTTGTTTGTATTGCTTGTGAATGCCTATGAATTCTCGATTCCCCCGAATCAACAAACTCAAATGAATTTTGCATTCCCCGTCGAGATTCAGTTCTAAAAGGGCTGAGTTCAGATTTAGGCTAAGGAATTTCCAAAGGTAAGCTTATTCAAATCTCTTACTGTACATCCTAAATAATATTAAATCTCACTTAGATCTTAATTTTCATTTAAACGGATATAGATCGTTGTTGGATATAGATGAACAGATGAATGACGAATATCAAGCATGCATTTTGTTGAATTATCTTCCAAATTCATATGAGTCGTTCAAGGACTCTGTGTGTTCAGGTATGGCCGAAAGTTGGGCGAGTTCAACCCGACTGACTCGACATTGGGTTGGGCTTGGGCAGGAAGTATCAAATCCGATAAAGTTTGGGTCGGGCTTGGGTTGAGATCTCGGGTTGCCCGATCCAACTTGAACCTGAACCCGATCTATATACAAGTTACTTACAATTTTATTATACTTTAGTTAAGTAAACTTATTAGTTTATATTAGTTTAGTAAGTAAACTTATAATGTTTAAAATTTGATACGCTTGAGTGTTAGAGGAGTAGTTATCCTAGATTTTAGCTTGTTTGTTTAGAAAAAGTGAATTTCTTTATAATAAATAACTACATATATAATTAGTAAAGCATACATATAAAAAATAAGACGAGTATTGAAACATAATAGACTAATGTAATAACGAAAATATTAGCGTGTATCAACCCGACCAACTTGACCGAGCCTGCTTGGTTTGAGAATTCCCAACCCATGGTTAGGGTTAGATTGTGTTAGGGTTGAGGTATAAGAACCTTGGGTTAGGTTAGGGTTAAACACCAATCCACCTGACTTTTAGCCTTATGCGTAGGTGTGGAGATTATTAGCGTTGAGACCGTTATCTCAACCCTCTAGTAAAAGGTGATGAGAAAGAAAAGTAATGACATGGGTTCTTCTACGAAAGCATTGATTATGATGGAAAAAGATTTTGAGTGGGATGATGGATCTTCACTATTAAGATTTAAATCAAAGGGCAAAGGAAAGAGCAATATGAAGCACTGAAATTGTGGAGAGATAGGGCACATAAAGAGGGATTGTCCAAATTACGAAGCAAGATAAGTATGAAAATTCTTCTAGGGAGGATAATACGATGACAGCCACAGAGGATGAGCGTGATGAGTGGCTTTTGGATTGGGGTGCATCGTATCACATGTTTCTTGACCAGAGTTCATTCATGACATATATGAAGTATGATGGTGGATTGGTGTTCTTAGGCGTTGATTACGCCTGTATGGTGGTGAGTATTGATTCGGTGCGCATTAGGATATTCGATGGGATCGAATGAGTCCTGACAGATTTGAGGTAGGTCCATAGGTTGAAAAAGAATTTGATCTCTCTTGGTGCACTCGACACAATGGGGTGCAAGTTCACTGGCTTCGATCGGATTTATAAAGTGTAAAAGAAAGCACTCGTGGTAATAAAAGCATGTAGGTGTGACCAGCTTTACAAGGTGATCAGGAGCACTTCTAGCGGTGGAGCTGCAAAGTCTACAATGAATTCCACTTCTGTATGTGTGTGGTGTGCTTACATAGGCCACATGAGTGTGTAGGGAGAGAAGAGATTGGAGTAAAGTTATTAGGGCATGAGAAGCGGTGGAGCTATAAAGGAGATGAAATAGAGATGAATGATGAAGCTTTGAAGTAGTAGAGTGATGATGATTAAAACCACGGTGAAAATTGTTAGAGATGTATTCAATCAAGATACCGAGGGGGTTTTGGTCACCCAACGGAATATGGTCGGCTGCCCAAAACTACTTGAAAGAGGCAGTTTATCTTTGGACACTGCTAGATCTAAAGATCGGGATCTTCAGGTGCCTAATGGGATTGGTTCAGTCGCTCGAAACTCCCCGAATGAGACGAGTTACTCTCTGGATAGAATTTGCCGAGTTTGGTTGCTCGATGGGTCGGTGCGGTGTTTAAGTTGGTTGTACATGTTTTGCGCGAATTTGTTTATAATTTCAATTTTATGCTATTTAAAGAGGTGTAATATGGGATCAGGATAACACAAGGAGTCTTAAACATGTATAAGGGGTTGAGAGAACTTTAGGATGAAAGAAAAATCTTATGTTAGCTTGGGTTTCTCTTGTTGGGCTTATATCCGGATAAGTTTTCTTCATCTGTTGTAACTTTTTATTCATAATGATTTTGCTTTGTGCCGTGGTTTTTTTCTAAGAAGATTTTTCCTTGTAAAATTCGAGTTGTCTCTTGCTTGTGAATTTGCTTGATTGTTGCTATTATAATTGCCCTCAATTTGATTCTCTTTGGCGGATCCCAACAAGTACTACCCCACTAGGATCTAGCTAGAGATGGACAATCCTGTCAGGGGGCTTGTGGGGCCACCGTGTTGTATATGTTTTATCCATGCGGTCTATCCATTTTGACATATCATTTTAGGATGAGCCCAAAAAGAAGTCAGATTGAAGGCTCAAGTGGACCACACCACAGAAGTAATGGGGATTGAATTTCTATCATTAAAAACTTCTGAGGGCCCACCGTGATGTTTATTTGCCATCCAACGTATTCATAAGCTCACACAGACATGTATGAGGGAAAAATTAAATATCAGCTTGATCCAAAGTCTTGGTGACCCGCGTGAAGTTTTGAATCCCACTGCTTCCTATGTGGTACACTTGAGCCTTCAATCGGCCTCTAGGCTCATGCCCTAAAATGATATGTGAAAATGGATGAATGACGTGGGTAAAACATATATATCATGGTGGGGCCCACAAATCCCCTGACAGGACCCTACGTTTCTAGCTAGATCCTCATGAGGTAGAACCCAATCAGCGCCCACCATGAATATGGCTTGTCCTGAAAATCAGGCCCGTCCACTCAATTAGTGGGTCATGCTTATATGAGGAAAATGGACGGCTAGAAGAAAATGATAAAACCACCTAGATTCATTGTTGTGGCCCAGATTATCAGTGGACAGGCCTGGTTTTTGGGATAGGTCATGTTAATGATGAACAAAACCTAATGAACGGTGTGGATTTCTTACATCTGACGCATTGGCACGTTTGACTAGGTCATCCATGCGCGTAAGCACAACCACTGTACAAGCGGTGGCAGATCCCTACCATCAATGTAAGATGGTCCAAAATCATGTGGCGTATCCCCCACTAAGAGAATCTCAGATCACTATTAGTTACAGTCTCCTAGTTGCAATGGGACACTTAGACATTCCAATCCATTGAAATCGACAGCTCATTAGTTTCAGAGCACATCTCATGGGATAGCATACAAATCTCACGCTGATCTGATACGAATATTAGCCATTAATATCAACGGTCAAGACCATTTACAAAAAAAAGGGACCCCATAAACAATTTAATCCATCTATTTGTTAGGGCCATCATGGATTGGTAATTATAATTTTAAAGAATCATGTTCATTAGGAAATCCTAACCATCCAATCCATGGATTAGAAAAAGGATGGCTATCAAGAAAAGGCCAAATCAGGGATAGATTGGACCATCTGATCTGTGCAATTTTTGCATGATATCACATCAAGTGGGTTCTGGACATAATGGAGAGTTCAGATTGATGGATTGGACCATTCAAGCAAACCGATCGATACACCTACAAGCAACATAACTACAGCATTTCTCTTTAAAAATAAATCCACTCAAAATCTACACATAAAAACCCCAGGGAGATCCTTGCATGCCAAACAAGGTAAATAAGAAAGTACCAAATAAATATTAGATCCTTACGAATGACAATCAACATCTTTCTCATAATGGCATGTGTGCATGCTGATCTGAATTGTTCATCCACTAAAAGGATCCATAAGTGGATCACAGGCCAAAAATCACGGTGATCGGAAAATCCCAACCATGTAAAAGAAGTATGGCTTGGATTGTTGGATCACTGCAATTTTTCTGTACGTCCAATGGTCAATTCATCGTTGTCCCGACAAGGAATGAACGGTTCTAATCAGTTGGAGCCAGGTGAAGTTGATGTCTCCTCTTTCATAATAATACAAGAAAGCTGCCATCTTTATAAATAGATCTGCCTCCAGCGATTACAAAGAGAAGAAAAGAAGGGTCCCGCTTATAGCTTTGTAGTGGTCTCCTCCTCTTAGGGAGTGTCGATCGCTTCTAGCTATCTTCCATGGCTAGTGCAATTACTTACAGTAGGATGAGGATTCTGACGTTAGCTTTGTTAGCAATTTCTGTGGTTGATAACAATTCAGGAAGTTTATCTAAAGATGAATACATGGAATTGAAGAGACAATTCAAGCTTCTCAACAAGCCTGCCGTTAAGAGCATTCAGGTCAGGCTCAAAACACCTACTAATATGTATTTACGTGCATCGATGTAGTTGATGTAGGTGCATTTCTACACTGGGGTGGGGTGGCCTATGAGGTGGCGCCTGGGAGATACAGGACTGTGAGATGTGGGGGTAGCTCACGTGGAGGTCTTGGTCGGGTTACTTGGGAGGGTCAGGATAAAGGGATATTCCGATGCTTTAACCTTTTGATGCATTGGCTGATACTTCCTGCATTAGTAGTAATGTCCAATTTTCAATGATCTAGATCATTCATCTGGCAGATGGACAGTGGACTGAATAATTCCTGCATCAAACACAATCCTAGCCATCTAATTTGTGGAATTTTTCGGGCTGATAATGTGGGTTGGTCCTGTTGTGTTTTTATTGAAGAACCTCCATTAGCAATTTAATGAAAAGGAAATGATCACATAAACAGTGGGGCTTACCACAGGACCATGTTCAATCATACATAAAACCTATGTAATCAAGTGGTATGGCCCACATGAGTTTCGGAATGGCCTTTGATGTGTCCTCCATCCTTGTGAGGCGTACCTGATGACTGAGTTGGATGGCATACTCACAACATGGTGGACCCCACATTCCATCTTGAAGTTACTATATATGTTGTTTCCCTTTAGTGGGGCACACTCAGCTTCTTGTGGGGACGGGTTGGATATCGCCCACACATCACTATGGGTCCCTCAATATACAGTGATTGCCATACATTGGACATGTGTGATTCTTCCCCTTGATCGATCTTTGTTACTGGGAATTTTCAATTGGAGATATCTTTGATTGCAGAATCATACATCTAGCTGGGCCCAAGACATGAATGGTCTGAATCATAGTAAAGTAGCCCAAATGAAAAACCGTTGTCAGTGGGCCAGGCCTAGGCCTTGTCATTTTAAAGCTATCATCCTGACCAATACTATCATCATCATGATAATCATGATTAAAACGTTTTAGAATATTGATGGAGGTTTGAAGTTTCTTACAGATGGAATATGGCGATATCTTTGATTGTGTGGACATATATAAGCAACCAGCTTTAGATCATCCTTTACTTAAGAATCACAAAATACAGGTCAGTATTTCCTTCTTTTCCTTTATCATGAGTGGGCCATACACCAAAAATTGCAGTGATTGGACAATCTTAGCCATTTAAAAATTGGTAGACAATACCCTGTTTGTCAATTTTTCATGATTTGTTCTTTTTTCTTTTTACTTGCTTGTGAGAGTTGGGTCATTGTGATTTTTGGTCCATGGCTCATTCATGGAATTTTATGATAAATGAACCGTTCAGATCCCAATAGAAGGATGAAAATTTCATCCTTCCAATGTGGACTAGATCTAATTGGATAACATTATTGTACAAAAGTTCAGCCCCCTCAAATATATGAATTTTCATTATCCCCACTGATATATTAGAAGGCCTGAGGGACCCCATGCTTTGGTGATCCAGGCCATTGATCAGCTTGTGGCTTCCATCATGATCGACGGTGCTTAAAGAATGTCGTGAATTGGACATTCCGAATGTTTCTATGGTTGGCATGAAAATCGATCCAATTTGGACACCCGGACCATCTGAAACATTGATCTAGACCGTCCATCTGGTCCAACGTTCTCCCAAACGGCCACAGTGCACAAATTGCATAGATCCTAGTGACGCTAACAATCTGATCTTTATAGCAATACCTTATTGTGACGACTGATTGGGCTGGGATTGCCTTATAAAAGTAGTTCCAACAAGACAGGGACGATCCAAGTTGAGGCCCACCGGATGGACACTCCAGACAATATATTTTGCCGATCTTTAGATGCACACCCTCTGCCGGTCCTGCAGCCAAAATCCTGCATGATACATCGCACAGGTGGGCCACAGCAAATGGGACAATTGGGGGTAATTGTGGAGGCTGATGCCCGCCATAGAAACTTCCAGATGGAATCACCATATTGTGTATACATCATCCAACCCACTCATCCGGTGAGCCCCACTAGGATGAAGCGATTCACCAAAACACAAGCCATTCCAAAACTGAGGTGGGCCACAAAAAGTGAATATATAAGTTGTTTTAGGTGTGATTGCATATTGCTGCCTGTGTTGTGTCCCACCTGAGTTATAGATCGTGATAATTACTAGGATGTACGGTGACAATAAGGATTAGCACCAGATGAACGGTTTGGATTCAATAAACACATTGTGGGTGCTAACTAAGGTACGAATGAAACCATGCCATTTATAGTTAACATATATGTCATGATATTTCCATAATCATTTTTTAACGTTCGAAAACTGTTCTTACTATACAGATGGGTCCCACTTCCTATCCAAAAGGGATGGAAAATCAAGACCATTCAAATGCAAATTTAGAGATTGGGCTCAAAGATGGTGGGTGCCCACTTGGGACCGTACCCATTCGACGGACGAAAATGCAAGAGCTATTGAGAGCTAAATCTCTCTCCGATTTTGGTAGAAAAAACGTGGAAAATGTGTCCCATCCCCACGCCCATCATGTAAGTTCTTCAAGTCAGTATTCTCTATTTTGATCCGTTGATTTTTTTTCCCTCTTAGAAAAAGGATGTAATGCTTGCATTTATGCATACAAGTGGTGGGTCACTTGCCTCATACAAGCACAGGATAATTTATGGCTCTAAGGAATCACTTTTATCGTAAACTCCTGCTCATCCCATCAATGGCTTGGAAAATGATAGCCATAAAAAGAAAAGATCTTGTGAAAAGATCAGATAATCTGATTGCCGTGATTTTCACATTAATGCCCGCAATATGTATGCTCAACCTAGCATGGATATGTTTAGGCCTGTCCTGGCGCAGTCCACTTAGAGGAATGAAATGCTGCCACATGTCAATACCATTTCTGAATAATGGAATGGACCAAATCTTACTCGTGCTTTGAAAATATCTTCTATCTGTATTTCTTTTTCTAACGCATAACCTTCCAAAATCAGAATTGCTTAGAGTGCATACACTTTTGCAGCAGAGAAAAAACAAGACATTGTCAGATGGACATGTGACCGTCATGCGAGTGACAAATGTGGTTGAGCAACAAATTCAACAAGCTTATAAAGTCCTGTTGAAATCGAAATCTTATGGTACAAGATACGCTTGGTAAAGTCGTCTCACACAATTATGCTTAAAATAAGAATTTTCTAGAGACATTCAGTGTTTTTGTAGAAATTATGGAGGTTGGAGAAGCAGATTCTTCCTAACTTCGAAAGAAATCAAGGAATGTGATGAGGAATTTGAGTTCGATTAGGATACAGTTCATAACCTTTGAAGATAAAACATGGATTGACAAGGAAAATTGGATGTGGTCACCAACCCTCCCAGTCTATATAAATGACACTTGATGGAGAGCTCAAGGCACGAACCAAGCCATCACACATAACCTCTCTCATAATGTAATGATGTATATTTAGTTTTAGCTTTAGTTCCTCTACTTCTATCCAGCCTCGCTGTACCAAGTTCGAAGTTTAACATAACTTAGATCGATATTGTTCAATATTATTGCTATAGTACAGTTGGGAGTAATGTAAATTAGAGTTGGACACAAACTAGGTCAGCTCGAAAGTTTTGCTTGACCCATATAAAAAAAATCCTAGTTCGATCGAAGTGGAGTTTGAGCCAGCAGCGAGCCACCCTAACACGACCTGTTTAATAAATGGGCCAAACCCAATTTCTTGTAGCGTCTGCTCGGCCTAGCCCTAAGTTCGGCTCAACCTAGTTTGAACTGGCCTTTGCCCGTAGGATGCTAATTATATAAAAAAAATTCTCTCTCTCTCCTCCCCCCCCCCCCCCCCCCCCCCCCCCCCCAATTTGCGAAACCCTAACCCCACCCATCTCTCCCTCCCTCTCTCTCTTTCTCATTACACCCTCATTTTTCTCTCCTTGTTTCCCCTCTCTCTCGGAAGCTGCTAGGCTTTCTTACAAAGCCTCTCTCCAGAGGTAGCTCTGCAACGTAGATGAGCAACTTATATAATTCTCAAGATCTAAAAATTTGTTTCCCTTACCTTGATACTAGTAATAAATCTGCTCTTTTGCCTCAAATCAGCTTTCTTTCTCATATTTTCTTCAAATTGTTTTGCATTCCTGCTTTGTTTCACTGTTTCTTTACTTGATTTGATGCTTGAATGTGATTTTAATTGGTTTCTTCATGGTTTTGCTGTTTTTTTTTTTTTTTTTTTTTTTTTTCTTCTTGATTTTGTTCAATGAAATTGCTTGTTTTAATTTTTCGGGCGAAAAAATGTTACAAATTTGAAGTTGCACTTCTCCTTTAGAGGATGTTAAATATAATTTAGGAAGATACTTTTATATTTTTTTGTGTTATTTCTAACTTTTTAAAATCCTTTTCTATTTAAAAAAAAAAAAGAATTACCATCTACTTGAACTCAGCCTGCATTGAATTGAAATTTTCGACCAAATCAATTTTGGCATGAACCAGATTTTTCTAGAGCAAACCAAACTTCGCACTAGTCAGCTTGAAACCCAAACATAGTCGATCCACAAACTAGGGTGGCACAAAAACAAGCCATACCCAAACTAGGGCTAACTTGACCTTGCCTGGATCGTTGCCCACTTTTATTAAATATCCACAACCTCTGTCCTCATATCCCTAATCAATTGAGTCCATACTTGGAAGATCACATCACATTCTGTTGGCCATTCATTTCATTTGTTTATACGAATGATCATAGGTAATTATCATTTATTTTTCTTTGCTTATTTATTTTATTGTCATTGATTGTGATAATTTTCATTTCAAATTAATAAAATAAGTTATAGACTTTTATTTTTAATTCTTTTTATCTATTATTGATTTACCAAGAATTCTAGAGACCGCAATTACCATGAAGGAAAAGTCTTTAGCTCAAGGCAAAAATATCCCATTCGGAATGATTAACCCTTATCTTCTAAATCGCCTGATTGCTGCACATTGGTGGCTGGACAGTTAACCTTCGTAAGTCTGATTTTATGGTTGATTAACGCTTGGGGTCATACGCGTTTAATCAAACTCAGCCGAGCACGACTTTAGCATGCCCTGCACTATCATGATTGCACACGCTTGACCAAATAAAGGTCGTTTATTAGCATGTGTGGTCCTACGTCTAATTGAACTGCACCATGATCAATCTGCTGGAATGTTCCAATGTCACCATGCTGTTAGGAGCAGTGAAAATTACAGTTCCCCGAGAGTTCTGGCTCGTTTCCCTTTAGGAGAAAAAATAAATAATAAAAATCAGGTGCATGTATGTAATACTAATGTTGTCTTCTTTTTGTTCAGTATGCTCTTGCAAAATCTGAAGGTCAGGTGTATGGGACGGGAGTGAATATGAATGTGTGGGGCCCAATGCTTCCAGATCAAAGGCAATTTAGCTTGGCCCAGTTATGGATTCTCAATGGCCCACAAGATGAGCTCAATAGCATAGAGGCTGGATGGAGTGTAAGTCACCATATTTACTATATACGAAAAAGATGAAATTATAATTTTCTTATAATTAACTTTATCATGTGAGTTTACTTCTCACTAATGAAGCATTAGCCAGGAAAGCAATAGCCGTGTCTTTTTTTATTTTATTTTTTTTTATCTTATCAACTGTTTAGATGGAAAATAAAAATTACAGTGGGCCCTAGGAAAGTTTTAATGGCAGGTGTTCAATCACCACTGTTTCCTATGATGTGGTCCACCTGAGAGCTTATTCTGCTTCAGTTTTATCATTTTATCCTAAAATGAGCTGTAAAAATGGATGGACAGTGTGGATATACAATACATACATCAAGTTGGGTCCCACGTCAGGGCCTCACTGTGTTGGGTGAGGCCGGCCCGGACGTAATCGCTCACAATGCAAAACTGTTCAAATCATGGGGCCCATCGTGGATCAGTGCATGAAACAAAAAAGAACAGGGACAAAAAGTTGATCTCAACCGTCAGATTGGTGGTCATCAAGTCGAGTGTTAAAATGGAAAGAAAGTAAAGGTCCAAATTTAAAAAAATTAAGACTTGATCAATTTGATGTTGGAACTGTCCTGTCAATTTGATTTTAGACCCTGACCTATCTACACCGTGTCCCTAGATTTGGATGGTTCGGATCTTCATTCTCTTCTATTAACAAAAAAAATTGCTGATATGGATGTAAACTTCTAATAACAGGCAGATGGATACAAGGAAACAGGCTGCTACAATCTATTGTGCCCTGGTTTCGTACAGGTTAGCAGAGACATGCCCGTTGGCACTATCATACAACCAACTTCTACCTACGGCGGAGATCAGAAGGAAGTGCGCCTTGTGGTATTCAAGGTAACTCTCAACTTTCTTTCCTATCAGTCAATGGGCTGTGATGGCCCATCACAGTGGGCCCCATCTAATGAATGGCACCCATTGCTGGTCCTTATAGTGGGCCCGGCCCAGCTGATCTGGCTACGTACTTCTACTACAGGACCCGAATACAGGTGATTGGTGGTTGACATACGGAGGCAACAACATACAAGTGGGCTACTGGCCCAAGTACCTCTTCACAAGCTTAGCTGACAGTGCATCTGGACTTGCATGGGGTGGTGAGGTGTATACACCTGCAGGTAGCAAGAGCCCTGAAATGGGCAGCGGCCATTTTCCTGATGAAGGGTTCAGAAAGGCTTGTTACATGAAGTTATTGAGGTTTGTGGACAACACCAACACACTTAGAGACATTCCCGACAATGCCATCCTCTATGAAGACATGTCTCAGTGCTACAAGGTGATTGATGGTGGTAACTTAGGTGAGGATTGGGGTAGGAACATCTATTTTGGTGGGCCAGGTGGATGCTAGAGTTGTGATGTATGGTGGATTTTTATCTGGATTTTCTTAATTATTAAGGAATTAAAAAGTGTAGTAATTTATTACAAATTTCATTAAAATCTTTTATTATTTCATAAAATAACATGGTCGTCCATTCAATATTTCATCTTTCTATTACATGGCAAGGTGGACTGAATCTAGCATGCAAAGAACCCATTTAACGCACATAAGCCCAAGTGGCACACTAGTGAGAAACACAAACGGTCCATTAGATGGATTTGGGTTGCAATGGGCTGGGTTTTTATTTGGGTTGGGCCAAAATAGGCTAGGCATGACCGGACACCTAAGCCTACGTTGAGAAATGGTCTACCTAGAGCGGGTCCTACTCTTATTTATTTCAAACATCCACTCCAATCATTACATGAGTGACCCAATTTTAGGCATATGACCACAATATCAGCGGCATCTGTAATGTAGGTGAACCTCTTGATTAGAAACAGTGTACAGGGCTATGCCTATCCTCCAAGCTGTTTTCCTTGTTTTGGCCCACCTGAATCAAGAATGGATATTAAATTTGGCTCCAAGCCTAAATATTTGTGTGGCATCTAATGGTTCACATTGATTTCACATAGTCATCGTGGTGGGCCTCATAAAAAAATAATGGTCCGCCTTTGGTGTGGCCAACCTAATTCAAGACGTGGACTTAAATAGGATGGCACATATAATGGTCAGAGTGGATTTCGCATAGACTACATCATGGTGTACTCATAAAAAATCAGGATGAGTTGCAAACTTTTCATTCAAGTGAGCACACGTATGTGTGTGTGGGTCTGGTTCCATGCTAGACAGATTTGCTTCAACACAAGTCATAGGATCGCGTGGCGTGGATGTGTAAGAAAAAAAAATACGTGTATATGATAAATGTTGTTTCTTCTAATAATGCTAAAGAACCAGCCATCTCACCTAGGGTTATCAACAGGCCGGGCCTAGGGTAGGTCTTGGCCCAAATTTTGAACTGTGTTTGTCCTGTGGACTAGGCCTATTCAAAATTTTGATTTTCAGGCCTGAGCTCAGTCCATTGACACCCCCAATCTGATCTATGGCTATAGAAAATATGGATTACCGGCTTGGGCCTCACCCTAGATGGTGAGGCCCTTATCATGGGCCCACTTTGATATATGTATTCTACATCCACATCGTCCATCTGTTTCTATAGATCATTTTAGTGCATAAGCCTAAAAATAAAGCAGGTCTAAATCTCAGGTGGACCATACCATAGGAAACAATAGTGATTTACCATTAAAAACTTCTTGTGGGCCACACAAGTTTTGGATCAAGCTAATTTTTGTTTTTTTCCTTTTATCTAGGTTTGTGTGACCTTAACCATAGGTTGGATGGAGGGCCTTAGGAAGTTTTTAATGGTGGGGTGTTCAATCACCACTATTTCCTTTAGTATTGTCCACGTGAGATTTGGGTATATTTCACTTTTGGGCTCATGCCATAAAATGATCTAGCAAAATGGATGGATGGTGTTGATTTAAAATATTGCTTATATTAAGGTGGGCCCCATAGTATGGGCCACACCATCTTGGTGACCTCGGGTCTCACATAAAACACTCCCTATGTTATGTGTAAATCCAAGTTTACCTTAGGTCATGAGGAAAGCCCACAGGCTCACGAGGATAGGCGTAGGTCCTTGAGCTCACACATTGATGTGGCCTGTATGACGATCAACCATAACAGAAAGAGAATTGAGGACCTAAGCTGATATGATGATAGGTTGGCCTTTATGAAGATCATTTTGGATACATCAAAGACAAACTCGAACTAGGATTTTTACTAACATGGCCAATGAGCTGAGAGCTCGACCTCGGCTAACATCACTGCTGGGCCGATCTAGATAGCAACCATCATATAGGTGCACGAGAGTCCAGGGATGGCTCCGAAGAAGACGGGCATGTCCCCGAATGTTACAGGCGTAACCCACACCTCCGAGGATCACACCACCCCCAGCGAGCGTGACTCTCATGATCACGGTCCTCAATGGCTCTCCAATGGCTTATAAATAGAGGCACTCACCCCTAATCAAAGGTACACACAAATCCAACTTGTCATTGCCTCTACTCTCTCCTCAAGATCCATATGACTTAAGAATCGGAGGGCTAACAGTGAAACCTCGATCACCCCCCTTAGCTTTACCTATGTTCTATAGGACCCGTAGTCCAGATCCAATCCATGCACTCTGTGGAGATCAACGGCATACATCCGTCCAAGATGAACTCTAAGTCATCTCATCTGTTGTCCAATTTCCAGCGACAATACCCTATATAATGAAATGTACGGATTGAATCGAGCAATAGACTAAGCTTAAGACCGTTCTACGGGCCTAAAAGGCATTCCCAAAGTGGCCCACACATATATCTAGCCCAAAAGCCCACAGGCCAGTTGACCATTGCCGGTCCTAGACAAAACATATACATTATACATATGAGAAGTTGGGTTGGTCTTCGATGGACCCACTAAAACACAGGCCCGCCCGAAAATTGATGGGGCCATACATGTCGGGGCCAACCGACAAAGCATGACCTGTTTGATGAGTGGAGTGCCTGATTTCAGGGCAGGGGCATCTACACAGTGGGACCCACCCGTTTGCTCTGAGAGAGCACTGAATCATTTCTCTTTAGAAATAAAATCGACTCAAAATCTGCACTCTTAAAAATTCCAGCTTCACTTAAAAAAACCATACAAACGGGAGCGGATTAGCTGTTACCCGGGTAACACCTTCGAGGGTAACGTTACCCTTACCGTGTGGGGCCCACCTTGATGAATATTTTTCATATCCACGCCGTCCAAATGTTTTTTCAGATCATCTAAGGACGTTATCCCATATATTAATCAGATCAAAATCTCATGTGGACCACACCACTGAAAAAAGTGGCGAATGACAATTAAAACCTTTTTGCAGGCCACAAAAGTTTTGCATCAAATATTAAACTAATATTTGTATTTTCCCTTCATACATTCTTGGTTGACCTCATCAAAGGGATGGATGGAAAATAAACAATACGGATCTACTTAAAGTGGGCCTTGGGAAGTTTTTAATGGTGAGCATTCCGTCATCACTATTTCTTGTGGTGTGGTCCACCTGAGATTTCAAAATGCTTAATGTTTGGGACCACTTCCTAAACTAGGCTGGAAAAGAGAATGGACAGAGTGGATATACAGCATATCATCAAAGTGGGCCCTACGGTAAGGGTAACACCCACTAAAGCTGTTTCCCGGGTAACACCTAATCCGCATCCCATGCAAAATACCAAATCAACGTTAGATCCTTAAAATCCACACTCGTAAAAACCTTAGAAAATAATAATCAATATCTTTCTCATAAAAACCTTAGAAAATAATAATCAATATCTTTCTCATAATGGATTGTCGATCCCCCTCAATGCATGAACGGTTCTAATCAGTGGGACCCAGGTGACGTTAAGATGCCCTCATTCATAATAATAGAAATAAAGCTTCTATCTTTATAAATAGATATGCCTCCAACCATTTCAAATAGAAAAGCCCCAGGATTCTAACCAGCTGTTTTCTTCTACTCTTAGAAGGGTCCATCTACCCATTTTTCATGGGCAGCGAAATTACTTGTATTAGTAGATTTTTTATATTAGTTTTATTTTCAATTTCTCTTGTTTGCAGCAATGCTAGAAATCTATCTAAACAAGATTACTTGGAATTAAGAAGAGAACTCCAGATTATCAAGAAGCCTGCTGTCAAGAGTAGTATTAAGGTAAGGCTTGTAACAAACACTACAATTTTCAGAGATCCAGATCATTCATCTGGCCGTGCTGGTGGAAGACGGGCCAATGGACCTAATTCCTGTATCAAACACATTTCTAGTCATTTGATTGATGGAAGTTTTCGGGCTTCGCGTGGGATGATTGTGTTGTATTTTACTTATAAGAATCTTGATTAGCAATTTAATGAAAGGAGAATGATCACATACGTTGGAGCCACGTGTAATCACCACAAGTTTGAGCATAGTGGGGCCCATCAATGGAAATAATGTACGATCAGACCAGAAGTGATGTAGCCCCCTTGAGTTTTTTAATGGCCTTCGATGTGCCCTTACATGCATCCAATGCCCACAACGTGGACCCCACAGTGCTCCATCTGGAAGTTCTTCTGGTTGGAGCACTTGATTTCTTGGGAGATCTAATGAACTTGTTGGATATATAGCATCCACACCTGACTTGGGTCCTCAGGTATGTTGATTAGCTTACGTTTGAACGTATGTGATCGTTCCTCTTACTCTTGCTAAAATTGTTACTGGGAGTCTCCAACTGGAGACACAATCTTTACAGAACCTCCCATCTAAGGCTGGGCAAAACACCTGAATGGTCTGGATCATTGTAAAGTGGACCAAATGAATTAGGATGTTCAGTGGCCCAGGCCTAAGTATTGTTATTTTAACAGCCTGGACCTTTGATGCATGGGACGATGTACAGTCAATTAACTGTTCTGTTTGGATAGCATGTGGGCCATGCATGGAAAACTCCTCGGCCAATCGCATTCCCAGCTGTGTCTACTATCGTAGAAACAATAAAAAGCTTGATCAATCATCATCACCACACATTGTAATCGTTGCTGTCATTAGAATGTTTTGGAATATTGATGAAGGTTTAAGGGTTTTTACAGACCGAACATGGTGATATCTTCGATTGTGTGGATATTTACAAGCAACCAGCTTTTGATCATCCTTTGCTCAAGAATCACACAATTCAGGTCGGTATTTCTTTTCATTTATCAGTTGCCATTTATGGACTATATACCAAAATTTGTAGTGATCTGACAATCTTAGTCATTTATAAATTAGTATGCAAAATCAGGTCCATTAGTTTTCCATGACTTTTTTCTATTTTTACTTGCTTATGAGAGTTGGGTCATTGTGATTTTTGGTCCGTGGCCCATATAGAAACTTATGAGAAATGAACGGTTCAGATCACTATAGGGGATGAAAATTTCCTCCACTCCATGTGAACTAGATCTCATCTGATGACATTAATGCACAAAAGTTCAATCATTCAAATATATGAATTGTCAGTTTAACTAGTCATAGATTATCATCACTTTTAATATAATAAGTGGTCTAAGAGGCCCGTGCTTTAGTGATCCAGGCCATTGACCTTGTGGCTTCCATCTGATCGACCATTCTCCATCGTTTCTATCCTTGGCGTGGAAATCCCGGTTATGAAGAAAAACACTTTCAGTGACACTTAAGACTTTCTGAAGCATTGATCTGGACTGCTTCTCCCCCAGCAACCGCCACAGATGTGGCTGGACACCCCAGACTGTCTTTTTTGCAGGCCTTTGATCAGATGGTTGCAGATGTTAGTTAAAAAAAGTACTCTTTAACATCTATACCATTCTAACTATCCATTAGATGCGCACCCTATATTAGGCCTGCATACAAAATGCTGCATGATATATAGCACAGGTGGGCCACACCAAATGGTGGTTAATACCGTACGTATGAAATCATGCCATTTATAGTAAACATATATGCCATGATATTTCCATAATCGTTTTGTAACATTTGAAAATAGTTAGTACTTATTATGCAGATGAGTCCCACTTCATATCCAAAAGAGATGGAAAATCAACACCCTTCAAATGCAAATCTAGAGATTGGGCTCAAGGATGGTGGGTGCCCACTTGGGACTGTACCCATTCTACGGACCAAAACGCAACACCTATTGAGAGCTAAATCTATCTCTGATTTTGGTAGAAAAAGTACAGAAACTGGACCTCATCATGTAAGTCTCACTACCCTTATACAGGACAGGATCCGAACCGTTCATCATGATTCAAGAGGTGGCGTTTTCAATAAGTTATAGTGCTCTTAGCATAATAGGGACACTGGGAGTCCAGACAACTGATCGGTGCCGTCCATTAGCTTCATGACATATTTCCCATTAATGGCTTGGAAAATGGATAGCCATAAAAGGAGAAGTCCAACTTATTGCTAGATCAGGTCATCTGATCACTGTGATTTTCACATTGATGCCTACAAAATGTATGCTCAACCTAGTGGACAGCACAGATCGATCTGCTGGAGTGTCCAAATGTTCCTATGCTACTCTCAGCGTTATAAGTTACAAGTGCTCGTTCTCTACAGAAGAGAGAAAAAATCCATCCTTAAACCTTAATCAAGTGATGTATATAATACTAATCTACTTACCTTGTTTTATCAAGTATGGTACTGTAAGCTATGACAAAGGTCCGCTGCATGGAACCCAAGTGACTATGAATGTGTGGGGCCCAGTACTCTCAGATCACAGCCAATTCAGCCTGGCCCAGTTATGGATTGTCAATGGCCCAGAAGATCAGCTCAATACCATAGAGGCTGGATGGACTGTAAGTCACCGTATCAATGGCCCACTTATGATCATTTCTTCTGTACTAATTATGAACTCTCATGTCCGAGCTTCTACTTTCCTCAGGCAGATCCTTTAGTCTTTGGCGACGCGCTACCTCGGCTGTTTGTGTTCTGGACAGTAAGCTTCACAGCCGTTTATCTCTTCTTACTTGCAAACTCTTGATCGTTAGATCAATACCGTCCAATTAATGGTCCGCTTCTTAGAGTGGCCATAGACCAAAACTTGTGCCATGCATCTTAATTTAAATAGTGTAGTTACTTCCTAATTGATATGCGAGCAGAGTATGGCCATCCATATGCATGCAAGCAACTACTCTATGCTACGTACATAATGCAAAAGTGTTCAAATCATGGGGCCCATCGTGGATTAGTGCATGAACTGAGAAAGATCAGGGACAAAAAAATGATCTGACCCGTCAGATTGGTGGGCGATCAAATCGAGCGTTAAAATGGAAAGAAAGTAAAGGTTCAGATTCAACAAATTAAGACTTGATCGGTTTGAGGTTGAAACTGTCTGTCAATCTGATTCTGGACTCTCACCCATTTCCAACGTGTCCCGTGATTTGGACGGTTCTGATCTGCATTCTCTTCTATAAGTAAAACAGTTTGCTCATACGGATGTACACTTGTAATAGCAGGCAGATGGATACAAGAACACAGGATGCTACAATCTTGGGTGCCCTGGTTTCGTACATGTAAGCACAGATATAGCCCTTGGCTCTGTCATACGATCACCTTCTACCTACAACGGAGATCAACAGGAAGCCACTCTCAAAGCATTCAAGGTACCTCACAACTTTCAATGGGCCGAGCTGGCCCGTCAGCCTCTCTATTCGTTTTTGCAGCGTGGCCCAGACTTTCTTTGGGCCAGGTAAATGCTCATAGTGGGCCCCACCTGATGAATGGTGCCTGCTGCTAGTTCTTATAGTGGGCCCCACCTGATGAATGGTGCCTGCTTCTAGTTCTTATAGTGGGCCCCACCTGACCTAGTTACTGCCACTACAGGATCCAACTACAGGTAATTGGTGGTTGACAATTGGAGACAACAACATGCAAGTGGGCTATTGGCCCAAGTCCATCTTCACAAGCTTAGCTGACAGTGCATCTACTATTGAATGGGGCGGTGAGGTGGCTACGCCTCCAGGTGTCAAAGGCCCCCAAATGGGCAGTGGCCATTTTCCTGATGAAGGGTTCAGAAAGGCTTGTTATATGAAGAGGATACAGTATGTGGACAACACTAACGCATTTAGAGACATTCCCAACGTCTCACTCTTTCAAGATGTGCCGTGCTACAAGGTGATTGATGGTGGCAATGGACCTGGGGATTGGGGTAGGCACATCTTTTTTGGTGGGCCAGGTGGATGCTAGAGTTGTCATGTGTGGTGGATTTTCATCTGGGTCTTTAAGTAATTAATAAACGTAGGAGTTTATTACAAATTGTCTTAAAATATTTTACTTTTGATTCATTATCTCTTGGTATATTATCTGGATCAGATCACTGTGATGTATTTTCTCTCATTAATGGTGTCAATTGGCCTAGGCCCATCTGAGATGGACATTGTAAAGTGCAAGCCCATCATGACCCAGCACAGCAGGCCCAGTTGGAGCTGAAAAATGAGGGGTGCCTAAAATTGATAAAATCTCTATTTTCCATGGTGATTGGTGAATGTTCCTATTTCATCCCCATGTATACACAGTGTGTGTGTCTCTCTCTTTTATATATATATATATATATATATATATATATATATATAGAGAGAGAGAGAGAGAGAGAGAGGGAGAGATGCTCACCTTTTCAGCCTGATCCAAAACTCTGGTGGGTTATGGAAACAGAAAATAGTTTCATCCTCTTGATTTTGATTTCTCTTTTCTATGGTCCGCCATAGTTTTGGATCAGGCTGAAACTTGAGCTCTGGAGGTTTCTTGGGGTGTTGCATTATATGGACGGTTCAGATTTTATGCCCATGACAAGTGTGCGACCCAACTAAGAAGGTGGGCAGAGACTCACACACTCTCTCTCTCTCTCTCTCTCTCTCTCACACACACACACACACACACACATATATATATTGGAAAGCTGTAACTTACCATGCAGATGAGCCCCACTTCCTATCCAGAAGGGATGGAAAATCAACACCCTTCAAATACAAATCTAGAGATTGAGCTCAAGGATGGTGGGTGCCCACTTGGAACTGTACCCATTCGACGGACCAAAATGCAAGAGCTATTAAGAGCTAAATCTCTCTCTAATTTTGGTAGAAAATTGGCAGACGGTGGAGTCCATCATGTAAGTCCTTGTTTTTATTCTTCTCTATTTTGGTCCGTAGATATTTTCCATTTACTGCTCGCACTTACCAAGACCCTAAAAAAGGGCAGGATCCGAACCGTTCATCAGGATCCAAGAGGTGGCGTTTTCAAATGTTCATCAGGTTATCTGATCAATGTGATTTTCACATTGATGCCCACAAAATGTATGCCCAACCTAGTAGACGGCACAGCTTGATCTGCTGAAATGTCCAAATGTCCCTATGCTACTAGCAGCGCTATAAAATAATAATAATAATAATAATTATTATTATTATTAAGTACTGATGTATATAATACTGATCTACTAAACTTCTTTTATCAAGTATGCTACTGCAAGTCTTAATAAAGGTCCGCTGTACGGAACTGGAGTGACAATGAATGTGTGGGGCCCAGCACTACTCTAAGATGAAAACGAACTCAGCCTGAGCCAGTTATGGATTGCTAGTGGCCCAGCGGATCAGCTCAATACCATAGAGGCTGGATGGACGGTAAGTAACCGTTATCTACTACATTTTTGGAAAATCAATGGTTATGATCATTGCTTTTCTAGTTTATGCGAACTCTGATGTCCCACCTTCTAATTTCCTCAGGCAAAGCCGTTTCTACCTACAACGGTACTCAACAGGAAATGACTCTCAAAGCATTCAAGGTATTCTTTCCTATCAATCAATGGGCTGGGCTGGCCCATCAAGTTTTCATCCCTGGCCCGCTTCGGGCATACTCGGACTGAAACATCAGGCCCATTTCCTGGGTCCGTACTGAAATTTGCTCGTCGATTAATCAAGTGGGCTATGTCTAAGAGCCTGTTGGCCTGACCCAACTCGGTCCGTTTACGGCACCAATGTGGGGCCCTCTAAATAATTAAGCAGAGGCCCAGTATGATTGCTACCATACGGTTGAGCTGTGTGGGGTCATACATGATGCCTATGTGGAATCCAAACCGTAAATCCGGTGTGCTTCCCCATTTTCGCAGTACATCCCAATCCAAAACTCAGGTGGGACACACCAAAGGTAGCAATGTACAATCACGCATAAAATCCATATATTTACTTGTTGTGGCCCGCATAACTTCTGGAGCGGCCCGAGTTCCTAAAATTCCCTTTGTTGTGGCCCACCTGTTCCTTTACTGACTTTTGGGCCACATCATGCTCACGGTGGGCCTCACCTGATGAATGGCGCCTGCTGATAGTCCTTATAGTGGACCCCACCTGATCTTGCTACTGCCACTACAGGATCCAAGTTCAGGTAATTGGTGGTTGACATTTGGAAACAACAACGTACAAGTGGGCCACTGGCCCAAGTCCATCTTCACAAGCTTAGCAGACAGTGCTTCTGGTATTGTATGGGGTGGTGAGGTAGCTACAAGTCCAGGCGTCAAAAGCCCCCCAATGGGTAGTGGCCATTTCCCTGATGAAGGGTTGGGAAAAGCCTGTTATATGAAGAGGATGCAGTATGTGGACAACAATAACACCTATAGAGACATTCCCACCGGCCTCTCCTTCCTTCAAGATGTGCCTCAGTGCTATAAGGTGGTTGATGGTGACACCAGAGCTGCGGATTTGGCTAGGATGATGTTTGGTGGATTTTTTAAGTAATAAATCAATGTAAGATTTTATTACAAATTTCCTTAAAAATCTTTTACGTTTGATTCATTATATCCTGGTATGATCTTGATCAGAAAAATGTGATGTATTTTCTCTCATTTGGGGGTGTCGATGGGTCTATGCCCTTCCGAGCCGGACATCATGGACCTAGCACAGAAGGCCCATGTTGGAGCCTGAACAAATGATGGCTGCCTCGAATTGATAATATCTCTATTTTCCTAGCAAAAAGACATTCAATATATATATGTGATATCTCAAATTAAATTTAATATCTCAAATTAGTGTATATATGTGATATTTTATAGAATGATTATAATAAGCCCCTTGAAATATATATTTTTGTAAAAAATAAGAAATTTTAGAGCCTCAGGTAGGTCACAAATGTAAGGATCACAAACAAGCTACTTGCCAATGTTTTTTAACCATTTATTTATATGACGAAACTTTAGACAATTTGGATCGTTCTACTTTTGTGTTTTACAGATGTAACTACTAATTACATTATTTTGGAGTATCATCAACATTCCATATGTATGGTGGATATGTGCCTAGTGGCACTTTTGTTTACCAATGTGACTCTTCAAGGGAACTCAAAAAGGCATTTTAAAGCATTTAGGGAGGGAGAGGATTTCATTTACACATTCAGTTGCTATCATTTTATTTCGTTTGAATGTATTTACTCTTGTCTAAAGATACCTCATATGGCATTTATCTTTATTTACTACAAATTCATCCCATTTATCTCCATTTACTCCTATCAAAATGGCCCCTAAAATTGTCCATGCCCAACCCATGTCAAGAAAAAAAGAAAAATAATAATAATAAATCATTGCCACGCCCAAAGCACCACAAGTTATCCCATCAGTAGTTGCATTGAGTTTCACTGGGGCTTGGAATGCAATCCATTGTATCTAGATTGTTCATTAGGTCCAGCACACATTTGATGGGCCACTACACAAGTGCCACACCAAATTGACAAATATTAACCATTCGATCTATGATATTAAATATGGATGGCCAAAATCAATTGAAAAATTAGGCCCAATCAATAATTGGTCCATCCTTTTGTTAGGGACAGCAGTCTTGGATTGCTTACAAGGCTAAAGAATCACTTTTGTTAGAAAATCTTAGCCATCCCATCCATGGTTTGGAAAATGGATGGATTTAGAAAATGGATGGATTTAGAAAAGTACGGCTGAATAAAAGATAAATCAGATGAGCATTATTTTTTCATGGTAGACTGAGAAATATTTTCTGGACATAATGGATGATTTAGATCAATTGATTGGATTTCCTATTTGAACTTACGAGACTTGGAGCACTATAACTTATGAGAGCACCGTAACTTAGCTGCGCCCCTAGTACGGCAGGACGCAATCCGCGTTCCCTGGAACCAGATATGTGGGTGGGAACCTGCCCTCCAAGCTTGCCACGATGTATGCGTTGTATGTCTATGTTATTCATTTATAGGGTCCAAGGGCATACATATATGTGAGTGGGACCCTCCGTGTGGCTCACCCTGCCTTATCCGTGGGCTCATCCAATACCACACAATAGGAAACATCACTTGTCACCATTAAAAACTTCCTAGGGTCCACTCCAATGTTTATTTGCCATCTAATTTGTTGATAAGGTCCCACAAACCTGGATGAAGAGAAACGCAAATATCAGCCTGATCCAAAACTGTTGTGGCCCACAAAAAGTTTTTAATGATCATTCACCACTGTTTCCTGTGGTGTGGTCCACCTGACATTTTGATCTTCTTCACTTTGGGGCCCAGTTTATAAAATGATATGGAGAAACGGATGAGGTTGTAGATATACAATGCATACATTGAGGTGGGCCCCACGGTGAGCCCAAAATATATAGAGCTTTTGTATTTAAGCCTAACCAGCCCAAATACATGTCCAGCCCAAAAGACTACAGTACAGCTGGCCCTAGATATAACACACATGCATAAGAAGTTGGGTTGGGCTTGGATGGGCACACTAGAACCTATGCCTGACCTGAAATTGATGGATGCATGTCAGGGCCAAATCCATCATATGGAGCCAACATGGCCTGTTTTATGGTGGACTGCCTGATTCCCGGGTGCGGTCATCTACACAGTGGGACCCACCCGGATCTACCCGTTTAGAAACTCCAATCCATTGAACTAGATCGCTTATCATTAGGTCCCAAGCACATTTCATGGGCTAGAATGCAAATATCACGCTGATCTGACAAATATTAACCCTTTGATCAATGGCCTTTAATATGAACGGTCAAGACCACTTACATGAAAAATAGGTCCACACAACAACTTAATCCGTCAATCTGTTAGGGGCCATCATGGATTGCTTATGATTCTAAAGAATATTCATGTTCATTAGAAAATTCTTATCATCCCATCCATGGATTAGAAAAAGGACGGCTATCAAGAAAAGGCCAAATTAAGGATGGTTTGGACAATCAGATCAGTCCAATTTTTCCATGATATCCTATCAAATGTGTTCTGGACTTAACGAACGGTTCAAATTGATCCAATTAGACAATCAAAGTAAACTGATGCAACTAGAAGCACTATCACTTAGTACTCTCTGACAGCACTGCAGCATTTCTCTTTAAAAATAAATCCGTTTAAAATCTACACTTAAAACGGCAACTTAGCCAATTCTTTCATTCCAAACAATGAAATAAGAAACCATAGAAAGTAACTAATTAATGTAAAATTCTTACAGATGACAATCGACCTCTTTCTCGTAATGGCATGTGTGTACGATCATCTGAAACGTTCATCCACCGCAAGGCTCTATAAGTGGACCACAGGCAAAAAATCCCAACCATGTAAAAGAAGCATGGTGTGGATTGTTAGGTCAAGTTAATTTTTCGTCCCTGATGAATTAACAGTTCAAATCAGTGGGACCAAGGTAATCAAGTTAATGTCCCTTCGTTTTTTAATAATATAAGTAACGCAAATAGAAGAGCACAAGGGGTCCCACGTATAGCTTTGTAGCGTTCTCCTACTCCTCTCTTACGAAGTGTCCATCTCCCTACCTTCCATGCCCAGTACTCTAATTACTTGGAGCAGCAGTAATAGCTTTCTGATATTAATTTTCGTAGCAATTTCTCTTGTTCACAGCAACGCAAGAAATGTGTCCAAAGATGAATACTTGGAATTGAGGAGACAATTGAAGCTTCTCAACAAGCCTGCTGTCAAGAGCATTAAGGTCAGGCAATCAAGTGCACCAGTGTTTTTATTATTATTATTATTATTATTATTATTATTATTATTATTATTATTATTATTATTATTATCTGGCCCCACATGTAGAGTGGGGCCTTGTTTTCTGCGGTCCAGATCCTTCATCTAGTGTCCCATTGATGGATGGGTGCGCTCCGTTGTTTCCCTTTGCTGGGGCCCACTTGACTTCTTGGGGCATCTAATGGACGGGTGGGATAGCACCCACACTTCTCTATGGGTCCCTCTAGATACGGTGATTACCGTACGTTGGAGTATATGTGATCATTACCCTTGATAAAACCTTGTTAGTGGTAGTCTCCAATTGGAGACAACTTTGCAAACCACCCATCTTGGCTGGGCCCAACACATGAATGGTCTGGATCATTGCAAACCACCCATCTAGGCTGGGCCTTTGATGCATAGCATGCAGGCCAGGCATGTGGCCAGTTTTGGAATATTGATGGAAGTTTATAGCTTGCAGACCGAATATGGCGATATCTACGATTGCGTGGACGTGTATAAGCAACCAGCTTTAAATCATCCATTGCTCAAGAATCACAAAATACAGGTCAGTGTTTCTTTCTTTAACTTTATCATGAATGGGAGATGCACCAAAAAAATTAGAGTGATTGGACCATCATAGTCATTAGAAATTGGTACACAAAATCATTTTTCCATGACTTGTTCATTTTTATTTTTTCTTGATTTGAGAGTTGTGTCATTGTGATTTTTGGTCCATGGCCCATTCATGGAATCTTATGGTAAATGAATGGTTCAGATCACCATAGAAGTATGTAAAATTCATCCCTCTCATGCACAGAAGTTCAGCCCCTTGAAAATATAAATTTTCAGTTTAACAATCCCTTATTGAGGCCACTGATCAGGCTGGGATTGCGTAATAAAAGTAGTTCCATCAAGACATGGACGATCCAAAATTAAGGCCCACTGGATGGACACCCCAGACTATCTTTTTAGCGGGCCTTTGATCAGATGATCTCTAAACCTTAATTTAAACAGTACCATTAACATCAACTTCATGAAATTAACAAACTGATAATCTGAGTTCTTCATGGACAAACGATCAGGGCCTCGTATATTGGTTAATGTACCTTCAACCAGTCTGCGGCCCGCCCATATGTTGCGGAGCCAAAAATCTGGTTGCTACATAGCTCAAGTGGGCCACACCAAATGGAACAATGGGGTATTTGTGAGTGGTGTGATGCGGGAGGACATGGTGAAGTCGATCACCGTCTTCCTCACGGAATAACTACTCATCAACAGGTTTCCTCAAATTCATGAGGGAAAATCTTGAATCTACAATAAAAAATTGATAAAAATCAGAATTTTAGAATAATCCATGAAAAAAAGGAATTTAACAATGTTATATATCCCTAAACAAATCCTAGTTCGTACTTATTAAAAATAGTAAGTTTTCAAACATAAAAAGTTACTGAAAATAATAAAATTCTAACTAAAGATTACTATTAATTAAAGTCTTTCTAAAACTCATTATTCTGACAAAGTAAAAACTTCTAAATAAATAAAAACTTTAAAAATAAGGAATTACTATAAAATTGAATTTACTAAAAATGGTAATTTTTTTTTTAAATTTCATTTTTCTATAGTAATCGCACGTTTTCTGGCAAACCGAATAGACACACACAATCCATTCGGTTCACCACAGAACCTAATTTTTATAGGAATCCATATATTATGTGCCCCGCAATTCCTTCCAAATCAAAAGTTATAGCCAATTTATGATCCACCTTCTTTTAGTCCATCCATATGAAGAATGTGCTTCAACTTAGGTCCTTCATTAGGGGGTTATTATTTTACATTAGGATGCTTGCAATGGAAACTTCCATACGAAATCACGTTATTTTGTGTATATCATCCCACCCATTTATCAGGTAAATCTCACGAAATGAAGGGACAAATCAAACCATGACGCAGGGAGGATGTGGTAGGTCGATCATCGTCTCTCTAACCGATAGTTTCTCGAATCCACGAGAAGAAAGAAAAGATAAAAAAGAAGAATTTAATTCCAAATAATTGTTTATTGAAGATTGAATGAATCAAAACGAAATTACAATGCATATAAATAGGAAACTAACCCAATGCAAAGTATCAGACTCCAACTCCAACTTAAACTTGTAGAAAACGTAACTTACTATAAATAGTAAACTTACTATTTATAGAAGTCGTTCAATCCTACTAGAATTCTTGGTTTTCGGTCAAAAATAGAACGTTATCAAACGGCCTCAACCAAGTTGTTCTACGAAATATTCTAAGCCCTTTTCATGTTGGGCACTAACTCTAAAACCCTACAGATGCAAAGTTATGATCGAATTAGAACTTACTATAAATAGTAAAACTGAAAATAAACTAGCTTAATGACCGTCAATACGGTTGATTCTCGCGATTCCGATTTGGGCAATCCGGCGTAGCCGGGTTGGTTGGCTAAAGTAGCTCGAGCTACCCCAAATTGATATATTATACGTCCCGTAACTCATTCTAGATTGTGAGATACGATCGATTTACGGTCCTGATGGTCTGGATCACTTTCGACTCCGTCCGGTCTTCTTTTGCTCCATCTAGGCCATGAAATAATCAGCGACCCATTCTACATCAAACCACAAGCTATTTCAAAACATAGTGGGCCATAACAAGTGAATATATAAGTTTTAGGTGTGATGCATATGGATGACTCCGTGTGCTTTACTTGAGTTTTAGATAAAGTTAATTCTTTGAATATGGGTGATCAATATAAATATTCCAACAAAATGCACCATTTCGTTTCAATATAACCATAATCTGAGAAATGTAACTTACTATGCAGATAAGGCCCACTTCCTATCCAAAAGGGTCAGAAAATCAAGACCATTCAAATGCAAATCTAAAGATTGGGATCTGACGCAGGGAGGACGTGGTAGGTCGATCACCGTCTCCCTAACCGAGTGTTCTCGAATCCACGAGAAGAAAATAAAAGAAAAAATAAAAGGAAATAAATTCCGAATAATTGATTTATTGATAATTGAATGAATAAAAACAGAATTACAATGCATATAAATAGGAAACTAAACCCTAGGTAAAGTATCAAAATCCAACTCCAACTAAAACTCCTAGAAAACGCAACTTACTATAAATAGTAAACTTACTATTTATAGAAGTCGTTCAATCCTACTAGAACTCTTGGTTTTCGGCCAAAAATAAAAAGTTTTCAAACGGCCTCAACCACGCTGTTCTACGAAATATTCTAAGCCCTTTTCGTGTTGGGCACTAACTCTAAAACCATACGGATGCAAAGTTATGATCGAATTAAAACTTACTATAAATAGTAAAAACGAAAATAAACTAGCCTAATGACCGTCGATACGGTCGATTCTCGCGATTCCGGATTAGGCAACCCGGCATAGCCGGGTTGGTTGGCTAAAGTAGCTCGAGCTACCCCAAATTGATATATTATACGTCCCGTAACTCATTCCGGATTGTGAGATACGACCGATTCACGGTCCTGACGGTCCGGATCACTTTCGGCCCCGTCCGGTCTTCTTTTGGTCCATCTGGCCCATGAAATAGTCAGCGACCCGTCCTACATCACTCTCCTCCACTTCGAAAGAACTCGACCCCGAGTTCTCGTCCAGCTTTGGTTTATGATATTCGTACAGATCTGCCACGTTGAAAGTCCTTGAAATCTCCATGTCATCTGGAAGATCAACAACGTAGGCATTGTCATTGATCTTGCGAATGATCGGTACCGGTCCAATCTTCTTGTGTTTCAACTTGTTGTAGGTCCCGGTAGGAAATCGCTCTTTACGTAGGTGGACCATCACCTGATCACCTATTTCGAACACTTTGGCGCGCCGATGCTTGTCGGCCGCTTCTTTGTACTTCTCGTTCGAAGCCTGTAATTTGTTGCGCACGTCTGCATGTATGTCCATGATTCGGTCTGCCATATGTTCAGCTGTAACGCTCATGCCCGGAAGCTTGGGCAGGGGAACCAAATCGAGTGTGTGACGAGGCACGCACCCATAAACAATCTGGAATGGAGACTTTCCTGTCGATCGGTTTACCATGTTGTTGAATGCAAACTCTGCTTGAGCCAGGGCCATGTCCCACTGCTTCGGTTTGTCACCTGAAAGGCAACGGATGAGATTTCCCAATGTGCGGTTGACGACCTCAGTCTGTCCATCTGTTTGTGGATGATAAGCACTGCTGAAGTGAAGTCGTGTACCGAACCGATTCCACAAGGCTCGCCAAAAGTGGCTAACAAACTTTGTGTCCCGGTCTGAAGTGATCGTCTTAGAAATACCATGTAGTCGCACAACCTCTCTGAAGAAAAGGTTCGCAACATGTATCGCATCAAAGGTCTTCTTGCACGGAATGAAGTGTGCCATCTTGGAGAATCGGTCTACCACCACGAACACTGAGTCCATGCCGCGTTGTGTTCGTGAGAGCCCTAATATAAAATCCACAGATAAATCCTCCCAAGGGGCATCTGACACGGGTAATGGCGTGTAAAGACCTGTATTTTGAGATTGTCCCTTAGCGGTTTGACAAATATGACATCGTTGTACCGCCCTGCCAACATCACGAGCAAGTTGCGGCCAGTAATACCGCTCTTCCACCATCGCTCGAGTCTTATCTCGTCCTAGATGACCGCCGAGGCCACCGCCATGCAGCTCGATAATAATCTTGTCCCGTAACGAACTCTGCGGAATGCAAAGTCGATTTCCTTTGAAGAGGAAACCATCTTGAATTAGGAGATCACTCGGGTGACCCTCTTGGCACTTTTTCCATGCATCTGCAAAATCCTCGTCGTCGACATAAAGTTCCTTGAGGCAGTCGAACCCGATCACCTCACTGCTCACTGTAATAAGAAGGGATGCACGTCGGCTTAGTGCATCCGCCACCTTGTTCTGCTGCCCTGATTTGTGTTTCAGAACGAACGTGAATTCCTGTAAAAACGAAATCCATCTAGCATGCATACGATTTACGTTAGTCTGAGTATTGATAAATTTTAAGGCCTGATGATCAGTGTACAGTATAAATTCCCTTTGAATAAGATAATGGCGCCAATGGCGCAGTGCTTGAACCACTGCATATAATTCAAGTTCATAGGTCGACCACTTCTGCCTTGCGTCGCTGAGTTTCTCACTGTAAAAGGCAACCGGCCTGCCCTCCTGAGAAAGGACTCCCCCAATGCCGACAATAGACGCGTCGCATTCTACCTCAAATAGCTTGTCGAAATTAGGGAGTACCAGAACCGGGGTAGTGGACAACCGATGTTTAATTTCTGCAAAGCTCTTCTCAGCCCCTTCGGTCCATTGAAACGGACCCTTCTTCATACAGTCGGTAATCGGCGCGACGATACTGCTGAAGTTCCGCACAAATCGACGATAGAAGGTCGCCAACCCATGAAAACTTCGTACCTCATGAATGTTTTTCGGAGTCGGCCAATCCCGAATAGCTCGTACCTTTTCTTCGTCCACTCGGATACCCGTGGACGACACGATGAACCCCAGAAACAATAATTGATCAGTTAAGAAGCTACACTTTTTCAGATTTAAGTATAGCTTGTTGTCGGCCAACACTTGTAGCACTTTTCTGATGTGGGTCATGTGCTCCGTTTCATCCTGACTGTATATTAGAATGTCGTCAAAGTAAACGACAACGAAACGGCCAATGAACGGCTTCAACACTTGGTTCATTAAACGCATGAAGGTGCTTGGTGCGTTGGTCAAACCGAAGGGCATAACCAGCCACTCATATAGCCCTTCCTTGGTCTTGAAGGCCGTTTTCCACTCGTCACCTGGCCTAATACGAATTTGATGGTATCCACTCCGTAAGTCCAGTTTCGAGAACACCTTGGAGCCCTCGAGCATGTCCAGCATGTCATCCAACCGCGGTATTGGAAATCGATATTTAACTGTTATTTTATTGATCGCGCGGCTATCGATGCACATACGCCATGTTCCGTCCTTCTTTGGGGTAAGGAGTGCCGGAACGGCACACGGGCTCATGCTCTCCTTAATAAGACCCTTAAGGATCAGTTCCTCCACCTGTCCCTGTAGAATTTCACACTCTTTTGGACTCATCCGATAGTGCGGTCGGTTGGGTAGACTGGACCCTAGGATAAGGTCGATGTGATGTTGTATGTCTCGCATGGGAGGCAACTCATCTGGTAACTTTGCAGGTCAAGTACTTCGAAATTCTTCTAGCAGCGGTTTAAGGCGTTGAGGAATATTAGAGGATCCTGGCTCCTCGCCTTTTACCATAACCGCATAAATCTCGCCCGTTTCCTTTGATTCCTTAACAAACTCGCGAATAGTAAGGAGAGAGTTCCCCTCCACTTTAGAAGCTTCAGGGTGTTTGTCTGGTGTCATAGGGGCCAAAACAATTTTCCGACCATCCTTGGTGAACATGTATATGTTTTCCCGTCCACTGTGGGTCACATCTCGATCCGATTGCCATGGCCGCCCAAGTAACATGTGGCAGGCTTCCATGTCAACCACATCACAGAGGACTTCGTCCTTATAGCTTTTACCAATGGAAAACGAAATAATGCATTGATGAGTTACCTTGGTTTCGTTCACCTTCTTGATCCAGCCGATAGAGTAAGGGGTAGGGTGCTTCGTCATAGGCAGATGTAACTTATCCACCATAATTCTCGAGACAATATTTTCGCTACTCCCACTGTCTATGATCACGTCACAGACTTTGCCCTGCACGGTGCACTTTGTGCGAAAAATATTATGTCGTTGTGGGTGCACTTCCTTCCTGGGGGCGTAAAGTAGTAGTCTTACTACTAGCGATTCCCCATGATCTTCAGTCAGCCAATCGACATCTTCTGTGTCCCCCTCTTCGGCCTGTTCCAATTCAGGATTATCTTCTGTTGGCTCACCTTCCACGCCGCCTTCATTCGTAGTTAAGTGTGCTGCAGGGCGTTGAGGGCAAGCGTTCGACCAGTGACCTGGTTGGCCATAACGGAGACAATGGTCTGGTCTTGGCCGACCATATGGATTGGGGATCCTGCTGGAACCCGCTGTAGTGGGAGCTGTACGTTGAGGTCTTGAGGAACCGCTTCCCCAGTCCCGGTTCGTGACCGTAGGAGGTTGAGGACGCCCTCCTATAGGTTCCTTGCCTTTGGCCAACGTTGTATCTTGAGTGGGTCCGGTGTTGGGATTTCGTGTTGCCGGATAGGGTCGAGCAGGGGGCCGTGACAACTGTGTTTCTGCTCGAGTGGCTAATTGGTTGGCCTCACTCAACGTCCAAACGGGATGCATCTGGACTCGATCCTGGATTGCAAATCGCAACCCACCAATGAATCGTGATACTTGTTGTGCCTCTGATTCCGATAAATTATTTCGTGTAGCCAATCGTTGGAATTCTTCAAGATATTCGGCTACGGTTCTATTTCCCTGACGACAATTTTGGTATTGTTGGAACAAAATTTGTTCATAGTCGTTAGGGAGGAATCGAGCTCTAAGAAGCTGTCTCATCCGAGGCCATGTTCGGATGGGTGTCTTATTCTGACGGGTGCGGGAAACCTGTAGGTTTTCCCACCATGCTGAAGCACCGGATTTAAACTTATATGCAACTAGTTTTACCTTCTTGTCGTCCGGTACGTCCACATAGTCGAAGTATCGCTCGACCTCTGCCAGCCAGTCGAGGAACTCCTCTATTCGAAGTAGGCCATTAAAGCTGGGAAGATCAGCTTTGCCCCGATAATCTCGTTCTGCTCGTTCCACACGCTCATTCCCTAGCGTCGGTTGTCGTACGAACATGTCTTCGACCTCGTCATCGCTTGGTTCTGAATCGTCTGGCGTAACCCTACGGTTATCCACCTGGGGTGTTCTACGGACAACAGGATTGTCCCGTATAACAACTGTTGGTGGTTGTTGGTCGCCTTGGGCTCGAAGACGAGCTAGCGATGCTGCAATCTGGTCGAGGGTCGCCTGTATACCTTGCAGGATCAACCGGTTCTCCCGTCGTGCTGCTTCGAATGCTGCCTCGAAGGCTGTCGCCGTTAGATAGTCCCTTGGAGCACCGTCCTTAGGATGAGACTCCAACCCTTCATTAGAGGCCATCGTCCTGAGGAAGAAACCTCTCTCTGATACCAATGACGCAGGGAGGACGTGGTAGGTCGATCACCGTCTCCCTAACCGAGTGTTCTCGAATCCACGAGAAGAAAATAAAAGAAAAAATAAAAGGAAATAAATTCCGAATAATTGATTTATTGATAATTGAATGAATAAAAACGGAATTACAATGCATATAAATAGGAAACTAAACCCTAGGTAAAGTATCAAAATCCAACTCCAACTAAAACTCCTAGAAAACGTAACTTACTATAAATAGTAAACTTACTATTTATAGAAGTCGTTCAATCCTACTAGAACTCTTGGTTTTCGGCCAAAAGTAGAAAGTTTTCAAACGGCCTCAACCACGCTGTTCTACGAAATATTCTAAGCCCTTTTCATGTTGGGCACTAACTCTAAAACCATACGGATGCAAAGTTATGATCGAATTAAAACTTACTATAAATAGTAAAAACGAAAATAAACTAGCCTAATGACCGTCGATACGGTCGATTCTCGCGATTCCGGATTGGGCAACCCGGTGGTTGGCTAAAGTAGCTCGAGCTACCCCAAATTGATATATTATACGTCCCGTAACTCATTCCGGATTGTGAGATACGACCGATTCACGGTCCTGACGGTCCGGATCACTTTCGGCCCCGTCCGGTCTTCTTTTGGTCCATCTGGCCCATGAAATAGTCAGCGACCCGTCCTACATCAGGATCAAGGATGGTGGATGCCCATTTGGGACAGTACCCATTCGGCGGACCAAAATTCAAGATCCATTGATAGCTAAATCTCTCTCTGATTTCGGTAGAAAAAATATAGAAAATGTGTCCCATCTCTACACACCAGGGCGGGCTGGTGCTTTTGTAAGTCTCTTTCTTTTCTTTTAGTCTGCTCTATTTTGATCGTAGATATTTCTCTACGTACTGCTTGCATTTATACACACAAGTGGTTGGGTTGCTTGCTTCTCACAGGTGTAGGATCTGATCCTTTCAATAAGTTATAGGTAGCTTGATCATGACAGTTGGATGGTCCAGCTGACCAATCCGTGCTATCCAGTAGGTCCATCAAGCTATACCATACTGACAATCCTAACCACCATTTATAGAAAAGTAGGCCAAATCAATGATCTGCACCGTGTATTTGCTGCATTCTATCATGAATAGATTATGGCTCTAAAGTATCACTTTCATCAGAAACTTCTAATCATCCCATCAATGGCTTGAAAAATGGATAGCCATAAAAAGTGAAGTCAAACATATTGATAGGTTATCTGATCACTGTGATTTTCACACTGATGCCTACAAAATGTATGCTAAACCTAGTAGACGGCATGGATCGATCTGATGGAATGTCCAAATGTATTGATCGTACTTGAAGTGCTATAAGTTACAGTGTGCTGAGAGCATTGTCTCATTTCTCTATAGGAGAGAAAAAAAAATCATCCTTTAACTAAGATAATGCAGATAATACTAATCTATTCCTCTTCTTTTATCAAGCATGCTATTGCATACTTGGAAGGTGAGGTGTACGGAACCCGAGTGACTATGAATGTGCGGGGTCCGCTACTTCCAGATGAAAGGCAATACAGCCTTGGCCAGCTTTGGATTCAAAATACCCAGAATGATAAGCTCAATAGCATAGAGGCTGGATGGATTGTAAGTAACCTTTTCTATTATTCTTATGAAAAAGATGAAAATCCAATTGATTATTATTATTATTATTTTTTAAAAAAAGCTTTTATCATGTGAGTTTACTTCTCACTAATGAAGCATTAGCTAGGGTTGCTCAGTATCTATCCTTTATTTAAGGTGCGTTTGGTTGCACCAAATATCACAAACTTCTGTAATATCAAATTAGACTCGACTGATCATGAAATTATTTCATGTCATTTTCTATAACCAAATGCACCATTAACCATTCAGAAACCTTCCAAAATATATGCCCCTGTTATGGGTCTGAAGCATTATATATGAACCCTACCTAAATCATGAGCTAGGGCTGTTGATGGGCTGGCTAGGCTTGGTCCACTATAAGAATGTTTATCAATTGGACCAAGGTCGGGCTGTCTAGGAGTCCATTAGCATACATCCGAATGTGCCGTAGTGATGACATCCAGGCTATCCAAAAACTGGGCCTCACCATATATATATAAACCAGCTGGCATAAAGAAATGAATACAATCCATCAGATGGACTAAATGGTACAAAAAATGGTCCACCCTTAATGTGTATCCAACCTGATAAGTGGGTCGGTTTGATTTTTGCATCACGAAATGTTTATGGTGGGGCTCACCGTTTTGATGGCTGAGATGCTATACTTCTGTAGCATGTTTGCTAGTGCGTACGAGGTGGACGATTAAGTAACTGTCCATTCGCGATTATTGCTTTCCTAATTCATTGCGATGACTGAACTTGTAATTTCCACAGGCATGTCCAGAAATCTTTGGCGACGCTCATCCTCGGCTGTTTGTGTTCTGGACAGTAAGTTTCACAGCCGTTAACCTCTTCTTACCTGCAAACCGTTGATCGGTTGATCGTTACCGTCCAATTAATAATGCATCTCCATTGATAAGCTGTCAAAGTACGGCCAACCATATGCATCCACGCAACCACTCTATTGGTGGCATACACGTACACAATGCAAAACTGTCCAAATCATGGGGCCCATCATTGATCAGTGCATGGAAAGTGAAAGAACAAAGACAAAAAGATGATCTCAACCGTCAGATTGATGGCTATCAAGTTGATCGTTAAAATGAAAAGAAAGTTCCTTCCAAATTCAAAATATTCGTTTGAGGTTGGAACTGTCTTTACATCGTGTCCCACGATTTGGACGGTTCAGATTTTCATGCTTTTCCATTAGTAAAACAGTTTGCTGATAGGGACGTAAACTTCTAATTACAGGCAGATGGATACAAGAAAACAGGCTGCTACAATCTATTTTGCACTGGTTTCGTACAAGTTAGCAGAGAAGTGCCCATTGGCACTATCCTAGAACCAGCTTCAACCTATAACGGACAGCAAAAGGAATTCGTCCTCCAAGCATTCAAGGTACCCTCCCATCTTTCCTATCAGGCAATGGGCTGGCCTGGCTCATCTGGCTTTCGGCCCTGGCCCGTTTCAGAGCGTGCTTTGGCTACGTATTCACATTACGTAGGCCCCACCTGACTTTCCTCCGGCTAGGGCATGCTCACAGTGGGCCCCATCTGATCTGTCTACTATTACTACAGGATCCATATACAACTGATTGGTGGTTGACGTTTGGGAAAAACGACATTCCAATTGGCTACTGGCCCAACTCCCTCTTCGCAAACTCATTTGACAAAGCATCTGCGGTTGCATGGGGTGGTGAGGTGTCTACACCTGAAGGTAGCAAAAGCCCTGAAATGGGTAGTGGTCATTTTCCTGATCAAGGGTTCGGAAAGGCTTCTTATATGAAGTTGTTGAAGACTATAGACAATAACAATACGCTTAGAGACATTCCTGACAATGTCCCCCTCTATCAAGATGTGACTCAATGCTACAAGGTGATTGATGGTGGCAACTTAGGTGGTGAATGGGTTAGGAATATCTATTTTGGTGGGCCAGGTGGATGCTAGAGTTGTGATGTGTGGCGGAATTTTTTTTTTTCAAATAATAAAAATATATGAATTTATTATAATTTCCTTTAAAAAAAATCTTTTACCATGTGATTCGATATGTCATTGTATTATTTGTATTAGAAAATGTGATGTATTTTCTCTCATTAGGGGTGTTAATGGTATCAGAAAATGTGACCTAATCTCTGTTTAGGGGTGTCAATGAGCCAGGGTCCAGCCACGCCCAAGATGATAAGCCCAGATCCATCCCTTGATTAGGTAGGCTAGCCTGCACATGCACTGAGCAAAAGACATTTAAACCTTGGGATTGGTAGACCAAGATTTACTAAGGACAATTTGAACCTTTGAACTTCCGGCCTACAAATAGATGAATAGATGGTAAGAAGAGAAATATATCAGCTGTCCACATTCAATTAAAAAACACCTGATTATTGGCCTTGTAAATGGTACATGTACATATTTGTGTCCGCATCAACCATATTGTGTCCCCGGCCATCCTCCAAGGAGCATGGCCCACTGATTAGATGACACTAATACACATTTTTTTTTTTTTTTTTGTTGAATTCAGAGCAAGAATGTGAATATAGTTGCTAGTGGTTGGGTTTTCGAAGTCAAACAAAAAATTGACGGTGAAGAACTTTATTGTAGATCGCGTGTGCATGAATATGGAGATCAAATAAGATAAATAGAAACATGTCTGATTGTAGATCAAATAAAGATAAATGAAAAATAGATTTAATCAGATATCCATTATAGAGATCTTCTGCGAAACAATTAGATGGGAGAGTGACGTAGAGCGGGCCACAGACATATTCAAGGTATAGATGGACCGAAAGAAGCTCAAACCAATGTGGGCGTAGTCCATCAAGTCTAGTACAATCCTATGTGGGGCATGAAATAACTAAGCCGAGGCGTGTCTGGATCAAAGAAATTCATTTTGAATCTAGAGAAATTGACTTTCAATGTGGGAATCGTAAAACAACCATAACTTTTTATCTAGATATCGTTATGGGACGCACGACATATGAATTTTGACTGGAACAAGCCATCCGGGCCAACTAACCCACATAAGTGGGTCACATTATTGTGTTTGCGAGAAAATGATAATTTCCTATTTAAAATCACAATTTTACGAGAAAAAAGTTACTATTTTTAATAAATTTTTATTAGAGTGTATCTCTTTTATTTTAGAGTTTTAGTATATAATGCTTCTTATTATGCCAGGAATCATTCTACATGATTAAATTAGAATTTTCTACTTTTAGTAAATTTTATTATTTTGGATAAATTTTGGTTTAGTGGAGCTGGAACTCTTAATTAAGGTTTGTGTTTTATTATTTAAAGTAATGTAATTTCGTATTAGAGAGACATAAATAAAATTATCTCGAATTGTCTTTATTTCTTATGAACACCTTGTGCATTCAAGGTTCATATCACTTATAGGAGACGGTGATCTTCCACTTCACTTTCCCATGCCCTTACATCAGAGCAAGAAAGAGAGAGAGTAAAAAGGAGTTCCAAATCCACTAGAATACTATAGGCAAGTCACGGTCCAAGCTTACCACTCCTTACACGAATTTGAGTTTGATCACAATTTTAGTGGGGTCTACCGGTATGCCCAATTACAATACCCAACCCTTAGGTAGATATAGACTGCTAATCAATTAGACCGACCTTATAGAACTCGCACAGATGGATCTTTGAAATGATATAAATTGGAGTTAGACTTAATTACTTCTAAAGGATATAATAAACTGCATGGTCTCGAGTATGATGGAACGTTTAGTGCTTTAGTACTGTTGTTTAGCCCCACAATCTTTCACAGGGTTTTGTCTCTATTGTTGTTTCTTCTAGGGGGATCATTCACCAACTTAATGTTAAGAAAATGTTCATATATTGTGTATTAATTGAGGTACGCAACAACCCCTTGGTTTTATTGACAATTCTCAACTAGACTATATGTGCAAACTTGTACTATACGGATAGAAACAAGCACCACATCATGGTTTTAACACTTTAATACCATTCTCCTTATTTTGGTTTCTTCTACAGTAATGTTGATACTTCCACATTTATCGCTATTCTCATGGCGTCATTGTCTTCCATAAACAAGACCACTTCCTCATTGCTATCTTCAATCAACCACACCCTTAGTTCTCATTTTGAGATAAAAAATTTAGGTCCTCTTCAGTACTTAGGAATAAAAGTAAAACGTGATTCTTGATTTCCATCTTATTCCCAATAAATGTGGTTGAACCCTTTAAAAAAGCATATATATTGTTGGAAATTGTAGTCTACTCTGATTTCTGTTGGGTCAAAACTATCTGCATCTGATGATGAACCTTGGCGCACTTCAATGCCTCACCATAACTTTTCGTGTCATCTGTTATGCTGTTAACTAGGTGTGTCAATTCATGCATGCAGAGACCATGTTCATATTGCTGCCGTAGCGTATCTTATGGTCCACCAAAGGTCTGGCTTTTATTGAAGTACTTCTGATTTTGTTGCTTTTTTGGCTGTGAAATGGGCTGGTTGTGTTAATCATTATTGCCTTATCACTGGTTATTGCATCTTTTTTGGCTCCAAGTTAATCTCTTGGAGTTCGAAGAAATAGCGAACCATCTCCCTTTCAAATGTTAAGGCTAAATACCACATTTTGGCTTGCACTATAGTCAATCATACAAGAAACCCTTTGTTTTCACACAAGCTTACACACAGGTGGGTCACAAGTGAGACATGTATGAAATACTCAAATACAGACTGAGCCCCACTGCTGATGACTTGCACACCCAAAATCTCCATATGCGGAAAAAAAAATCCTACTTCAATAGGTGTCCAAGAAATATGTGATTAAGAAAATGCACCAACAGTTCATATCATCAATTTTCACGGAATTCAGTGAACAATTATCATTCCTCTACAAAGATGTGTGGTGCGCGCGTGTTTATATTGTTGACTAGAAAAAAAAAAAATTGGAAGAAGGATTGTCCACTTACTTTGAGCCATATCAAACCAATAATGCATGTAGTCTTTCCCTTGCTTGGCATTAAAGATAAATGGCTCTGATTGTTGCCCCACATCCGACTAGTTGACACTATAGGCTCACCTACTCCCTAATTCTCTCTGTGCCAGATATGTAGCCTTACATGTCTAAGGATGCAGGGGCCAAGAGTCCTCTCCCTCTCTCTCTATGATATAAATTAAATTCCAGTACTTAGGCCCATTTAGATACTACTAAATGAGTTACTTTTTAACTTACGTTAAGCAATTTACGTTTTTTTACTCAAGTTAGTTTGGTAACTATCATTGTAAAAGTTACTTATATACTATAAATTACTTATCTTAATAAGTAAAAATTTTAAGCATTTTAACTTGAAGACTTTCTACTTCTCTCTCATTGTCCTTGCTAAATGAGACTCTCTCTCACAGTCCATATCAAAAACTGCCTCACATGGTAGATTGTCCACATTGAAGGTGGGGCTCACACGGTGGACAATCCGCATAAAAGGTGGGCCCCACATGATGGATGGCTCCATATTTATGTGGACCCATATATGGATGGTCCACATCAAAAGTCGGCCCATAATAATGAAAAGCCCACATCCAAAGCTAAAAGTAATAATGATAATCATCACGGTAAAAGTTACTTATGTTTTTTTGAGCTTTTTAACTTGTGACTTTTCTACTTCTCTCTCACGGTCCATGTCAAAGGAGACTCTCTCATTATCCATATCAAAGGAGCCCCCACGTGGTGTACTATCCACATCGAAGGTGGGGGTCACGTGGTGGACAGTCCACATAAAAGGTGGGCCCCACATGATGGATGACCCCATATTAATGTGGGCCAACATATGATGGTCCACATCAAAGGTCGGTCCATAATAATAAAAAGCCCACATCCAAAGTGGGTTGGTACGATGTATGACCCACTTCAAAGGTGGGGCCTTCATGATGGACATAAGAATGATGGTGGCCCCACTTGAGGGATAATCAACATTAGAGAGCCCTACATAATGATCATGGTGCACGTGCACATTAAAGGTCAGGCTATAATGATGAATGACCCACATCCAAGGTGGGCACTGCATGATGGACAGCCCACATCAGAGGTGGGGCCCACACAATGAATGGTCCACATCAAAGTTGGCCCCACAAGATGGATGATGGATGTAAGGGGACCAAACAAACTTAAGGAATAATTACTAATACTGTTAGAAACCAAACATGCTTTTCTATTTTTCTTTTTCATTGACGAGTATGTTGGAATAAGTAGAAACTAAGATAAGTTACTTATTACATAAGTAGCTTATCCAAAATAAGTTACGATTGGATTGGGCCCCACGTAATTATGTTGGATAACCAGAGCCCAAGTTTTCAAAAAGTACTTAAATGCACGTCCATTCAAGCATGTTTTACCAATACGCATAGGTCATGCTAGCAAATATTGAACAAGGAAACCATGAAATAGTCTATACAAATAAGGGGGAGTTTCTTAATGGACCAATCACAGTGAGGGCTGTCATATATATCAACGGTATGGATCATTACAAATATAGGCTCAACATGTACACAACGAAACACTAATGCAATGCACAACTCGCCAAAAGAGCATTGCATAAGGTGGGTGTGATGGCAACTTAGGTGGGGATTGGGGGCAAAAATATCTGTTTTGGTGGGCCAGGTGATTTTCAATGTTCTTAAACTTGGCATTTAGTTTATAATTTGGTAGTAACAAGGAGGTTTTGCATTTTCCGATCGAATGGCCTGTTTGGACTTTGGATTCATTAAGAAATAGCTCTTTTAGGAAACATGTAAGATGCATGCATTGCCTAATTGTTGATTGGAACAAATGGAAACATGCAAGATGCATGCATTGCCTAATTGTTGATTGGAACAGATTGGTAGAATAAAACGCATGCAGATGCAAAGTCGGTCACCAGACTCGGCTAAAATAGGTTGAACCCGAGCGTCCATGCATGGCCCAGTGCAAAGCCGGAGCGGGGGTTCACAGTCAGCGGTGGCAATGGGCTGGGTTTGGGCCGGCTAAGGATAGGCCTGACATGACCAGACACTTCAGGACCATTGCCTGAGCTCAAATTGGCCCAACCTAGAAAATATGGTTGGGCCAAGGTCAAGCTGAATCAGCTTGAAAATTGATAAAATCTCTATTTCCCAATTGAATGTTCCTAATCTATCCATTGATCAAATGGGTCACATGTGCCCAAAAAAAAAAAAAAAAAAAAATCACTCGTAGGTTTGAAACCTATGGTTTGCATTCAAAATGCATGAGTTAATTGAATGCCAAACATGTCAGATATAGCTAGGGCTGTCAATAGGCTGGGCTAGACCTGGCTTCATGTCGCCCAATCCCCGTCCAAAATCTTCTAGGTTAGCTCAAGGCCCCAAGCTTAGCCATGTCAAATAAATAAAATAAAATAAATATTGTCCATACCAAACTCATATCATAGTTTATGTGTTCATGATCAGCTTGGACCATGACCATCAGCACATGCCAAATGTGTAAAGACAAATAAAAAAAATGGAGACATTAATACCTCAAATAGGAACCTTAAGTTATTTTAATCCAAATTAAATAAAAATAAAAATCCAATTCTCAATAATATACATCGTACATATAGGAGAACTGCTCCGATGATCAAAATCATGCATTAATCACCTCGAGCGAGGAGTCTTGAACATGAGATCTCTTACTCTAATGCCACTTTGATGCAGGACAACTAACCACTTGCTTTAAAAGCTTGAACTGATAGGGCATAATGAATCAATCCCTTTATCTCATAGCCAAGGCTCCTACTTCTTATAGGTCTGTCCCTTGCCCGAACCCTCCTTCGTGGACCCCACATCATATAGGTTTAATTATATCACACTAGCCACCCGACTCACATGGGTGGAGGCCACATCACATGAGCCACCCGCATCACACGGGCCGCCCACCGCGAGTGTGCCCGCGCATCACGCAGGCCACCGTACTCGAACCCAGTGTGAAAATACCAATCAAGTATTAATCTCTCGTTTATTTATTTATTTTTTTGTTTGATACTTTGTTGATTGTAATAATGCCATATATTTAAATATTAATAAAATAATCAGCATTATTTAGCCTCCCTTATTGTTTGTATGGCCATCTCTATTCATTTGAGAAATATTAAGCTAAAGTACTAGTAAAAGAACAAGTCCTTAAGTCCAGGACACAAGGCAAAAAAAATTCATTCGGAAGGGTTAACCCCTATGCTTTCACAAATCTCTTTATCACTAAGCGCAATCGGTGGTCGAGAAGATAGCTGGATCTTGCGTCCAGTCTCTAATCAGTCTAACTTAACGCGAAGGACACCAATGGTTCAATCAAACATTGAGTTGAGTAGACTTTGGCATGCCTGTGCATCATACATACACACAAAATACAAATACAGGCCATCCATCTGACATATGGTCTTGTGTGTGATTGAATTGATATGATATATTGGAATCCAAATCACAATTACATTGGAATCAAAGCGATTCTAAAACCACGGTTTTGTTTGGCAGCTTGTAATTGGAATATACTGTAATTCAAAAATTGTTTTCTAAATGACTATAGCTAGAATGCATTGAAATTTTTAACAAGTATATTCATAAGAACCTAAATTTGATTGACTAGCTTTCATATTCTAAGTTAGTGTACGTATGTGATATTTGATGGAATGCTTTTAATAAGCCGGTTGAAATACATATTTTAGGAAAAATTAATTAAATTTTGAGCCTCGGGTGGGCAAAAAATGTAAGGATCACCTACAAGTGACTCATCAACATTTTTTAACCACCTATTTACATGGCCAACATTTTGACAATTTAGATTATTATTTTGATGTGATTTTATTCTTATAGTCTATATTAGATTGTTTTAGGTATCATCTATGTGTCACTTTTACAAAGGATTAATAGCTTAATTGCACATTTGTTAAATACGTGGCTATCCTCCCTTTAAAAAGGGAGCTAAAATAGACATTAACTTCAATTACATCTGAATTACAGCAAATGGTCTGAATCTATTTACCCTAGAGTATTGGAGAATTTCTCTACATACAATATAAGTATAGGCCGGGTTGGATCGTGCTGGTTAGGGATAGCCCAAGCTCAGCCCAAAATTGCTTGGGCTTTTATATCTAAGCCCAAGCTCATCTCATAAACCTAAAAGGCATGCCCAAATTAGCTAAATATCTGTCCATCCCAACCACCCACAGCCAGCCCAAAGATCAAGTGGACTCATCACAGAAAACAGCGGGGATTGAAATCCCACCATTAAAAACTTTTTTAGGGCCACAAAAGTTTTTTTTTTATCAAGTTGATGTTTATTTTTTCCCATTGTCCATGTAACTGTGAACTTATGGTGCTCTAAGTTGCATCGTGCTAGATGGGCACTCCAATCCATTGAACTAGACTGCTCACTAGCTAAAAAGAAAATTTCATGTGCTAGCATGCAAATATCATGCCGAACTGATGAATATTAACCATTTGATCGATGACTTTAATATGAACGGTCAAGACAATTTACATAAAAAATAGGTCCAATCAACAATCTATTCCATCTATTTATTAGGGGCCATTATGGATTGTTTAGTATTCTGAAGAATCATGTTCATTAGGAAATCCTAACCATCCCATCCATGGATTAGAAAAAGGATGGCTATCAAAGGCCAAATCAATGATGGATTGGACCATCTGATCAGTGCAATTTTTGCATTTTATCCCATCAAATGTGTTATGGAATTAAAATGGAGATTTCAAATTGATCAGATGGGACTGTCCAAGTAAACTGATGCAACCAGAAGCACTATAACTTAGAGCAGCAAGTCTCTTTAAATATAAACCGGAGGAACTGATTAGGTGAGACCCCGGATGCACCGGGGTGGGTGGGACCCCTGACTGTGGGGCTCACAGTGATGTATATACCTTACATCCACACCGTCAAACTATTTTGCAAGATTTTTTTAGGGCATTATACAAAAAATAAAACTGACTCAAATTTTAGGTAGACCACACCACATGAATCCGTCGTGATTGAATACTCACCATTGAAAACTCCATTAATTTCACCGGAATGTTCATTTTCCATCCAACCTGTTGATAAAGTCACAAACACGTAGATGAAGAGACTACATAAATATTATCTTGATACAAAGCTTTTGTGGCCCACAAGAAGTTTTTAATAGTCCACCATCAATGTTTCTTGCACTATGGTCCATCAGGGAGAACTGATTATTTTTTGGATCATGACCTAAAATGAACTTTCAATACGAATGGACAGCGTGGATGCAGTCACATACATCACAGTGGGCCCCACAGTCAGAGTCTCACCCACCTCGCTAGATACGGGGTCTCAGTACCTAATCCGCTCCCCCAAACCGGCGGGGCCGGTCTCTGAGGGGCCCACCGTTATGTATGGGTTTATCAACACTTTCCATCAAAATTTCCACGTAATTTTAGGATACAAGCCCAACGATTAGGATGATTCAAGGCTCAAGTGGACCCCACAGTGGGGATTAAAGTTCGCCATTAAGAACTTCTTGGGAGCAGAAAAGTTTTGGATCAAGCTGATATTTGTATTTTGCCTTCATCGAGGTCTATGTGACCTTATGAACAGGTTGGATGGAAAATAGACATAACGGTGGGCCCTAGAAAGATTTCAACGGTGGGTGTCATTATCACCGCTGCTTCCTGTGGTGTGGTCCACTTGACCCTTCGATCTGCCTCGTTTTTTGGATTTTATCCTAAAATGATATAGAAAAATGGATGGACTGTGTTGATAAACCCATAATAACGGTGGGCCCCTCAGAGCCCTCGGTAGATACCGGGCAGTACTAGTAACTAATTTGCGTCCATTACTTAGCTCTATGACAGCAGTAAAGCATTTCTCTTTAAAAATGAATCCACTAAAAAATCAATACTCTTAAAAACTAGGAAAAATAAAAGACTATACAAAGTAACAAATCAACGTTAGAACCTTAAAAATAAAATCAGCATCTTTCTCATAATGGAATGTGTGTATGATGATCTCAACTCTTCATCCACCACAAGGCTCCAAAAGTGGACGACAGTAAAAATTCACAGTCATCAGAAAATCTCAACCGTGTAAATGAGGTATGGTTTGGATTGTTGGGTCAGTGCAATTTTCTGTCCCAGATGAATTAAACGGCTCTGATCAGTGGGACCCAGGTGAAGTTAATATCCCCTCATTTGTAGCAATAGAAATAAAGCTCCCATGTTTATAAATGGATATTAATAAATAAATAAAAAAAAAATCTTTATGAATAGATATGACTCCTACCATTACAAATAGAAGAGAGAGCCCAAGGGTTCCCACGTATAGCTTTGTAATATTCTCCTACTTCTCTTTGGAAGTTTTCATCTACTTCTCTTCCATGGCCAGTGCAACTACTTGTAGTAGGATTCTGATATTAGTTTTAGCAGCAATTTTCATTGTTTGCAGCAATGCAAGAAGCCTATCTAAAAATGAATACTTGGAATTGAGAAAACAACTCAAACTTCTCAACAAGCCTGCTGTCAAGAGCATCCAGGTAAAGCTTGTAACAGACAAAGATGTGATCAAGTGCGTAGATGGGTCCAATTTTCATTGATCAAGATTCTTTACCTGCGGATGGCCAGTGGACTGAATAATTCCTGCATCAAACACCATCCTAGCCATTTGATCCATGGAAGTTTTTGGGCTTCATGTGGGATGGTTTTGTTGTATTTTTCTTTAACAGCGTCGATTTAGCGATTTAATCAGAGGGGAATGATCACATACATTCTAGAGTGTGGCCTAACACAGGAAGCAATATGATCAGTCCAAAACCTATATATTCAAGTGGTGTGGCCCCCGCTGAGTTTTGGAATGGCCTTGGATGTGTTCCTTCATCGGGGGTAAACCTGATGACTGAGTTGGATGGCCTACCCGCAACATGGTGGACCCCACACTTCCATCTGGAAGTTCCTCTGGTTGGGCGTTACCCTTCCCAATGTCCCACGTTATTTCCCTTTGGTGGGGCCTACTTGAATTCCTGTGGGATCTAATGGACAGGTAGGATGGCACCCATCACTTGGGTCTCTCAAGGTTTGGTGCATGCTTGCCATACGTTGGTACATATGTGATCATTCCTCTTGATAAAACATTGTTACTGGGAGTCTCCACTTGGAGACATCTTTTCAGAACCACCCATCTAGTCTGGGCCTAACAAATGAATGGTCTGGATCATTGTAAAGTGGACCAAATGAACAAGGATGGTCAGTGGGTTAGGACAAGGCCTTGTTATTTTAAGGCCGGCTAAATAAACAATAGCAGCCTGGACCTTTGATGCATGGGAAAACATAGGCAATTAACTGTCCTGTCTGAATATCATATGTGGGCTGGGCATGGAAAACGCCTTGGCCAATCCCAGCCGTGTTCGCAATCCTGGGTCCACATCGACCCATTTCTTTTATTCATAAACACAAACAATAAAAAGCTTGATCAATCCTCATCCTCATCACACACCATAATCCTGATCAGTGGCATCATCGCCATTATTAGAATGTTTAGAATATTGATGGAGGTTTAATGGCTCTTACAGACAGAATATGGGGATATCTTCGATTGCGTGGACATTTATAAGCAACCAGCTTTTGATCATCCTTTACTCAAGAATCACACAATTCAGGTCAGTATTTCTTTCTCATTTTGATCAGACAATCGTAATCACTTATAAACTGGTACACGATCCGGTCTGTTAGTTTTTCATGACCCTTTTTTTTTTTTTTTACTTGCTTATGAGAGTTGGGTCATTGTGATTTTTGGTCCATGGTCGATATATGGAATCTTATGAGAAATGAACGATTCAGATCACCATAGGAGGATGAAAATTTTCTCCACCCCATGTGGACTGCATCTCATGGGAGAGGCCGGATCCACTACACATGCGTGTAGCTTAGGGATGAGATTAATGCACAAAACTTTAGCCACTCAAATATATGAATTATCTATTTTAACTGGTCAGAGAATATCATCATTTTTAATATAATAAGAGGTCTGAGAGGCCCATGCTTTTAGTGGTCCAGGCCATCGAGCTTGTGGCTTCCATCGTGGTCGACCATGCTCAAAGAACCTTGCGAATTGGAAAATTCTAACGTTTGTATAGTTGGCATGCAAATCCATGGTTAAGAAGAAAGAGACTTCCAGTGACACTTAGACTCTCTGAAGCATTGATCTCAACTGTCCATCTGGTCCAACCTTCTCCCCAGCGGATGACACAGAACGGCTGGGGTGCCTTATAAAAGTAGGTCGAACATGACATGAACGATCCAAGTTGAGGCCCATTAGATTGCTTATCCTATGTCAGGTTTGCATCTAAAATCCTGCATGATGCATCCTACAAGTGGGCCACACCAAATGGAACAATAGGTGGTATCTGTGGAGAGTGATGCACGCCATAGAAACTTACTTCCAGAAGGAATCACTGTAATGTGCATACATCATCCAATCCACTCATCAGGTGAGCCCTACTAGGCTGAATGGACAAACCAAAAAGTCATTCCAAAGCTCAGTTGGGCCTGATGTGTGATTGCACATTATTGCCTTTGATGTGTCCCACCTGAGTTTTAGATGGTGATGAGTTTCGGAATGTAGTGTAAGGGCTTATTTGGCAGCTTGTATTCAGAATGCATTAGAATAAGTACAACTCACAATTAGAATCAAGGCAATTATGAATAGTTGTGTTTTGCATCTTGTAGTTGGAATGCGCACTATAATCCAAACCTTTTATATAGGAGCTTGTATTTGGGATACAATGAAATTCTTTAGTATATTTGACTTTGAGTAACTAAATTAGCTTGAATTTATTACTGAAATATATAATCTGGCTAAAAATGAGAATTTCAAACCTTAGGTGGGCAACAATCACAAATGTTACAAATAAGTGACATTAAGGGGGGGTTTGGATCTTAAGTTCCTTAAGATAAGCTACTTATGCCTCAAATAACTTATCTTTGTTTCTACTTAGCTGAAGTTATCAAGTAGCTTTTCATAAAAAAAAGAAAAAGAAAAAAAGTCACTTGTGATTGATCATAAACCAAACTTATCTCAAATAAGTTACTTAGTGCTGCTGTAAGTAGAAAAAGTAACTTATCCGGTGGTGTCCAAATGTGTCTAACTGTCTATTTAGGTTACCGGCATTTGAATGGTCACTTAAAAGTGTATTAGAAATGTCTCCAATTTTATTTACTTCTCCATTCAAAAAGATTCCCAAAGATGTGAGATTTTAAAACACACCTTAAAAGTGTATTTCAAATATCTCCAGTTTTGTTTACTTTTCCATTAAAAAAGGATCCCAAAGATGCGAGATTTTAAAACACACTTAAAAGTGTATTTCAAATATCTCCTATTTTATTTACTACCAAATACATGATACCGAAGGATAGAAGTGGGGGCAAAATCATCTCAAATCTCCTCAAATACACTCAAAACAAGGTCCCAAACTGAAACGGCCCCTAAGGATTCCCATGAAATGCACCATTTGGATGAAATAAACAGGGTGGTAACTACCCTACGCGTATGAGACCATGCCATTTACATAAAAAGTACAAGTCATGATATTTCCATGAATCATCTTATAACATTCAAAAACTATAACTTACCATGCAGATGAGTCCCACTTCCTATCCAAAAGAGATGGAAAATCACCACCCTTCGAATGCAACTGTAGAGATTGGGCTCAAGGATGGTGGGTGCCCACTTGGGACTGTACCCATTCGACGGACCAAAATGCAGCACCTATTGAGAGCTAAATCTCTCTCTTCTTTTGGTAGAAAAAGTACAGACGGTGGGGTTCATCATGTAAGTCATTATTATTATTATTTTCAGTTTTCTCTATTTTGGTCCATTGATATTTTTCCATGTACTCATGTAGACCCTCAGATAGGGCAGGATCCAAGAGGTCTTGTTTTTATAGTGCTCTTCACTTGACAGGGACACTTGGTGGGTCCAGCAACCGATCTGTGCCGCCCATTAGGCCAACAACATATTTCATGTAAACCATACAAAAGTATTACGGACAATTCTAACCACTCAAATAATAGCCCTATAAAATGGAAGGTTAATAGCATTTATATATATAAGAAGGGCCAAATCTGCGACGTCTGTTTTCTGCGGCCTATCATGAATAGATTTCAGCTAAAAAACATTAATTTTATCAGAAAACTAGTAATCATCCCAGATCAGGCATGGAAAAATGGATAGCCATAAAAAGAGAAGTGCAACTTATTGATAGATCAGGTCATTTGATCACTGTGATTTTCATATTGATGTCCACCAAATGTATGCTAAACCTGGTAGACGGCACAGATCGATCTGCTGGAATGTACAAATGTCTCTTTCCTACAAGCAGTGCTATTAGTTATATATGGCTCATTTCTGTATTCTATAAGAGAAAAAATCATGTATATAATACTAATCTACTTCTTTTATAAGTATGCAACTGCAAGTGAAACAGGTAGAGATAACTTGTATGGAACCCGAGTGACTATGAATGTGTGGGCCCCAGCAATTGCAGATGCAAGGCAATTTAGCCTGGCCCAGTTATGGATTAACAATGGTCCAACAGATCAGCTAAATACCATAGAGGCTGGATGGAATGTAAGTCATTGTATCTACTACTTTTTCGAAAACCAATGGCTATGATCATTGCTTTTCTAGTTCATGCATGGCAACTCTGATGTCCCACCCTTCTAATCTCCTCAGGCAAATATGGCAGTCTTTGGAGACTCATTACCTCGGCTATTTGTGTACTGGACAGTAAGCTTCACAGCCGTTAATCTCTTCTTTACCTTCAAACTGATGATGGTTCGATCGGTACCGTTCAATTAATGGGCCACCTCTTGAAGTAGTTATAGACAAAAACTTGTGCCCATGCATCTCAATTTAAATACTGGAGTTACTTCTTTGATATTGATATGCTAGTATAATATAGCCCTTGGCATACCAAAACTGTCCAAATCATGAGGCCCATCGTTGATCATCCATGAACCAAAAAAAGTGACAAAAAGATGATCTCAACCGTCAGATTGGTGGCTATCAAATCCAGCTTTAAAACGGAAAGAGCCAACAAATGATTTTGGACCTTCACCCATCTGATTTGGACGGTGTGGATCTTCATTCTCTTCTATTAGTAAAACAATTTGATCATATGGATGTATAATTTTAATAACAGGCAGATGCCTACAAGACAACAGGCTGCTACAATCTTCTTTGCCCTGGTTTCGTACACGTGAACAAAAATATAGCCCTTGGATCTGTCATACGACCACCGTCCGTCTACAACGGAGATCAACAGGAAGCGACCCTTGTAGTATTCAAGGTACGTCTCAACTTCCTTTCCTATCACTCAATGGTCTGAGCTGGTACATTAGGTTTTCAGCCCTGGCCCACTTCGGGCATACTTGGACTAAAATATCAGCCACATTATCTTGGCCCAGGACTAAAATTTGAGGCCGTTTATTAGTCAGGTGGACCATGCTGGGGCTGCACGTAGATTTGGGTGGCTCTTAAATAATTTAAGCAGAGTAACCATACTCTTGAGCTTCGTGGGGTCACAAATGATGCTTATGTGGAATCCAAACCGTTAATCTAATGGTGGGACACACAAGAGGAAGAAATGTACAATCACGTACAAAATTTATATATTCACTTGTTGTGGTCGGCCTAACTTCTGTAGTGGCTGAGTTTTCATGTGTCCCTTCATCCCGGTGGGTCACACCTGATGAAGGGTTAGATATTGATATACAAAGAACACGGATGTTTCTCATTGTTCCTTTTTCAGCCTGACCTAGACTGACTTTTGGGCTAGGGCATATGCTCAGAGTGGGCCCCAGCTGATGAATGGTGACTGCTAGTCCTTGTAGTGGGCCCCACTTGATCTGTCTACTCCTTTTACAGGATCCAAATACAGGTGATTGGTGGTTGACATTTGGAGACAACAACGAAAAAGTGGGCTACTGGCCCAAGTCCATTTTCACAAGCTTAGCTAACAGTGCATCTGGAATCATATGGGGTGGTGAGGTGGCTACACCTCCAACTATCGAAGGCCCAGCAATGGGCAGTGGAAAATTTCCTGATCAAGGGTACAAAAAGGCATGTTATATGAGGAAGATTCAGTATGTGGACAACACCAATGCTTATAGAGACATGTCTAACGGTCCCTTCCTCTTTGAAGATGTTCCGTGCTACCAGATTATTGATGGTGGCAACTTAGGTGGGAATTGGCTTAGGAATATCTATTTTGGTGGGCCAGGTAGGTGCTAGAGTACTTGTGATGTCTGGTGGAATTTCATCCATATTTTTTTAAGTAATTAATAAATGTAGCAATTTATTACGAATTCCCTAAAAATCTTTTATTATTGATCCAGTATCTCCTGCAATGTATTACACCATGAAGTCAGAAATCCGGAGATTTCCAATCTCATCAACTTCAGTAATTGATCAGACGTGTCACGAGCCCCATATGTTGATCTAGCCATTCAGAGATCATGAGGCTAAAACCTATTCAAAACAGGGGTGGGCCCCACATCTTAGAATGATAATATTTTCTGATCTCCATACAAATCAACGGATTTGGACAAGTGGGTCTAACTACAATTTCGGGCCCAAAGATGGTATAAAATTGGGTCTATATTAACGAAAGACGAACCTAAAATCTGGCCCATGCTGAATAACCAAATAGGCCCAAAACACGAACCTAAACAGAGTTGAAGATCCAACAGATGGGCATTCTGGATCTCATACACGTGTATCACGTGTGTAAAGAAATAGAGTGCTCGACAACTGATCTAGATGATCATCCCTTTTTATAACGAGATATTCACAATCTCTTTACCCTCTACTTGCGCGCTTACATCTGAACAAGCCTCATTCGATGACATCCAAGCCGTCCAAAAGGTGGCCCTCATCGTGCAAATCAGCTGGCACAAAAATCAATTCGATCCATCGAACGGGCTACATGGTACACTAATTAAGACTGACATTCCAGTTCAATTTAAATGTGTATTGTTGCCCTGATGAGTGGACTTTTTGTAACAACCTAATTCTCATGGTGGGGGTCACCTTTTTTACTGCTAAGATGTCATACTGATGTAGCCCTTTGCACATGTGCTTAAGTATGTACTGTTATGGGATATTCCAAGCTGGGCCCTGGCCCACAAATCATGAGGAAGCTCATTCCCTATAGACCACCCAGCAGCTCGCACCTTGTTTAGGCTGACCACTTGGGTTCAGCATAAGATAGGCCGACTACCCAGGGTCGGCATGCAACAGGCTGTGGTCAACCACAACAGGCTAATCACCCAAGCTTATCCACCTAGGTCAGTTCCAAACCAACCGACCAGTCAGATTTGGCACAAGATCAACCGACCACCCAAAGTTGGTTCAAGATACTTACAGAAGGTTCAGATATTCTCAGATCTACTGTCTTTTTTTTAAAAAGATATCTCCAATACGATTGAAAAAGAGAATCTTTCCTCTATTGAGACCTTACAAACATATCCTAGCAGGATCCGTTTATCCAAATTGCTTCCAAGCCCTTATAAATATAGCTCAGATCTCCACCTCAAAGGTAAGGAAACATCTAAACCTAAAAATCCCAATAATCTTTTTTTTTTTTTTAACCTAACTTAGGCATCGGAGGGTTCTCCTGCCGCACAATGGCACCTCCCCTGCCTTCTCTTTCTTTTTCCTTGCAGGTCCGGCAGACGAAAGGAGCTCTTACACACGGATCCAAGGTCTCATGGCCAATCTTAGCCGTTCAAATCCGTTGTCTAAAATCATACAACAACAGCTGACGCTGTTTGTGGGGAACGACACAGCCCATATTCTCACCGCTTAGACCCTAGCATTCAACACCCATCCCTTCGCCGACATAGCTAAGGGTAGGAAGAAAACCAAGACTACTGCCAAAACTCCCCTGGACCCCACCTTGGAGAGTCCAAGTGCAACAGTCAAGAGAGCTAGACTCGCTGCAGCCTTCTTTGAAGTCCAGTCAGTAAAGGTCTCAAAATAAAAAATCCCGCCTAGCCGTTCTCGAGGAACAATAAGAAAATATGGCGAAAAATCTAAATCGTATCGCGATCTACTTTGAAAGTGGTGGGATATCACAAACTACTCATTCCTGCCGGCCGCTTCAGTAGGAGGCCCGGGAGACCAACAGCCTCGATTGCCCCAAGATCAACCTCATCGAGCACACCATTAAGGCAGCGACAATCATGCCAACCAAGCCAATCCTGGCCAGGCACATTCAGCGACTCACCTCAATGCTACAGACTTACGATACACCTTGGACGAGATATGTGGGGGGAAAGAAATCAAGCAAGTCACTGAGAGTCACCTCTACCTTGAAGCTCAACTCAGGGAACACCAGACCAAATCAATGATATGAGAAGGAAATACGAGTCCAAGGCCTCAACCCTGATCAAAGCATGCCAGGAAGAAGTGGAGCCTCCATTTGCTAAAGATTGCTACATTTACTAAACATTCCTCGGTCCACTACAAGTGAATATATAGGCTTGATGTGTCATTGCACATTGCTGCCTGCGTTGTGTCCCACCTGACTTTTAGATCGCGGTGATTATTGGGATGTACAGTGAGCATAAGGATTCCCACAAGATGCGCGATTTGGATTCAACAAACACACCGTGGGTTCTAACTACTGTATGAATGAAATCATATCATGATATTTCCATAATCACCATGCAACATTCAAAACTGTAACTTACTGTACAGTTACCGTCCCAAATCCTTATGTTCACATGTGCAGATGAGGCCCATTTCCTATCCAAAAGGGATGGAAAATCAACACCCTTCAAATGCAAATCTAGATTTTGGGCTCAAGGATGGTGGGTGTCCACTTGGGACCATACCAATTCGACGGACTACAATGCAAGACCTATTGAGAGCTAAATCTCTCCCTCATTTTGGTAGAAAAGCTACAGCTAATGGGTCCCATCATGTAATTTCGTTTTTAGTCTACTCTATTTTATTCAGTTGATTTTATTTATTTTTTTCATTTACTGCTCTCAGTTATGCAGACCTTCAGACAGGACAGGATCCGAACCGTTCATACAGATCCAAGAGGTGGAGTTTTAAATTAGCTTGTGGCGGACACCTGAAGGGTCCAGCCAACTGATTTGTGCTGTCCATTAGGTTCCAATAATAGCCCTATAAAATGGATGGTTAACGAGAGAGAATTAGGTGAGACCCCGGCCTCACCTAAGACGGTGCGGCCCTTACTGTGGGTTACCGTGGGGCCTACCTTGATGTCTGTCTTATGTATCCATGCCGTCCATTCGTTTTTTCACATCATTTTAAGTCATTGTACCAAAAATTAAGCAGATCCAATTATCAGGTGAACCATACCATAAGAAACAGTGGTGATTGCCCGTCCTACCATTAAAAACTTCTTAGGGCGCTCCTTAATGTTTTAGTAATGTTTATTTACCATCCAATCTTTGGATAAGGTTAAATAAGACTTGATGAAGGGAAAAAAAAAAAAAAAATCAAATGTAAGCTTATCAAAAACACGTATGGTCCATTAATAGTCAATCACCACTTTTTCTTATGATATGTCTATTTGATAATTGGATCTGCTTAAATTTCGGTATAATACACTAAAATTATGTGTATAAATGGTTGGACGGCGTGGATACATAATATATACATTAAGGTGGGCCCCACGGTAAAGGGCCGCACCGTCTTAGGTGAGGCCACTGTCTCACCCGCTCTCAAGGTTAACACTATTTATAGAAAAATAGGCCAAATCTACTACTTGCATCGTGTGTTTTCTATAGGAAGTCCAACTTATTGATAGATCAGGCCATTTGATCACTGTGATTTCCACGTAGATGCCCACACAATGTATACTCAACCTTGTAGATGGCACAGATCGATCTGATGGATGTCCTCCTATTAGCAGTACTATAATAACCCTATAAAAACTTTTCATGGGCCACGAAAGTTTTAGATCAAGCTGGTATATGTGTGGTATCTTCATCTAATTATTTTTTACATTATCAACAGGTTGGATGGCAAGAAAGATTCTGATGGTCCCCATGAATTTTTTAATGGTGTGGATTCAATCATGAAACCTAAGATATGAATCTGCTTCGGATCATGACTTCAAATGAGCTATAAAAATGGATGGACGGTTTGGAGGTAATTAGAATATATCACAACAATAGGTAGGGATCCACCGACCTTAGTAGATCCGGGATCCACCCAAACCGCGCCCGAGAAAAACGGACGCGGATTTCATGCAAAGCCTTTGGCAGGGTGGAAGCCTAGGTGGGCCCAACCCCAACACAATATTTGTGAGAAATCCACCTTGTTCATTGTTTTGTGAGGTCAATTTTGAATGTTGGTCCAAACAAGATCTAGATATAAGGCTCAAGTAGGCCATGCTAAAGAAAATTGTGGGTAAGGAAATTCCTACCGTTGAAACCTCACTCAGGTCCACGGTGATTTTTATATGCCACCGATACCGTTTATAACATCATTCTTACTTAGATGAACTGAAAACACAAATATCAGCCTAATTCAAAACTTCTATAGCCAACTAATGTTTCAACTGTGACATTCAATTCTCACATTTTCGGCCTAATTAAGTGTTTGGTTCTGCTCATTATTTGGAGTGATTTTCTCGCAAATATCACGGCCAGCCACTGAAGTTATAAGGGAAGAAATTTCCCACTAAAGGCTTTTCAAGGAAACCCGCTCTCGAAAAATCAGCATGTTTTGTGAACTGGTGTCATCAGCGGACGAATGAAAATAGAATGCATTGAATTTTCCGGGGTAGGTGGGTGGATCCCTGAACGTGGGGTTCACCTTGATGTATATTACTTATATCGAATCCATTCATCGGTTTTCAAAACTCATTTTAAGGCATTATACCAAAAATGAAGCAGATCCAAATCTCAGGTGGACCATAATGCAGGAAACAGTGGTAATCGACCATTAAAAAATTATCATGGGACACAAAAGCTTTGGATCAACCTGATATTTGTGTGGTATCTTAATCCAGATCTTTGTGACCTTATCAACAGGTTGGATGGAAAATAAACATTTCGCCAGCCCTGTGAAGTTTTTAATGGTGAGTATTCAATCAAGGCTGTTTCCTTTGGTATGGTCTCATAAGATTTGGATCTGCTTCATTTTTGGGGTAGTGCCCTAAAATGCTGTAAAATTGGATGGACAGTGGATGTAAGGAATATACAGCACAGGAGCTCCACAGGGATCCACCCAAACCGCTCCCCGATCCGGGAAGCGGATTTCCTGACGTAAGTCTTTAGCAGGGGAAATTCCTACCGTTGAAACCTCCCTGAGGTCCATAGTGATGTTTATACGCCATCTGTACCATTCATAAGGTCATTCCTACTGGGATGAACTGAAAACACAATATTATCCTGATTCAAAACTTCAGTAGCCCCATGAATATTTCAACTATGGACGTTCAATCTCATGTTTTTCAGCCAACTTGAGTCTTGGATCCTGCTCATTTTTGGCCGCCTGTCCTAAAATGAGCTCACAAAATGGATGAACGGGATTAATTTTTGACAAACATCACGGTGAGCCCCACCTAAGTTTCCAACCCAGGAACTTCCTTCTGAAGGCTTTGGCAGGAAATCCCCGTCCACGATCCGCACTCATTAGGCAACCTCTCTCCGCAATTCTCACAATCCTCGTTTAGCCATTATGTAAAGAGGTGTACCTCTCTTTATTTATCTCTGTCTCACATACACATACCTCTCTCTCTCAGATCAGTAAGTGTGCGGTCTGCAAGAAAGTATGCTGTCCAATCGCATTTGCATTTCATTTTTTTCGTACATGCATCTTTTTTTTCTTTTCTTTTTTTTTTTTGTTCTTTTTTTTTTTCTTTTTAACTTCATGATTAAAATTAAATACATTGTCTGGGTTCTTTGTTGTCTTTTGATCTAAAGACAACAAAGTAGTGTAGGAAATTATTACAGAAAAGTTTGTTACTATCATAGATATTTTTTAGAGATGCTCAAACAAAACTAGTTTTTACATCCAGCTAGTTGGCCCATGGGTCCACCATGGTATTTGCATGGCATCTTGTTCGTCCAATAAGCAGACATTCCAAAAGTCAAGTGGATGGAATCATTAGATGTCCCCACGTGAATGTGGAATTTTTTTGGATGGCTGTCCATTATTTTCTATATATGGTGTATGCCCTAATGGAGAGTTGGATCCTCTTAATTTTTGGGCTGTCCCATTTTTATGGTGGACCAATCTTGCTGGACAGGCAAGATGTCATACAAACATTATATTGGAGCATGCAACTAGTTGTGCACGAGCCTTTCTGTAAAATTTCATCTTCTCTTTTGTATTTTCTAGCAACAAGTGAATTTTTCTACTAACAAAGAAATTTTCACACTTATTGGAATAACCTTCTACTTCTTTTCTTATTGTTGTATTTTTATCATCTTTGGCATGGTTGGGCTTCCACTAATAATAATAATAATAATAATAATCTTAAATTAGAAATAAATGCCTATTAATTTATACGAAGGGGCTCTAATGCTGAACTCTGCATAGGAACATATTGGGAAATGGTTAACTCATACCGCTCTGATACAATGTCAAATCAACACTTGCTCTAAGTCAGAGGATGGTTGGACTCTAACAAGAATAATAAGAAGAAAAAAAAAACCGTTTGAATGTGGCATCCTTCAAAATAGCTATGAATATCTTAATTTCTTTCTTATACATCAATGCTTCGGGTCCCACCATGATGTGTGCAAGACATCTAAACTATCCATGATCATTGTGTGCCCCTTAAGTCATCTTGGGCTAAAGTTAATGCAATAAAAAAAATCAAGTGGTCCACACTACAGGTTGTTGTATTTTAAAAAAAAAAAAAAAGAATTTTAAAATATTTATTTCAAATTTTCCTTTGAAAATGGTTTCCCTCCACAAGTTTTTTTTGGAGTTTGTGCATTTTCTTTGTCCCACATCGGAAAGAACCAAAGAAAAAAGCAAGTATAAAAGTAGAGGCTTTGCACATGGGCTAGGCCCTCAGGGGGCAGGTGAATTTTGTGGTTTGTGGGGGGCTATGCACATTGAACCATACTATGCCAAAAACCACACACGCGCGCGCGCCCGCCCGCCGGCCGGCCGGCCGAGCCGAGCCGCGCCGTCGCCAGTGCCGGTGCCGGTGCCGGGCTCGGGTCTGGGTCTGGGTCTGGGTCTGGGTCTGGGTCTGGGTCTGGGTCTGGGTCTGGGTCTGGGTCTGGGTCTACTGTGAGTATACTTGCGCACCTTCCTTTTGCTCCAACGGACACTGAAAATGTACTTGCACGAACGGTCTTTTGTTTTAAACGTCCAGAGAAGCGTCTGTTCGGATGGTCGCATCAGTTGGGTTTAAACCCAACGGACCTAACCCAATTCAAAACGGTGCATTAAGCACCTAATCAAGTCTATATATAGATCTGATTAATCCGTTTTAAAAAGATTCGAAAATCATCTTCTCTCTCAACTTTACTAAAGCTCTGGACTCTGGTTTGATTTTCTGTTTTTTCTGACTCACTGAGTCACTGCATCTCGAGTTTGCGGTATACTTGCTGGTTCGAGCCCTGTACGGCGAGTGCACAGCCGGGACTAGGGTGATAGTCGTTGTATCCTGGAGGCCAACTGTCCGTGACTCCTGTTGCATTTGGAAAGCGGTCCAAGGAGGGCAGATTTGGTTTCAAGCCTAGTGACTCGTCACGCCTCGACTCAGTGTTCTTCAAATCAATAAGTTCTTTACATTCTTTTTAATTTTATTTTTTAATATCTGTCAGTTGTTTTCAACCTCTTATTACAACATTCTTGAAACCAAAATTCAAGTTGAAAACAACAGACAGATTTTATTTCTGTGATCTTCTGTTGTCTGTTCCAATTTCAACTCGGAACAGATTACAGTTCCTCTTGTGCTGTCTGTTCCAAACTTAATTCGGAACAGAATTTTACTCTTTTCTCTTCAAACCAAAGTGAAGCACACATGGCTACTATCACAGTTAATCCTACTACTGAACTGTCCAAGATTGAACCCTTCTCTGGACAGAATTATAAACGATGGAAACAGAAAATCTCTTTTGCTTTACAAACCTTAAAAGTGTTTTACATTTTGTCTGATACATTTATAGTTGACCCAGCCAACCAAACTGAAGTTCAAGATGCCAATAATTGCAAACATTGCATTCTGAATACCTTGTCAAATGAACTGTATGATGTTTATGTTTTGTATGATTCTGCGAAAGAGATATGGAATGCACTTCAGAAGAAGTATGTTCTTGAAGACGCTGGATCTAAAAAACATGCAATATCGAACTTCCTTCACTTCAATATGACAGATGATAAACCTGTCACAAATCAAATTCATGATTATCAAAATCTGACTCATGAATTAACAATTGAAGGAATAAAATTAGACGAGGTATTTCTTTCTGGAGCGTTAATTGAGAAATTACCTCCTTCTTGGAAAGATTACAAAAATAAAATGAAACACAAAAAGAATGGCGTCTCTTTGGAAAATACAATTGTACACATACGTATAGAGGAGGCAAATAGGATCAGAGATCAAATTGGTGATGCCAATGAGTCTGTTTCAAAGGCTAACCTAATCGAATCAGGTCAGGAAAAGAAGGACAAAAGTAAAATACAATGTCACAATTGTAAAAAGTTTGGACACTATGCTAATGAGTGTCGGCTGAAAAAGAAGCCAAACAAACAGTTCAAAAAGAAAGGCAATTGTCATTTTTGTGGAAAACCAGGACATTATGCAAACGTATGTAGGCTGAAGAAAAAGAACAATAAGCCACAAGTTAATCTTGCTGAAACAGAAGCTGATACGGTTGTTGCGGTTCTAACCGAAGTCTTCCTTGTACACAACATGGAATGGATACTGGATACCGGGGCAACTCGGCATGTTTGTAAGGACCGTAGCATGTTTACCTCTTATCAAGAAATAAGGGATGATGAACAAGTCTTCATGGGAAATGCTCGGACCTCTCCGGTTGCTGGAAAAGGAAAGATAGTTCTGAAGCTTACGTCGGGAAAGACGTTAATGTTGAACAATGTCCTACATGTACCTGATATTCGACGAAACTTGATCTCTGGTTCGCTCCTCAACAAGGCTGGTGTTAAACTTGTATTTGATTCAGACAAGCTTGTAATGACTAGGAATGGTACCTTCATTGGGAAGGGTTATTGTAATGATGGTCTTTATATTGTAAACGTTGATAATAATAAGATGTCATCCAGTTCTGCTTATATTGTTGAGTCTACTTCTTTGTGGCATAGTAGATTAGGTCATGTTAATGTAGCATCTATAAAAAGAATGAATAGGTTAGGTTTATTACCTAATATATCAGAAGAAAATATAGAAAAATGTGAGGTTTGTGTAGAATCAAAATTCCATAAGAAACCTTTCAAATCTATAGTTAGAAATTCTGAATTACTAGAGTTAATTCTTAGTGATCTAGGTGATTTCAAAAATCACATGTCTAGAGGTGGTAAAAGATATTATATAACTTTTGTAGATGATTGTTCTAGGTATACCATAATTTACCTTCTTAGAAATAAAGATGATGCATTTGAAGCATTTATCAAATACAAGACTGAAGTTGAAAACCAACTAAGTAGAAAAATTAAAAGGCTTAGATCAGACAGAGGTGGAGAATATATGTCAACACAGTTTAAGGAGTTTTGTGAAAAATATGGCATAGTTCATGAAACCACTGCACCTTATACACCAGAACAAAATGGAATAGCAGAACGTAAGAATAGAACTCTAAAAGATATGATGAACGCAATGTTAAATAGTTCAGGTTTGCCTCTCAACATGTGGGGGGAAGCTATCCTATCAGCCTGTTATGTCCAAAATAGAATACCTCACAAGGTGTCTGGAAAGACACCATATGAACAATGGAAAGGTCATACTCCTAGTTACAAATATCTAAAAGTGTGGGGGTGTCTTGCTAAGGTCGAATTACCTGAAAACAAGAAAACCAAGATAGGTCCAAAAACATCAGACTGTATCTTTATAGGTTATGCACAACATAGTGCTGCATATAGATTCCTGGTTCTAAATTCAAAGAATAATGTTTTAGATCCAAACACTATTATAGAAGCCAGGGACGCAGAGTTTTTTGAACATGTATTTCCTTTTAAATCATGTTTGGAAGGAACAAAAGATGATAATACTTTGGATATGAACTTAACTAGTAGAACTATAGAAACTACTAATGAAATATTGGAAGAACCTAATGCTTCTAATGAAATAAATCAAGAACCAAGAAGAAGTAAAAGGGCTAGAAAAGAAACTAATATGGAAGATGGGTTTTTTACATTCCTATTAGAAGATGACCCTGTAACATACTCAGAAGCTATAAATTCTTCAGACGCTACCTTTTGGAAGGAAGCTATAAAAGATGAATTACATTCAATAATATCTAATAACACATGGGAACTAGTAGATCTTCCTCCTGGAAGTAAACCTATAGGCTGTAAATGGGTTTTTAAAAAGAAACTTAGACCTAATGGAACTATAGATAAGTTCAAAGCCAGGTTAGTAGCAAAGGATTTTAGATAGAAGGAAGGATATGATTATTTTGACACATATTCACCTGTAACCAGAATTACATCAATTAGAGTATTAATAGCTATTGCATCTATTTATAAGTTAGTGATTCACCAAATGGATGTTAAGACAGCATTTCTAAACGGTGAGTTATAAGAAGAAATCTATATGGAACAACCTGAGGGATATAAAATCATAGGACAAGAAAACAAAGTATGTAAACTTGTTAAGTCCTTGTATGGTTTAAAACAAACCCCTAAACAGTGGAATGAAAAGTTTGATAATGTCTTAAAATCAAATGGTTATATTGTAAATGATGTAGATAGATGTGTTTACAGTAAATTTTCTGATAATGAATGTGTCATCATATGTCTATATGTAGATGATATGCTAATCTTTGGAACTAACGTAAAACTTGTGAATAATACTAAACAACTCCTGTCTTCTAATTTTGATATGAAAGATTTAGGAGAAGCAAGTATGATCCTAGGTATTCAGGTAATCAGAAAAGATGATAATATTACATTATCTCAGTCACATTATGTTGAAAAGATATTAAAGAAGTTTGAACACTTCGATTGCTTACCTGTCAGTACACCATATGATCATTCTGTGCAACTCAAGAAGAATACAGGAAGTAGTATATCTCAACATGCTTATTCTCAAGTAATAGGTAGTTTAATGTATCTGATGAACTGTACAAGACCAGATATTGCTTTTGCTGTAAATAGACTGAGTAGATATACACATAACCCTAGTTATGATCACTGGAATGCTTTAAACAGAATATTAAGATATTTAAAAGGTACTGCTACATATGGTATATGTTATACAGGTTATCCACCAGTATTAGAAGGATATACTGATGCCAATTGGATAACTGACTCTGATGAAACTAAATCCACAAGTGGATATGTATTCACAATTGGTGGATGAGCAGTATCTTGGAAATCTACAAAACAAACGTGCATTGCTAGATCGACAATGGAGTCGGAATTCATTGCATTGGAAAAAGCAGGTTCAGAAGCTGAGTGGCTAAGAAATCTCTTGGCAGATATACCTATTTGGCCAAAGCCTGTATCGACTGTATCTATTCATTATGATTGCCAGGCAGCTATAGCCAAGGCTAATAGTAAGATCTACAATGGTAAAAGTAGACATATCAGACTTCGACATAATATTGTTAGACACCTGCTGACTGATGGTGTTATTACTATTGATTTCATACGATCGGAAAAGAATCTGGCAGATCCTCTGACCAAAGGACTATCCAAAGGGTTAGTCATAGAAACATCGAAGGGAATGGGGTTGAGCCTAACATTATGAGCTACCAGTGTCGGCAACCCAACCTATACAAGTGGAGATCCCATGCGATAGGTTCAATGGGTAAACAACAAGACACTAGGAGACTGGGAAGCACTGCAGTGAGTTACCCCTTCCTGAGATGTACGCAGTGCAAACAGCAATGTTTGGGAGGATGAGTCTGAACTCTTAATGAATCCATAACCAAGATTGGTGGTGTATCCTTTTGCTGTGTACACTTGATGGAATTCACCTATATGAGTGTGGAAGTTGAGGCCGCTTCCTATGAGATATTAGGCTATTCTCTAGAGCGCTCATGAAAATCCAGGTAAAGGTGCATGGCCGAAACGCACCAAACCGCAGAACCAGCAGTATCGGAATAGTTGTGTGAGTGGCATGTATGGCCGTTTACGTTAAAGGGTTAGTTAAAAGACCGATAGTCACCTAATTCCTGTAAACCTGTCTTGCTTACTCTAAATGTTGATTAAAGTCCGATAGACATCAACACTATTACACAACTGTTCTACTCTAAACTTGAAATGTTTTGAAATTTGAAACATGTGGGGGATTGTTGTATTTAAAAAAAAAAAAATAAGAATTTTAAAATATTTATTTCAAATTTTCCTTTGAAAATGGTTTCCCTCCACAAGTTTGTTTTTGGAGTTTGTGCATTTTCTTTGTCCCACATCGGAAAGAACCAAAGAAAAAAGCAAGTATAAAAGTAGAGGCTTTGCACATGGGCTAGGCCCTCAGGGGGTAGGTGAATTTTGTAGTTTGTGGGGGGCTATGCACATTGAACCATACTATGCCAAAAACCACACACGCGCGCGCGCCCGCCCGCCGGCCGGCCGGCCGAGCCGAGCCGCGCCGCGCCGCGCCGTCGCCGGTGCCGGTGCCGGTGCCGGTGCCGGGATCGGGATCGGGCTCGGGTCTGGGTCTGGGTCTGGGTTTGGGTCTACTGTGAGTATACTTGTGCACCTTCCTTTTGCTCCAACGGACACTGAAAATGTACTTGCACGAACGGTCTTTTGTTTTAAACGTCCAGAGAAGCGTCTGTTCGGATGGTCGCATCAGTTGGGTTTAAACCCAACGGACCTAACCCAATTCAAAACGGTGCATTAAGCACCTAATCAAGTCTATATATAGATCTGATTAATCCGTTTTAAAAAGATTCGAAAATCATCTTCTCTCTCAACTTTACTAAAGCTCTGGACTCTGGTTTGATTTTCTGTTTTTTCTGACTCACTGAGTCACTGCATCTCGAGTTTGCGGTATACTTGCTGGTTCGAGCCCTGTACGACGAGTGCACAGCCGGGACTAGGGTGATAGTCGTTGTATCCTGGAGGCCAACTGTCCGTGACTCCTGTTGCATTTGGAAAGCGGTCCAAGGAGGGCAGATTTGGTTTCAAGCCCAGTGACTCGTCACGCCTCGACTCAGTGTTCTTCAAATCAATAAGTTCTTTACATTCTTTTTAATTTTATTTTTTAATATCTGTCAGTTGTTTTCAACCTCTTATTACAACACAGGTAACAATAGGAATGGGAACGCACACCATTAAAAATGATCAGGTCATGTGTGGGGGCCCACCATGTTTTGTATATGCCATCCAATCCATTCCAAATATTAACCCAAACAAGTGAATGGACAAGTCAAAATTCAAGCCATGCCAAAACTTAGGGAGGTTACACCACGGGATTTTAGAGGTTTTAGGCGGCATGCATGGTCCACCTGAATCTTGGATCTGCCTGATTTTTGGAGGAAAGGAGAAACTCAGGGGGCACAAATGATGGACTTATTAGATGTCATGCACACATCAAGATGGACCACAAGCATCAGTGTTATAGGTTAGATTTAAAAAGGCTTTGGGGGCTACAACCCGTTACTCAGCTGTGGAAAATGTGTGGTTGAGGTCATGGGAGTACCCGCGTCAGATATCGTTGCCTCGTATTCTAAATTCAAGTCGCAAAACGGATGAACAGCTTTTGAAGGGAAATCCGAGTCCATCATTTATTATGAGTCCAAGTTGTATCCTTCCTTTTTTATTTGTTTTTTCTTAATAAAGTTTCCTTTCAGGATTTCGAGATTTCTGAATTTCATCCATATTTTCTTGAAGGGATTTCTATCTCAATTTTAATAGAGATTTTCTCCATTTTTTTTTTTTGGGATTTAAAATTACCATAATTCGACTGCGCGTGAACCAGCTGTACTAGCATGTTTGTTATATCCTCGAGCTGGAAGCGGAATGCGTGGTGCCAAGTTAGTTGAGTCAACCATGACCCTTGCTCGGTGGTGGACTCAAACCACCCTACCCCTGCTTGTTACTCGACTCGACTAGGCCAAGTCGAGCATTTGACCATGCAAGTTTGAGTTGAGTTCGAGCTAAGTCCGAGCTTGAGTCCGAGTCTGAGTTCGAGCTAAGTCCGAGTTCGATAGGCAACGAGCAGCGGGTTAGGTCTCAGCGGCCGTTGGACGAGTGGATAGGCAACACAAGAGAGAGGGAGCACGGAGCTATGTAGGGCAACTCGGGGGGTGGCTACCGATCGAGTTAAGAGAGAGAGAGGGAGGGAGGAAGTAGGGCCGGTGTGGCCTACGGTCGAGCTTAAGAGAGAGAGAGAGTGGGGGAGGGTTAGGATTAGGGAGAGAGGGGGCGCTCAGGTGAGATTAGAAATTTTAAGAGTTTTGAGTGTTTTTTTTTTTCCCTCCAAGTCATACATTTGAGTCGAACCGTGTGAGCTCGAGTCAACTTTTGGGTCGAGCCAAGTTGAGCGTGGCCCGCTTAGTGCTTGACTCAAATTCATTAAGCACCCAAAGTTTGACTTGACTCGTTCAATTTCACTTCTGATTCAAGCCGAGTCTAGTATTTTCGAGCCACGTCGAGCAAGTTTATGGAGCTTATTGAACTCACGTACAGCTTTGGTGGTGTGCCACAAGCCACCAAACTCCGTGGTGTGTTGACCTCACCATAGGCCCAACATGATGTATGTGTTATATCCAAACTTTCTATGCATTTGGGGATATCATTTTAGGGATTGACCTTAAAAATGAGACAGATTCAAATCTCAAGTGGACCACACCACAAAAGGTAGGGGGATTGAACGTCTACCATTGAAAACTTCTTGGGGGTCAAAGAAGTTACGGATGGATGAAAAATTTTTTCCCTTCATCCACGTCTTTGTGACCTTTAGAATAGGTCGGATAGGAAATAACCATGATCATGGTGGCCCCTATGAAGATTCCACTGCCGTAGTGTAGACTTGTAATACACTTGAGATTTGTATCTGCCTAGTTTTTGGGCTGATGCCCTAAAATGATCTTTTAAAATGGATAGACGGTGTGGATACAACACATACATCATGGTGGGTACCAAAGAACTAGGTGACGTCAACACACCACCTAGGTCGGTGGTGTGTGGCACACCATGCAATGTAATCCGCTTTCTCAAGTCTCGGTATACATGTTCAATACAAGGCGGTGCAATATATAACTGTACAATACAAGAGTTTTGTATGGTGTATCATGTTCTATATGTGACATCCACTCCGTCCATCAAGGGATATATACTTCTAATGATAACAATATAGATAGGTGACTCACAAGAAAAATGTAAGATCATGCCTAAAACATCTAAATTTAGGTTCTTCAGTCTGCATGAGTGCTATTTTCAAGAAGATTTGATGCTCCAACAAATGTGACAGATGATACGCAGACACATATATTACATACAAATTGCTTGCGTGGAATGCTAGTGATTCAAATTAAACACAGTTCAAATTGTGAGTTCCAGTCTACATATACCATGAATACAAAAATTACATTTCTTGGGCTAGCTATCTTATTGGTGGACATTTATAGGTGGGTTAAAAATGAAACTTCGTGTACAATTTCTGAGTGCCTGCATATCTAGTGTCATACAAATCCAGAGCATCAAATACCTCACCTAATAACCAAGGATACAAATGGTAATTTGTCGGGTTATAAATCAAATCCCATCCAAAAGTCCAAAATCTACGTAAACATCCCATTTTCTTTATAAAGTTCTCTTCTCAATTCGCTTTGGAGGATTCTGCTAAAGCTATCTGTCTGTCTATCTATAGCTACCTATTTATCTATCATGGATGCCAGAGTACAGGATATCTGTGTAGATGTACATGTACGTACAGATGTATATACTACAGATAGCTATACATATGGATGCATGTATATTGTTTAAAATCACTACAGAACTCTAAAGATATCTACATATCTTCTTCCTCATGGGACATGTATTTCAGTGGCCAGTGAAATTTCTAGGGTTGGTGCATGTTGGAAAGAAATCATATTAGTTTTGTTAGCCGTTTGGATTGTTTCAAGCAATGCAAGGACTCTATCGAGTCTATCTACAGAAGAGTATGAGGAAGCCATGAGAATACTCAAGACTAACAAGCCTGCAGTCAAGACCATTCAGGTTAGCCTTCTAAGAACAAATACACATATGCAAGCGCACGTTTTTTAGTGGCTCAATATCTTTCACTGGGCATGCATTTCATGCATTGGTCCACTTTTTAGCGATCTAGGCCGTTGAAATGGTGGTTCACCGGATTGATGGGCAAACAACTTTAAACTCAAGCATGTTGCTTAAAATCCTTTTATGATGGTGGTGATACCATGACCGTTTGATTATTTTTACAGACTGATTATGACGGCATCTATGATTGTGTTGATATATACAAGCAGCCTGCATTTGATCATCCTTTGCTCAAGGACCACATTATCCAGGTATTTTATTTATTTATTTTAAATCTCTCTACATATAGAGAATTAATTTGTGTGGCCCATCTAATGAAGAGCACAGTGCTCAAGATGTGAGTGGAATTAGCTTGCCTCATTCGTTCCGGTCTTCAGGCCATGCTTATGGGCGGTTAAAACAGTTTAAGAAAGCAGGTCCCACCTCGAGTAGGCAATAGGGAAAGTAAGGCTTACTTTAGAAGATCTTAGCCGCCCATTCTATGGACAGATGATATCAAAGCATGGTCAATGGTTTAGATTGAAGTACATTTTTTCAATGCTTATATATAATTACTTTTACGAGGAGGGTGCTATTTCATTACATCTATTACACTCGTCACAAGCTACCAACCAAAATCATGCTGGATTATTCTAACCGTTCCACCAATAGCCTCCAGAACAGGCGGTCATTAATACTAAAGAAAATGGTCTCAATCAACAATGTGGGCCATCTTGAATTTTGTATGAATCCAAAGAATGACTTTGTCACGATCCTGATCATCACATCCATGGCTTGAAAATCTGATGGCTATAAACGAAGACGGCCAACTTTCAATGCACAGGATCATAGGATCATACATATGATTTTTTTTTTTTTTTTTTGGGCCCAGGAACCTATGGCTAGACCTAATGTACTGTTTAGATTGACTGATTAAACTGTTCTCATCATATCCCTGTATCTTTAACAGGAAAAATAAAAAATAATAATAACAAAAGAATTCTTAATTAATGTACAACGTAAATCACACTGGGTTGGGAAATCATGTGGACTGTCCAAAAAACCATCTGGACCATCTGTTCTAACCCACTCCTGCCCCAACGCCAAAATCACACAAACGCAGATGGATCCTAACAAGGGAATGATTTGATTGTACATTGCTCCCCGTAGTCAGGATGATTCTTGGGATGTATGGTAAACATAAGAAGCTCCACCATCTGCATGGTTTGGATTCCATATAGACATCACCGGTGGGCCCCATGCAGCTTGACTGCACGTGACCATCACCCTGTAGTAAATTTATAATAACATATTTTTGATATTTTCATATTCATTTTTTTTATGACATATGAAGAATTGTAACTTACCATGTAGATGATGCCCACTTCTTGTTCGCTTGCCTCAAGTGTAAGGCTGTGATGTAGTAATAAATCTCGGTAAGACCGAGGTCGATCCGCAGGGAATTGGAAAATAGATTCCAAACTATTCCAGCAACTTAATTTTTCAATAAATAGGAGATTCAATTGAAGCAATTATACTAAAACAGTAACTTTAATGAAAAACAGTAGTTTAAAGGTACTAAGGCATTCAAGGATCCACTTGTAGCAATCCCATGTCAATCCAATCAATCTAAGCAAGGTACACAACTAGATTTGAAGTCCTATGTCTCATCTAGTTGAAAGATAATGCATTAAACACATTCAATCCCATTCAAGTTGAACTTCCAAGTTCTAGTCCCATTCAATCAATGTAGAATTCAAAATCATAGCCTTTTGAGTAACAACCATGCCTATGGACTATGACCTGCTCAAGGATTACTATAATTCGAATCTAAACAAGCCCCATATGATAATCTCAGAGAATTGCAGGGAATCCATGTCCGGAGCACATGAACTCTCATAAAACATCTCAAATTATCAACTTGAAGAACCAAAATAGACAAAAATCCAAACTTGAATTGAAAGTACTTGAATTAACTGAATCAAATCATGAAATTAGCTACAAGCTTCACCTCTCAGCCTTAGCTGAGAGATTCTAGCCGAGCATTGTCATACTACAACTAGAACTCAAATAAGAAAACATAAAAACTAGAAAAATTGGAGTTTGGAGGGTTGCAGACGCTCCACGACGACTTCCGTCCTCTCCCACGACGTCCCCTGGCCTTTATGATACCCTAGGAAGAGCCCCCAGGTGTTCTTTTATAGTGGGGAAGCTCTGTTGCGTAAGAATCTTCCAGAACTTGCGTAAGGTTACGCACTGTGCAGAGAAAATCGAAGCCAGACTTGGAAATTTCTAATCTGGGCGCATTGTCGATTGATCGCTCAGGCCGGGCAATCAATTGTTAGTTCAAATAACTATATAAACTGCATCTTTCGGATCTGGCGATTAATCGACTGGCTGAGAGATCAATCGGTCACTTCTGGCGATCAATCGATCAGTGTCTAGCGATCAATCGGAGGGTGCAAAAAGTGTCCAGAGAGTTTTTTCCAAATTTCTTAAAAATCTCCATTCTGGTGATTGATCTATGGGATGGGCGATCAATCGCTCAGCATGGGCGATCAATCGCAATTCTTCACTTCTCTCCAGCAACAATTCTGTCAAATTTCTGCTGTGAGCGATCAATCGCTCAAGCTGAGCGATCAATCGACGGATCAATCCTCAGAAACTACAACTTTCTGCGTTTTGCTTTTATGGCCCTGCAGCTCTGCACTTCAGTTTTTCTGGCCCTGCCAGGTCTTTTAACATGATTTCTTCTGTGTTTTTCTTCTTTTCTTTCTTCTTCTCTCTTTGGTCCTCCTTCAACCTTCATCCAATTGTTTTAAATGGATCTTTTTAGTCTCCAATTGGGTGAATTTCGCTCTCATTCCTGAAATCACAAATCATGCATTAGATGGGCCTTTTAAACATGAAAACCATGCATATAATACGATGTAGTGGGCAATGCAATGTATAAATTGGAGGTTCAACACTTCTATTCCAAACGAGATTGCTGCAGAGATGAGGTCCACTTCCCATCCAAAAGGTATAAAAAAATCATGAAAATGAGATTGAGTCCGAGCCTGATGAGTGCTCACATGGGACCACACCTATCCAACGGATCACAATGCAACAAATATTAAGATATGATACTCCCTTTGATTTTGGTAAACACCCAAAAGCGTACCGCGCATGGCTAACATCTCATCCAGTAAGTACCAGCACCATTTTGTTAATTTTCTTTTAATTCAATTAAAATGTTAATTTTTCTTTTTCAGAAATTAACAAAATGCCCACCACTTAACCTAAGAAAGCTGCGTAGCTAAAACAATTTGTAAATTTGAATGGACTTAATAGATTTATCCTATAAAAAAAAAAAAAAACTCTCTACCATCCAATCATTCTCATGTCAAATCACCGCAGAAACCAAAACCCAAAACACTCCTCTCTCTCTCTCTCTTAATATATTTCATTTAATCTTCATCTAACTTTAATTTTAGTTTCATTTCCTTTTCAAATACACTCACTTACTGCACTAGTGTAAAAAGATGCCAACTTCATTAAGACAATAAGCACTTTTTAGAGTAGATCCGGCTTTGAAGAACCTGAAGCACTCACACTCTCCTAAATAAAGGAGTCTCTCTTGATGCATTGTTGTTGGAGGAGATGAAAATGTTGTGACGTATAATCTCTGGTAGGGGCCAAGATTACCATCCACAAAATAGATCCACACGTCTAATATGTGCCAGGAGAAGAACAATGGAAGAAAGATTAACATTCATCTCTCTCTCTCTCTCTCTCTCTCTCTCTCTCTCTCTCTCTCTCTTTTAGAGTTGTACATAAACCGAGCCAACTAGCTAGAAAAGCTCGCTTGGCTCGGCTTGAAAAAGCTCAGTTCATCTAGATTCATAAGGTGGATCAGGCCAGGTTGAGCCTATTTTATAGGCTCACTGAAAATTCAATCCAAGCTTGAGCTTGGCTTAAGCTCGATTTGGCTCAGCTCAAAACCAAGTTTGGTTCAGCTCGATTTTTTTTTTAAATATGATATATATTAAATATAATAAAAAAAAACTTACAGAATCGAGCACCCTTGCCGTAAACCTAATCCTTTTTTTCACTCGAGCGCCCTCGCCTGGCCTGACCAGTGACCCCCCCTCCAGCCGCCTGGCCTCCACTCTCTCTCTCTCTCTCTCTCTCTCTCTCTCTCTCATCTCTGACCTCTCCCCTCATCGTCCAACCAGCCAACACTCGACCTTACCTGCTCGGCTCTCTCTCTCTCTCTCTCCCCCCCCATCGCCCAGCGAGCCAACGCCCAGTCCCCAGACGAACAAATTAGCAGATCCACCCCCTCGTCCCTTAATCTCGATCATCCAGCCGACCAAACGTCCCTGTCTAATAGATCAAATTTAGGTTTGAAAGCTAGTCCAAACCAAGCCAAGGTGCCCAGTTGGGCCCGATGACCAAGTCGAGCCAAGCTTGGCAAAGCTCGATTCGATTCAAATCGTGTACACCTCTACTTTCTCTCTCTCACGCACACATTTTTTTCCCTTAATGCCTAAGGGATGGGGATGTCCAAAGTTGCTCTCACCTTTAAGGCTCCGACACATCTCCTCTTTGAAATAAGATCTTAAACACATAGGAGGCTAGGGTTCAGAAGTGTAAACAATATCATACATTACTATCCTATACCATGTGGCGAGGGAAGTCCATTGATCCGTCTCATACATGCATGCACTTATAATGCATTAATCCTTCAACTATTATGATCATCCACAGTTGATTAAGATCTCATGCTGATCAAGTTGTAGACCATCAAATTTGGGCCACCAAGTTATCATTAAGTCCAATCGAATTATTTTTAATAATTAAAATTAAACTTTAACGGTTGAAAATCTTTATAAATTCAATTAATATCTTTGAGTGTAAGGTCTTGTGGTAAAACAACTTAATGTTTTTTTTTTTAATCTAATACATCTAAATTAAGTTCCATGATAAACCTAATGGATCCCATGTTGGCCTATATAAAAATTAATAACCTTTAATAGACGTGCCAACCATTACTCACTTTTAGTGGTCACACAATAATTTTCGTAAACTGAACCAAAGTTGCTTAGTCAAGATCACAAACATTACAGGTCCTTCATTCTAAAGATTTAATCACCTTTTATGCCATATTAATTCCACAATCAAATAATCATAGTCCAAGCTAATAGACCGCCAAATTATTGACTCAAATACAATCCTTTCAATATAAGTGTCCAAAGGTCCATGCCAAGACTTTGAATCCATGGCACATTGACATTCTGTGTGAGGTAAGGGCAAAGACATAATTGAAACCAATCCATAATAGAGTCCTTTCATCCTAACTTGAGTGATCAGTCCTCTCACTAAAGATAACGGTATATTTCAAAGATCGATGTCTACAAATGTATCTTAAGTATCAGTGCCAATTATGAAATCTCAAGGTGCCAAGATCCATGCAACACAATTCTTTTCGGTTAATGACCATTGTGTCCAATCTCAAGTTCCAAATGATTAAAGGATTTAATCCTCATGTAACTAATATGATAACTAATTTAAGGTAATACCAAATATAAAGCATATCAAACATGTCTAATTAAAGGACCCATGGTCATTTAATTCAATGACTGAGATCAATCCCATCACATTCAAATAGTCAATGGATCATAGCATGCGCATTATTTTTTCATGGCATAATACCAACATTCCTGCATTAAGAAGAATCTTATTTCCATTGCACGCCTGGCTCACAACATCAATTTGTTTACTCTTTATCTTTGTAGTCTTATAATGAAGAACATTCGGATGGGGACACAGCTTCTCGTCGGACTATCTAAGAGAGATCAGCATCCAATTTTAGTGACTTACTCAGACTTTCTCTACTTTAAGTACAAATATATAGTTGCTTTGATTCTAATTCATTGAGACAAAAGCTGTGGATTTATCATTTGCGTACTAAAGATAGAACTTTTGTTATTTTCATCATTTTTTATTAATGGCTGAGAATTTATTTTCCACTAAGATAAAATATTTTCAAAATGATGGTGGTATGGAACTTGTTGGCACTCCAGACGCTAGAAGATTTTCACACTATTGTTTTCTTGATCAACCAACTGTCAACTCCAGTTTTATGTAACTAACTTCTGTTAGTGGTCATTTGACCTTCTGCTATGATATCATGTAAAATACCAACTTCCATCTTCTGCAACAAGGTCGGGGCTACAACTCATTTTCTGGCTCACATTACTTTAAACCATGCTCGGGCTCCACCTAGAATTTTGGGGTCCTCTAAATAATCAAGCAGAGGGCCAGTGTGGTTACTACTACCATACGATTGAGCTGTGTGGGGCCACACACGATGCTCATGTGGAATCCAAACTTTGAATCTGGTGTGCCTCCCATGTTCACCGTACATATATATTAAGAATCATCCCAATACGAAATTCAGGTGAGACACATCACAAGGAGCAATGTACAATCGCGCACACAATCTTTATATTCAATTGTTGTAGCCGACCTAAGTTATGGAGCCCAAAAGAACTCGTGTACGGACCTCATATACGTAGAGAAGGACACTCCCCATCCGTGATGCGGTCCAAATCGTGCGGTTGATGATTCTTACAGCACAATTTGTAGCATTTAATCAGGTTGTTGAAAATAAGCCATTTAACTGTGTCCACATTAAAGTAGAGATTTTTATTTTTTATTTTTTATTTTTTATTTTTTTATCTTCTTTTACTGAGATTTCCAATGTCACGAACTTAAGTCATGATTCATCAATGATGGTAGCCCACCAGATGGACCTTTCAGATCACCTGAACATGCAGCCATATGGCCCATCTCGTGGGCATCTTTTATCACTTGGTGCATGAAATTGTGATGATTGGTTGGAAAAATATCCATTCAAGATCTACATAATCAAATATATATTATCTATCCATTGAATTTAGACCTTTGATTATCTTGGATGTCCACCAACGTATCATAGTTCATCGTAGGGCTGCACATCGATTTGATTAATTCAATTTTGGATGAAATTGAAATTGAATTGATTTTAAATATTTGAAATTGAAATTGAATTGATCTTAATTTTTAAATTTCGAATTGAAATTGAATTGACTCAATTTTTTTGGAATTGAATTGAGATTGAATTGATGAATTTTTCGATTTAATTTGATTCGATTTTTCATATATTGCAATTTGAATACTTATAAGTTTTGTAGGTTTGGATTTTATGGTACTTCAAATAGTAATATTAGTATAAATACTTCTTAAAATATATGCATAATAACTAGTATATACATGAAAAATAGAAAGATCGTATTGATCTAAAACTTTTGAGGCCTGAAAAATGTTTTTGATGGTTATTCATTACTCTTTCTTTTAGTATGGTCCACCTAAGATTTGATCTTCTTATAATTTTGGATCATGTCCTAAAATGAAATGTAAAATTAGGTGGACATAATGGATATGCAAAAAATACATCAAGGTAGGCCCCACACAGTAGGTGTAACACCCACTCAGTAGTAAGTTGTTACCAATGTAACACTAAATTCACTCTTGAGCAAACTTCAAATTGAGTACTAAGTTAGTATGCTTTTGTCGTACCGAATAAGCTTAGTTGGTCCTACTTTGAATGCATTTGGTTTACCACACTGTACATTCATTTTACCTACTCATTTTAACCGTTGAGCCCAAAATTGAAGCATATCCAAAACTTGGGTGGGCCATGCCACATGAAACAGTGGGAATAATGATTTCCACCGTTGAAACCTTCTGAGGGCCCACAGTTACGTTTATTTGTCATCCAACCTGTTCTTAAGATTAGGTAGACATATATGAATGAAAAACACAAATATCAGCTTGATTCAAAACTTTTATGGCCTACAATAATTTTTCAATGGTAGAGTTTCAATTCACATTGTTTCTTGTAGTGTGTGCCACTTGAGCTTTGTATACGCTTCAATTTTGGGCTCAAGCCATAAAATTATCTTTTAAAGTGGATGAACGGAATGGATAAAATGAATAAATCACCGTGGCCCCCACAGAGTTTACTCAGTAATCCAAGCGCATTGAGTTACTGAGTATACAATATGATTCGTCTTGGACTCTTGGGTGGGCGCGGATATGTAGAAGGGTGGTTTCAAAGCTTTGTGGGCCCCACCATGGTGTATGTGTTTTATCTAGGCCCTCCATCCATTTTCCATATGACTTAAGAAATTATCCCAAAAATGAGACATCCAAATCTCAAGTGGACCACACCACAAGAAAATAGTGGGGAATTGACGCTTATTGTTGAAAACTTTTTGAGGCTTTAGAAGTTTTGTATCACGCTGATATTTGTTTTTGCCCTTCCTCAAGGTCTATGTGACCTTATCAACAAGTTGGATGGCAAATAAACATTACAATGGGCCTTAGGAAGATTTTAATGGTGGATGTTCAATCTCCATTGTTTTGTTGTGGTGTGGCAATCTGAGATATATATCGTTCTAATTTTTGAATTTTTTTCTTAAATTCAGATGTAAAAATAGATGGACGACATAGAAAAAACACATTATGATGTATCCATTTCATCCATACACTATATATATATATATATATATATATATATATATATATATATATATATATATTCAATTCGATCAATCAATTCAATTCAATATAGATCAATTCGATTTTCAATTCGATCGGAATTGAAAATTGAAATTGAATTGAAATTGAATTTTTTTTTAAAAAAATTAAATTGAATTGATCTTGGAGAACGATTCGATTTGTTCGATTCAACTCAATCGATAAATTAAATTGTATGCAGCCCTAGTTCAGCGTGATTATTGTTGAATTTAAACCTTTAATTATCTTGGATATCCACCAACGAACCATAGTTCAGCATGATTCTTGGATAATGACTCATCTAAAGTGGATCATGAATATCACCAATTGGTTGCAACCATGTGCATGCATCTTGGGACGTGGGTTGCCTCCTACCCCCACCCATGGTGATGTATCTGTTTATCCACGCCATCCATCCCTTTTCACAAATCGATGAAGACACAGATTGCGTCCAAATTCAGTATGGACACAAAGCGTCCAAACTGAGCTGTGGAGGAGCCCACCGTGATGTATTTGTTTATCCACTCCGTCCATTCCCCATCTATGATCAAGCCGACCACATGAGACCAAGAATGAGGCAGATTCAACGCTGAGGTCGGCCACACCAAAATACTGAGCTCAGCTGCAAGCATAAATGCAAGTTGCATTAAGCAAGGATCATCTCTGGTGTGGCTGATCTGAACGTTAGATCTGCCTCATTGTTGGTCTCATGTCGTCCACCTAATCTTAAAAAAAGGAATGGACAGAGTAGGTAAACAGATACATCACGTTGACCCCTCCACAACTTGATTTGGACGCTTTGCGTCCATACTGAGTTTGGATGCAATCCGCGTCCACTTTAAAGTATGAGACCAAGAATGATGCAAATCCAATGTTCAAGTGGACCACACCAAATAGTAAGCTTAGGTTGCTTTCAATGCCCAGCGTTAAATGTAAGAGTCATCTATGGTGTGGTCTTAAGCGTTGGCTCCGTATCATTTTTGGGCTTGTGCCTTAAAATGATTTGAGAAAAGAGATGGACGACGTGGATAAACAGATACATCACAGTGCCCCCGGAGCCTATGCCTGGATTGCGTTCTTTTAAAAAAGATGGACGGAATGGATTTGTTACGGACATCCCTGTGGACCCCGCACAGCCCAAGCACAGAGATATCTCTGTGCCAGGGTCACAGGCAATCCGCTAGGATCGAGACCGTTCATCTGCTGGACACCTTTATGGATGGACTGAGCACGAGCACGACGGGCCAATCTGGCCCACTAACACCTCTAACTCTCATACTGAGCTTCTAATTTCCTCGTGTATATCCTCATTTTCTCGGCGAATCGTTTTTATCCATTTGACAGCAAGATCTCTTCTTATTTACAAACCATTGATTGGTTGATCCGTACTGTCCAATTAATGGGCCATCTCTCAAAATGGTCATGAATTAATCCCAAGTATCCTAATTTTTGCTGCCGATAATTCGGTGTGTGATCGATATAAATGGAGTCATTAGATATGCTAGTAGAGTATGGCCATCAGTATATGTATACAGCACAAAACTGTCCAAATAATGGGGCCCATTTGGATCAGTGCATGACTGAAGAAAGAAGAATCATATCAAGAAAAGGGTGGCTATCAAGAATGCTAAACAGCCAAACGAAGTACAATAGGAAATCCTAACCATCCCATCCATTGATTAAAAAAAAAGGAATGGCTATCAAGACAAGTCTAAATCAAGGATGGATTGGACCATCTGATCGGTACAATTTTTGCATGATATCCCATCAAATGAGTTCTGGACTTTAATGGAGAGTTCAGATTGACCCGATTGGACTGTCCAACTAAACTGATGCAACTAGAAGCACCATAACTTAATGCTCTAAGAGCACTGAAGCATTTCTCTTTAAATACAAATCCACACTCTTTGAAACAAAAAAAAAAAAAAAAAAGAAAAAAAAGAAAAAAAAGAAAAAAGAAAAAATCCAATTCCACTTTGAAAAAATCATACAAAATAACAAATCAACGGTAGATCCTTAAAACCTAGACCCTTAAAAACTCCTGGTGTCGCTGTAACTTAGCGATCTGAGAGCAGTAATGCATCTCTCTTTAAAAATGAATCCACTCAAAATCAACACTCCCAGGGAAAGTAAAAACCATACAAAGTAACAAATCAACGTTAGAACCTTAGAAATAATAACCAACATCTTTCTCATAATGGCATAATGGCATTTGAGTATGGTAGATCCTTAAAATCTAGACTCTTAAAAACTCCTGGTGTCGGTGTAAGTTAGTGATCTGAGAGCAGTAATGCATCTCTCTTTAAAAATGAATCCACTCAAAATCAACACTCCAGCTGGGAAAGTAAAAATCATACAAAGTAACAAATCAACGTTGGAACCTTAGAAATAATAACCAATTACATCTTTCTCATAATGGCATAATGACATTTGAGTATGGTGATCTGAACTCTTCATCAACCACATGGCTCCATAAGTGGGCCACAAGCCAAAAATCACAGTGATAAAAAAATCCCAACCATGTAATAGACGTATGGTTTGGATTGTTGGGTCACTGCAATTTTTTGTCCCTGATGAATGAATGGTTTTAATGAGTGGGAACCAGATGGAGTTGGTATCCCCTCATTCATAATATTAATATATAGAAAGGAAGCTCCCATCTTTATAAATAGATATGCATGACACCATTACAGATAGAAGAGACAAACGTTCCCACGTATAGCTTTGCAGTGGTATCTCAATCAACCTCCACTCAATGGCCTATGCAATTACCCCCAGTAGTAGGATTCTCATATTAGTTTTCATAGCAGTTTCTCTTGTTTGCTGCAATGCAAGAAGTCTATCCAAAGCAGAATACATGAAATTGAAGAGAAAACTCAAGCTTCTCAACAAGCCTGCGGTCAAGAGCATTCAGGTAAGGCTTATAACAAGCACTAAGATGTGATCAGGTGCACCGATGTAAAGGGGTCCAATTTTCAGTGATCTAGACCCTTCATTTGGTTGTCCTGGTGGCAGATGGCCAGTGGACCGAATAGCTCCTCCATCAAACACACTGTTAGCCACTTGATTGATTGAAGTTTTCGAGCTTCATGTGGGATGGTTGTGTTGTATTTTTATTTAAGGTCAGGCCAAAACCTATAGATTCAAGTGATGTGGCCCCATGAGTTTTAGAATGGCCTTTATGTGTTCCTTCATCCTTGTGGGGTGAACCCGATGACTGAGTTGGATGACATGCCCACAACATGGTGGACCGCAACTCCATCTGGGAATTCTTGTGGTTGGGTGTCACCATTCCCAATGTCCCCCATTATTCTCCTTTGGTGGGGCCCAGTTGACTTCTTGAGGATTTAATGGACAATTTGGATAGCACCCATATATCGCTTGGATCGTCAAGGTACGGTTATTATCATACGTTGAAATGCATGGGATCATTCCTATTGATAAAACAATATTTTTTTACTGGGGAGTCTCCAATTGAAGACATCTTTGCAATACCGGGCATCTAGGTTGCACCCAACACATGAATGGTCAGGATCATTGTAAAGTGGACTAAATGAACAAGGATGGCCAATGGGCCAGGCCTAGGCCGTGTTATTTTAAGGTATGATAATAAACAATAGCAGCCTGGACCTTTGATAGAACGTAGGCCAGGCATGAAAAACTCCTTGTCTAATCCCAGCCATGTCCATATTCCTGTGTGCACATCGGCACATTACTTTTATTCATAAACAATAAAAAGCTTGATCAATCATCATCATCACACATGATCAGCAACATCGTAGCCATCTTTGGAATGTATTGGAATATTGATGGAGGTTTAAACGTTCTTATAGACGGATTATGGGGATATCTTCGATTGCGTAGACATTTATAAGCAACCGGCTTTTGATCATCCTTTGCTCAAGAATCACAAGATTCAGGTCAGCATTTCTTTCTTTTCATTTATTGGGGTACATTATGAAAGGACCATACACCAAAAGTTGCAATTATCAGACAATCCTAGTCATTTATAAATTTGTACACAAAATCCGGTCGTCAGTTTTCCATGACTTTATCTTTCTTTACTTGCTTAAGAGTGTTAGGTCATTGTGATTTTTGTTCCATGGTCCATCATGAAATGTTATGAGAACAAATGATTCAGATCGGGCTCGGATGCCTTATAAAAGTAGGTCCAACAAAGCACGGACGATATAAGTTGAGGCCCACCGATCGGGCTCCAATGCCTTATAAAAGTAGGTCCAACAAGGCATGGATGATATAAGTTGAGGCCCACCGGATGGAGAGGGAGAGGGAGAGAGAGAGAGAGAGAGAGGGGAATGCTCACCTTCTCACCAGTTCTTAGGAGAACTCATGAGCACTCTTTGAGAATTCATCACACGTGTGATGTGAGATTAAAATCTGAACCGTCCACGTGATGCAGCACCCCTAAAAACCCTCATGGCCCAACTTTCAACCATATCCAAAACTCTTGTAAGCCTTAGCAGAGAATACACACACCATGATACTTTCATAATCACTTTCTAACATTTGAAACTGCAACTATACTTTGCAGATGAGTCCCATTTCCTATCCAAAAGGGATGGAGAATCAACACCCTTCAAATGCAAATCTAGAGTTTGGGCTCAAGGATGGTGGGTGTCCACTTGGGACCATCCCAATTCGACGGACTACAATGCAGGACCTACTGAGAGCTAAATCTCTTCCTGATTTTGGTAGAAAACCTGCAGCCAATGGGTCCCATCATGTAAGTCCGTTTTTAGTCTTCTCTATTTCTTTCTGTAGACATTTTTTCATGCACTGCTCTCACTTATGCAGACATAGGACAGGATCCGAACCATTCATACGGATCCAAGAGGGCGTTTTAAATTAGCTTGTGGGGGACACCTGAAGGGTCCAGCCAACTGATCTGTGCTGTCCATTAAGTCCAAATAATAGCCCTATAACTTGGATGGTTAACACTATTTATAGAAGAAAAAAAAAGAGCCAAATCTACGACCTGCACCCTTTGTTTGCTGCAGCCCATCATGAATAGCTCACGGCTTTAAAGAATCACTTTTACCAGAAAAGTACTAATCATCCCATCAATGGCTTGGAAAATGGATAACCATCAAAAGGATAGTCCAACTTATTGATAGATCAGGCCATTGGATCACTGTGATTTCCACATTGATGCCCACAAGATGTATACTTAACCTAGTAGACGTACGGCACAGATTGATCTGATGGAATGTCCAAATGTCCCTATGCTACTAGCAGTACTATTAGTTATGCATATGATCATTCTTAATTAAAGTGATGTATACTAATCTACTTTTTTTATTTTTTATTTTATCAAGTATGCTACTCTAAGCCATATAGGTGATTGGTATGGAACCCGAGCGACTATCAATGTATGGAACCCAGTAGTTTCAGATAACATGCAAGTCACCCTGGCCCAGTTTTGGATTATAAATGGCCCAACAGATCAGCTCAATAGCATAGAGGCTGGATGGAATGTACGTAATCCTATCTACTACTTTTTGAAAAATCGATGAATCATGATCGTTGATTTTTTAGTTCATTTGAATTTTGATATCCAAGCCACTAATTTTCTCAGGTATATCCGGAACTCTATGGTGGCGGATTACCTCGTTTGTTTGTGTACTGGACAGTAAGTTTCACAGCCGTTAATCTCTTCTTACCTGCAAAACTGTTGATTGTTTGATTGGTACCGTCCTATTAATAGGCCACCTCTTTAAGTGGCCATAGACCAAAACTTGTACCATGCATCTAAATTTAAATAATGGAGTTTGATATGTTAGCAGAGTATAGCCATCCATTTGCATGCATGCAGCCACTCTATTCGTGGCATGCACGTACACACTTTCCAAATCATGGGCCCACCAATTTTTTTTTAACAAGAGGATTATCTCAACCGTCAATCAAATCCAGCTTTAAAATGGGAAGAAAGTAAAGGTCCACATTCAACAAACTAAGACTCGATAGGTTTGAGGTTGGAACTGTCCTATCTATCAGATTTTGGACCTTCATCCACCTACACCGGGTGGCCTGTCCCATGATTTGGACCGCTCGGATCTTCATTCTCTTCTATTATTAAAATACTGCTTCAAATAACAGACAGATTCATACAAGACAACAGGCTGCTTCAATCTATTGTGCCCTGGTTTCGTACAAGTGAACAAAGATATTGCCCTTGGCTCTATCATACGACCACCTTCTGTCTATAATGGAGATCAACAGGAAGCGACCCTCGCAGTATTCAAGGTACCTCTCAACCTTCTTTCCTATCAGTCAATGGGCCAGCTATGCACAATCACGTACAAAATCTATATATTCACTTGTTGTGGCCGACCTAACTTCTGGAATGGGCTGTATTCTCATGTGTCCCTCGAGCCCAGTGGGTCACACCTGATGAAGGGTTAGATGACACTACCAAACATTTCATCTGGATGTTTCTATTATTCTATATATGGTGGGTCACACCTAGCTCACCAATGTCTTCCATTGTTAATTTTCTTTGGTGTGACCCACCCTGTTCCTTTTTCAGCATGGCCCACCCTGATTTTTGGGCCAGGTCATGCTCACAGTGGTCCCACCTGATGAATGGTGCCTGCAGCTAGTTGTTATAGTGGACCCCACGTGATCTGGTTACTGCTACTACAGGAAAAATCGACAGGTGATTGGTGGTTGACGTTTGGAGACGATCACGTACAAGTGGGTTATTGGCCTAAGTCCCTCTTCACAAGCTTAGCTGATAACTCATCTGGAATTGAATGGGGTGGTGAGGTGGCCACACCTTCAGATATCAAAGGCCCACCAATGGGAAGTGGACATTTTCCTGATGAAGGGTTTAAAAAGGCCTGCTATATGAAGAGGGTGCAGTCTGTGGACAACACCTACACTTTTACAGACATCCCCGATGGCGGCTTCCTCTTTTCAGATGTGCAGTGCTACAAGGTGATTGATGGTGGCAACTTAGGTGGGGACTGGCGTAGGAATATTTATTTTGGTGGGCCAGGTGGATGCTAGAGTTGTGATGTATGGTGGAATTTATATGGGTTTTTTAAGTAATTAATAAATATAGAAATAGATTAAAAATTCCCTAAAATCTTTTGCTGTTGATCCAGTATCTCCTGGCATTGTTTGGATCAGACAACGTGATGTATTTTCTCTCATTAAGGGTGTCAATGAGCCTACCTTTAAATCTTTGGATCATTATCTTTGGGCTTATGCCCAAAAATGAGGCAGACTCATATTTCAAGTGGACCACACCATGGGGAAATAGTGGTGATTGAATGCCAACCTTTAAAAACTTTCTAAGGCCCAAAAACACAAATAAGTTTTTGTGGCCCTAATAAGTTTTTAATGGTGACCGTTCAATAATCATCACTATTTCCTACCGTGTAACCCCCTTAAATTTGGATCTGCCTCACTTTTGGACTCCTACTGGAAAAATTGGATGGACAAAGTGGATAAAACACATACATCATGATGAGGCTTATAGAGTACCAACCAGTAGTGACATCGGTGCTAGCAGGATTAGTATACAATCTCGAGCTATATGTACTTAGTGGGACTTGTTGGAATCGGACGCTGCAAATCTTTTGCAACAAAGGTTTGCGCCCGGTCGGTAGGTTTTCTAATTCAAGTTGGTTTTTTGCGCAGTTTTGCGTAATGTACATGTGTTTCTAATTTCGGTTTGTTGCCTATTTAAGGAGTGTAATGCGAGATTATGAGTTTTGACATTGGGGCTAGGTTTTCTAAAGGGGATTGAGAGAGTTCTAGGGCAAGAGAAAAAGCTTGGGGAAGGCTTGGGGTTCTCTAAAATGAGGAAAGGATAATGCTTGTCCGTCTCATTTGAGAATAAGCTTTGGGTAGCTTGGGATTTCTCTTATGGGGCTGAGATCCAGGTTTTGTTTCTTCTATCTCTTGTAACTTTTAATATTATAGTGGATTGTTCGCTTTGTGCCATGGTTTCTTACCCGTGAAAGGGTTTTTTCATGTTAAATTTGGATTGCCTTCTTATATGTGTCGTTTTGCTTGTGTGATTGCCATTGTGCTTGCTCATTTTGATTCGCTTCCACTACCGGGATTCCCAACAAGTGGTATCAAAACAATTGTTGGGAGGTAGATCGAAATCTGAGACGAGGTATTGATGATGTCTTCAAACATGAGATTCAACACAAAGAAGTATTTCGTGAAAGAAATGGAAAGCAATCGGCATCTGTGAAAGAAGTAGAATGAAAGAAGGTGGATCGATACGCTAATATTTCAATCAAGTTCATTGGCTACAATCGGGTTTGATCGGGAGCATGTTTCATGGTGGAGTTGCAGATCGGTAGCAGGATCTATGGTTGCTCGTATGTGGCAAGTGTCCAAGGGCCACATGACAAGAGTGGTAAAAGTGCGTGAAGGTACAAGGATGAAGTCAATAAGGCATGAGAAGCAAGAATAGAGTTATGATGATGACGAAGTAAAGATTGAAGATAGTACGTGGCAACGTGTTGCATGAAGATTGGAGTTGTGGTGGAGATTGTTGGAATCGAACGCCTCATATCTTCTGCAACAAAGGCCTGTGATCAGTTGGCAAGTTTCCTAATTCAAGTTGGTTCTTGCGCGGTTTTACGCAACGTGTTTCTAATTTCAGTTTGTTGCCTATTTAAGGGGTGTAATGCGAGATTATGACTTTTGTCATTGGGGCCAGGTTTCCTAGAGGGGATTGAGAGAGTTCTAGGGCAAGAGAAAAAGCTTGGGAAAAGCTTGGGGTTCTTTGGGACGAGGAAAAAGATGGTGCTTGTTCATCTTATGTGAGAATAAGCTTTAGGTAGCTTGGGATTTCTCTTGTGGGGTTGGAATCCGGGTTGTGTTTCTTCTATCTCTTGTAACTTTTGATATCATAGTGAATTATTCGCTTTGTGCCGTGGTTTTTTACCCATGAGGATGTTTTTCCGTGTTAAATTCGAATTGTTTTCTTATGTATGTCATTTTACTTATATGATTGCCATTGTGGTTGCTCGTTTTGATTCGCTTCCGTTGCAAGGATTCCCAACGGGACCTAATCCATGTTCTCATCTCTTATTCAAGGGTGACAGTTGGCCGATTCATCCTATGCCATGCCTAAACCTACACTGTAAGGTCCAACACCAAATTTTGGTACCCTCATTAATGATCGATTTGGATAGAATATAAACACTATGGTGTGGCCCATTTACAAACCCAAGTCACAGCCTTTCTCTTAGATTTATTTTTATGTTTTATTTTTTGCTTTTAGTTTCTAACCTTGATATTTTCTCGGTATTTTTACCTTGAATCTCCTCCAATGTTAGGAAATAACTAAATAATGCCTTTACAAACCGAAATGCATGGGAAGCGCTTTATGAATGCTAAGATTATCATAATGTCCCATGCACTTTTTCTTAAGAAAGTGGTAAAGTGGATGATTGTGGGTCCATATAATATTTTTATGATATCCAATCCGTCCAATAGATGTAATTCATCATAGTGTTGGAATGAATGAAAAAAATTGATTAATAAAAACACAAGATGAGCCACGCCATTAAAAACAATATACACTACTTTAAAACATCAAAATGCAAGTGTATCCCATCCGGTAATTCAATCAGAAAGATATTTGGTCCATGTGATTATTATGGTTGAGAAGCATTTTATGAATGGATTGGATGGTACACACATATCATGGTGGTTCCCACACAAAACTAACAATGAACGTCCCATTCGCTGTTTGTTACAACTATATATATATATATATATATATATATATATATATATATATAGACACACACACACAATAGCTTTGTGCAGCTTTGTGTGTTGTATTAATGTGACCTAAATTAGGGTGGATCACTCATATAAATAATGGTAGGCCCCACAGATTTTGAGTGCTTTTTTCCCTTCTTTTTTTTTAATTAATTAGCCTCTCTCTATAACTCGCTCCTCTCTTCCAAGACGAATTAAATAATAATGCCAATTCAACGATCCTAGTGTTGAGGATGCTTCTGGACATCAACGGTGGATTTATAGGTGCCTTGATTCTAGTTCATTGAGACAAAAGCTGTGGATTTATCATTTGCGTACTAAAGATGGAACTTTTGTTATTTTCATCATTTTTTTTTATTAATGGCTGAGAATTTATTTTCCACAAAAATAAAATATTTTCAAAATGACGGTGGTATGGAATATGTTGGCGCTCCTGACACAAGAAGATTTTCATATATACTATTGTTTTCTTGATCAGCCAACTGCCAACTCCAGTTTTATGTAATTAACTTCTATTAGATGTCATTTGATCTTCTGCTCTGACATCATATAAAATACGTACCCACTTCTTCTAAAAGCTCCAGCTATTAGAGGATGATGTATCAATGTAAATCAAGGGACTTAACAGAATATCTGGGATCTGAAACAAAAATGGGTTGATGGTGGATTTATTTGGGATACATAGATGCAGTCATGTATAATAATTATGGTTGTGCTTAGGCTGAGATTTTAGTTTGGTCAGGATTGGACAGTCCTCAGCCCAGCCCAAGCAGAGACCATTTGACTGTTATGCTATCAGGGCTGCAACAAGGACGTGTCTACAACTAATTTTCTGGCTCACATATTTACTTTAGACCATGCTCGGGCTCCACCTAGAATTTTGGGGTCCTCTAAATAATCAAGCAGAGGGCCAGTGTGGTTACTACTACCATACGATTGAGCTGTGTGGGGCCACACATGATGCTCATGTGGAATCCAAACTGTGAATCTTCTGTGCCTCCCATGTTCACCGCACATATATATTAAGAAGCATCCCAATACGAAATTCAGGTGAGACACATCACAAGGAGCAATGTACAATCGCGCACACAATCTTTATATTCAATTGTTGTAGCCGACCTAAGTTATGGAATGGCTTGAGTTCTCATGTGTCCCTTCATCCTGGTGGGTCGTGCCTGATGAATGGGTTAGATGACATATAAAGAACCCGGTGGACCACACATTCCTCATCTGGATGTTTCTATGGTGGCCGGGCACTCCCTCAACAATGTCTTGTTCCCTTTGCTGTGGTCCACCTGTTCCTTTTGCATCGTGGGCATGCCTGACTTTTGGTTAGGGCATACTAAGAGTGCGCCCCACATGATGAATGGCAGCTTTCGCTAATCTTTATATATAGTGGGCCCCAGCTGATCCGGCTATTACGAGACGACAACACCAAGAGGGCTACTTGCCAAAGTCCCTCTTTGACAGGGCATCTGCACTTACATTGGGTGGTGAGCCACTTTCAGGTAGTAAAAGCCCCAGATGGGCAGTGATCATTTTCCTGATGAAGGGTTGAGAAAGACTTGTTTTATGAAGTTGGTGAGGTTGTGGACAACACCAACACGCTTTTAGAGACATCCCAACAAAGCCTCTTGATGGTGGTGGCGATTGGGTTAGTCACATCTATTTTGGTGGGCCAGGTGGATGCTAGAGATTTGATGTGTGGTGGATTTTCATCTGGGCTTTTTAAATAAATTTTAAAAATATACGAATTTATTACAAATTCAAAAAAAAAAAAAAATCTTTTCCTATTTGATTCAGTATCTCCATGTATTATTTGGATAAGAAAATTTTATGTATTTTCTCTCATTAGAGGTGTCAGTGGGCTTACTCCCAGAGGAGCATAACACCGTAAGGGCCAAGCCTGGCATGACCAAGCCCAGCAGGGTCAGGTCGGAGCCCAAAAGAACACTCCCCATCCGTGATGCGGTCCAAATCGTGTCGGTTGATGATTCTTACAACACAATTTGTAGCATTCAATCAGGTTGTTGAAAATAAGCCATTCAACTGTCCACATTAAAGTTGAGATTTTTTTTTGAACTAAGATTTCCAATCTCACGAACTTAAGTCATGATTCATCGAGGATGGTGCCCTACCAGATGGACCTTTCAGATCACCCGAACATGCAGCCATACGGCCCATCTCATGAGCATCTTTTATCACTTGGTGCATGAAATTGCGATGATTGGTTGAAGTTAGCACGAAAAATATCCATTCAAGATCTACGTAATCAACTAGATATTATCTGTCTATTGAATTTAGACCTTTAATTATCTTGGATGTCCACCAACGAATCATATTTCAGCGTAATTCTTGAATAATGATCCATCTAAAGTGGGTCCCGAATATCACCAACCGGTTGCAACCGTGTGCATGCATATTGACAGGCGGATGGTCTCTGTTTATCCCCGCCGTCCATCCCTTTTCACAGATCATTATAAATAACGAGACCAAGAATGATGCAAATCCAATGCTCAAGTGGACCACACCAAATAGTAAGCTTGGGTTGCATTAAATGCACAGCGTTAAATGCAAGAATCATCTGTGGTGTGGTCCACTTGAACGTTGGATACGTGTCATTTTTGGGCTTGTGCATTAAAATCCGCGTCCTGCATCTTGCATGTAATTTTCCAACCAACCAACGGTTCGGATTTTCATACGTCTGTGACCCGTTGGGGTGGATAACGTCGCCATTTATGAAACATTTGGAAAACTAACAGCGCCGGTACCTTAATTCCTTCCACATTTGTTTGATGTCTTGGATATTGATTTACACGGCGAGAAAAAAGAAACCAACTACACGCCTGAGTGTAGTACCCTGATTTTTGTACGTTCATGGCTTGTCTCACGATACCCACTACCTGATGAATGGCCTAGATGGATCATGTGTTTGTTTGTTTTACCATTTTGAGGACCATCAAAGGGACGGTTGAGATTTTCTGGTTTCAGTGGACAGTTTAACCTGCGATTTGGATGTTATGGTCTAACATACTTTTAGTGGTCAACCGTCCATATGACTATAGTTTTATATGGCAATTCAGATGTCTGAATTTCTGGCCTAAACGCAGATGGAGCTATGTGGGGCCACTATGTTGAATGTGTCATATCCACACCGTCTATCAGATGAGAACACTACTTGATCTTGTTGAAACCGTTAATTGAGAGAGTGGAAACTGGAAAAAAAAAATGTGGAGAGCGGATTAGATGTTTACGGGTTTAACAAGTTAGTGGATGTTGCCCTGACCGTGAGGCCCACCTTGATGTTTGTGTTATTTATCCGTGCCGTTCATCAGTTCTTCCTGATCATTTTTAGGATATGGTCCCAAAAATGAAGCAGAACCTAATCTCAAGTTAACCACACCACAAGAAACTATGGGGCATTGAAACCCAGCCATTAAAACTTCCCAAGGTCTACTGTAGTGTTTGTTTTTTTATCCAACCTGTTGATAAGTCACACAATCCTGATGAAGGTAAAACGATCAAAACTTTTGTGGCTCACAGAAAATTTTCAATGGTCGATCATCACTGTTTCCTGTGGTGTGGTCCATTCGAGATTTCGATCGACTTAAATTTTGGGCTCATGCTCTAAACTGAGCTGGAAAAACGTATGGACGGCGTGGATTTAAAATACATACGTCGAAGTGGGCCCATAGTCAGGGACTCACACGCTGAGCTGTTCACGTGGGTTGACCCAATGCACGCCTGTCATGGCATGACATGCGGACCATTAATGAAGATCGCTGAGAGGCACATTCGTAGAAAATTGGGACACATGTCGACAGAATCATGACCCTTAGTCTGCATGGTCCAAAGCCTTGAGCTTGTATGTTTTGCAAGACAGACCATAGAGCCGTAGAAACCATTAATTTGATGGCGATATACAAGGAGATTTCCAGAGCCAGACATCACTTGACCTGGATCGAACAACTTCATGCAGATGAGATCCACACCATCGATCATGTCCGCCACGTATTCTATTCATTTGATGCACCCCATCCATCAAGATGAAAGGTCACCCTTAAAATTCGGACATTCAAACACCCACGTTAGCACCACCGGCCCCACCACGTACGTGAATCAAAATTAGGGCGTTGGCAGGAAGATTTCTCGCCAAAACAATAGTTATTTTCTATTCCTCTTCTCACCAATCCACCCGACGTTTCAATTCTTCCAGCCCCACCAAGTAAGCCACATCTTGCAAATCTAAGGGTGTTTATTTTTCAATTCTCTCATATAAATTCGAGGTGAATGGGTAATAATTAATTACCAATGTAATTACATGTGAGGCCAGATATATGTGGCTTATCCACGCCATCCATCCATTTTGTGAGTTGATTTTAGGGTATGAACCCAAAATTGAGGCAGATCTAAACCTCAAGTGGACCACGCTACATGAAACAGTGGGTTGAATGCCTACCATTAAAAATGTTTAACAACTACAATTTTTTATGGTGTGGGCCAGTTGAGCTTCGAATCTGCCTCATTTTTTTAAATCTTGTCCTAAAATATTCCCGTAAAATGGATAGACGGAATGGATATGTCACAGACATCACAGTAAAACCCCAGAATTTAAGATGTTGAAAGAGATTAGCTTCAACGGGCTTTTCAAGAAATAAACAGAGGTGTTAGGCCTAATTTTTCCTTATGGTGTGGCCCACCTAAGTCTTGACCCAGCAGAGCACAAGATGGATGGGGTTGTCCTTATGCATGTTCTTCCCACATAGCACTCTGGCAGCAAAAGTCATGCGCTCTCTAATCAGGGTAGCGCAGTCCATGGAAGAATACGTGGAGGTAAATTTCAAAGTCTTTTTCACGGAGATGCTTGTTAGAATACATCCTATGTATTGGTAGGTTATGTTTCATTACTTTAGCTTTTGGATGTAGGGTTGTATTCGATGATCCAAACCGGATATATGATGGGCCTCACGTTGGATGGGGGATGGAGAAATAACGAAAACTTTTAAATTGACATATTCTAACCTCTTAATCATTTTATATAATGCTTTGCACATGGATGGTCTATTTAATCTTTTAGGGGGCATTTGGATCTTAAGTTACTTATGATAAGCTAATAATGCCTCACGTAGCTTATCTTTGGCTTCTACTTATTAAATTGAAGTGATTAAGTACCTTTAAGTTAAAAAAAAAAAAAAAAAGTTACTTATAATTGATAACAAACCAAACTTATCTACTGCTGTAAGTAGAAAAAGTAACTTAGTTGGTGGTATACAAATGGGCCCTTGATGATCAAAGGATGGACATAATAGGAGGTTTTTCTAGTGTACCCCATCTAAAGTGGGGCCTCTGGCATATATTAACTTAGTCGGGTAAAAACGGACTTCTTCTTCTTTTTTTTTCTTTTTTATTTTTTATTTATCATTTCTTGTAATATACCTACAGTAGCATTCAAGTAATGTACTTTAATTTCAGCTGTTTCAGCCAGTACTTTATAAATTGTTTATGCACAAGAAATGGTCTCTCCAAGGCATAAATGGTTAGGAGTTCACATTCTCATCATCCTTGGTAAAATCAAGTCCACCACTTTTAAACGGACTAAATTGTGGAAACAATTCTCGATGTGAAACAATTAAAAAAATCAAGAAATCCAAATCTCCTAATTATGATACTGATCATTTGTTGAAATAGTACTTAATAACTGTCATTTTCAACTGTCAATAGCAATGTGGCCCACCTAATAGAAACTTATACTCATCAATGACTTTTAATAAAACTAATTTCATTTTGTCACCTTTCCCGCCGTGTGGGGTACGCCAACAGAGTTCTCATCCCATCTAGAGCGGCATTATGAATAGACTCATTTAAGATCGACATTTCTCCAATCAAGACGAGCCCAAGGGTTATGGCAAGTGCAATCACATCTAGTAGTAGGATACTATTATTAGTTTCGGTAGCAATTTCTCTTTTTTGCAGCAATGCAAGAAGTCCGGCTGGAAAAGAATACTTGGAATTGAAGAGAAAACTCGAGTTTCTAAACAAGCCTGCTGTAAAGAGCATCCAGGTGAGGCTTGTAACAAGCACTAACATTTGATCAAGTGCACCAATGTCTTTTCATCTGAGCCAACATGCACATGGGCCTATTTTTCAGTGATCCATATTCTTGGTCTGATGTCCAATTGGTGGATGGGCGGCTGAATAATTCCTGTAACAAACTCCCTGCCTTTTTTTTATTTTTATTTTTTTGGGTTAGTTCACACACTCCATTGTTAGTACACTCACCCACCCCTGTTAGTCACATCACAATGTTAGTCACCCCCACTATGGGAATCGATACTATACCATGACCTCAGTGTCGAAACCACACTACCTTTGCTCCCTGACCTCTGATTGCTGTGGAAGTTCTAGTGGGGATCACATACATTCTAGACACGAGCACCATATCTTTGAACTTTGTGGGGCCCACCCGTGATGTGTATGTTGAATCCAGACGGCGAGTCAGATTTGCTGATCAAAACTCAGGTGGAACCCACCTCAAGGAGCAACGTACAATCACAGCCAAAGCTTATATATTCACATGGTGGGGTCCACAAGAGTTTTCGGCGAACCTGATGACTGAACTGGATGGCATACACATGCACAACATGGTTGATCCCACAACGGATTGGATGGCACCCACACATAACTTTCTGTGGGTCCCTCACAGCTCGATGATATGGTATTTAATCAAACATATGTGATCATTCCCCTGGAGAAAATTTAGTTTTTGAGATTGCCCATGATTGGAGATATCTTTGCAGAATCACCCATCTAGGCTTGGCCCAACACATGAGCGGTCCGGATCATTGTAAAGTGGTCCATATCAATAAAGGTTGTAACTTGGGCCTAGGGTTGTCTGTTAGGAACAGGCGAGTGCATCATGCCTAGTGTTGTATCTAAAATGAATTTTAAATTATTTGTTTCAAATTTTTATTCAAAAGAAGTTTCTCTCCACATGTTTTAGTTTTGGAAGTTTTGTGCATTTTCTTTGTCCCACATTGAAAGGAAATAAGGAAAAAGATAAGTATAAAAGTAGAGGTTTTGAACATGGGCTAGGCCCTCAAAGGGCAAGTGAATTTTGTGGTTTGTGGGAGATTATGCACATTGACCCACCCTAAGCCAAAAACCACACGTGCATGTGCGCTCGCCGATGCCAGGCTAGGGCTCAGATCTGAGTCTGCTGAGAGTGTACTTGTGTATCCTTTATTTTGCTCCAACGGAATAGAAATTTATAAATAAGACTTCGATGAATCCGTTTTAATCATTTAGTTTTTTTTTGTTTTCTCTTACTAGCTGAGTCACTGCATTTTGGGTTTACGGTATACTTGCTGGTTTGAGCCCTGTATGGTGAGGTCAACTGTCCGTAACTCCTATTACATTTGTAAAGCGGTCCAAGGAGGGCAGCTTTGGTTTCAAGCCCTAGTAATTTATCACAGCCCGACTCAGTTCTTCAAAAAACATAAGTTCCATTTTCTTTATTTAATTTTCATTTATTTTATTATTTGTCCATTGCTTTCAACATCCACATCCAACACCTAGCATTGACATTTTAAGGCCTACTAACAGTAGTAACCTGGCCTTTGATGCATGGGACAACACAAGAAATGGACTGGCCTGGTTCAATAGCATGCAAGCATGGCCCATCTTTTTGATTCTACAAGCAAATAAAAGCTCATTTGTAATCCGAACCAGCGGCATCCATGCCATCATTAGGATGTTTTTGAGTATTGATGGAGTTTTGGTGGTTCTTATAGATTGAACATGGCGACATCTTCGATTGTGTGGACATGTATCAGCAACCTGCTTTCGATCATCCTTTGCTGAAGAATCACACGATCCAGGTCTGTTTTTCTTTATTATTATTATTAGTTTTTCTTAATCTTTCTTATTTCCATTTACCAGAGGCCATGATTGATGAATGGGCCATCCGCCAAAGTAGAAGCAATCAAGCTATACTAATCATATAGAAATTGGTACACAAAATCTGTCCATTGAAAAGGGAAATCCTTTTCAATATCTATGGTTAGATGTTTGGCATTGTATTTCCATATGCAGTTTTTAACATGTGAGATTGCAACTCACTATGCAGATGAGGCCCACTTCCTATCCAGAGGGGATGGGAAATCAAGACCCTTTAAATGCCAGTCTACATATTGGGCTTAAGGATGGTGGGTGCCCACTTGGGACTGTACCCATTCGACGGACTAAAATGGAAGATTTAATGAGAACAAAATCTCTCTCTGATTTTGGTCGAAAAAATGTAGAAAGTAGTCCCCAACTCAACCCCCAATTTGTTCATCACGTAAGTACCTTTTGTTGATTTGGTAGATTTATGTAGACACATGCATGATCTGAGCCATTTATCAGGATCGGAAGGGCAGCATTTTCATTAAGTTATAGTGCTCTAACGGGACACCTGTACAGCCCAGCCAACCGATCTGTGCCGTACATTAGGTCTAACCATCTAAATAACAGCAATGGATAGTCAAAATCATTTAAGAAAAATAGGCCTAATCAACAACTTGTTACGGCCCATCATGAATTTCCTATGGCTCTACGCAGTCACTTGCATCAGAAGATCCTAATCATCCGATCTACGACTTGGAAAATGGATGGATATAAGAAATAAGCCAAAAATGATCTGATCACTGCGATTTTCAGATTGAAGCAAAGAAAATGTGTGATCAACCTAGTAGACGGTACAGATCAATTTGCTGGAGTGTCCAAATGTCACAATGCTACCAGGACAGCTATAAGTTATGGTGATAGCACGGGTTTATTCTCTACTAATTAAGGTGATGTATGTAACACTAATCCCACTTGTCTTCTTTTATCAAGTATGCCATTGCAAACTTGTTGGATCAGGTGTATGGAACCCGAGTGACTATGAATGTGTGGGGCCCAATACTTCAAGATCAAAATCAATTCAGCCTGGCCCAGTTATGGATTGCCAATGGCCCACAAGATCAAGTCAATACCATGGAGGCTGGATGGACCGTAAGTAACAGTATCTTCTAATAAATTAAAAATATATAGGAAGCAAGTTATCTTTTTAGAAATTTATCTTATGAGGTATGAAATTACAAAAATGACTTTTTAGAATTTTTATTTCGTAAAAAAGTAGTGAAACTCAAGATTTGATGCGCATCTGCTGGACGGGCTGGATGTAAGGCATATCACGTGGGCCCCAAAAATTCCAATTTTTCACTTTGATATAATGAAAAAGAAAAGGAGTGCAGTAATGAACTTTTTCCTTCAGATCCAGTGAGATTTCTAGTGGATTGCCTATGACCCCGGGCATAGAGATATCTCTGCCCCGTCCATAGAGATGTCTGTAACAAATCTACTCCGTCCATTTGTTTTTAAAGACTACAATAGTACAGGATTCTAAAAAACAGGCAGGTCCAAATCTCATGTGGACCATACCACATTAAGCAGTGGGGATCAAACGGCTGCCTGGCAGTGACAGAAGTTTTGAGTCATACGCTGATGTTCCTACTGTTTTATTGGTGTGGGCCACCTGAGTTTTGGATCTGTCTGATTTTTAGAATCAATTTCTGTTGTGGTCTTTTAAAACAGATGGACGGAGTGGATTTGTCACGGACATCCCTGTGGACCCCACACAACCCAAGCACAGAGATATCTCTGTGCCGGGTCACAGGCAATCCGCACTGTTCATCTGCTGGACACCTTTATGGATGGACTGGCCTACAAATTTAGGCCAGTCAGATGAATTCATACACTGATTTGATGATTTTTGTTAATTAGAAATGGATGGTTAGAAATAAGTCTGACCAATGGTTTACATATAATCCAAGCCGTCCAAAAGTGGTCCTCACGATGCAAATCTGCTGCACAAAATTCAGTTTGATCCATCGAATGGGTCACATCTTACAAAAGTGGAAGACTGACGGTCCAGTTCAATAACTGTCCATTGATCATTGTACTCTTACTTCATGCCAACTCTGATATCCGAGCTTCTAATTTCTTAGGTACTTCCTCAATTGTTTGGCGATTCAGTTCCACGGCTGTTTGTGTATTGGACAGTAAGCTTCATAACCATCAATCTCTTCTTACCTACAAACTATTGATCGGTTGATCAGTACCGTCCAATTAATGGGCCACCTCTTGAAGTAGTCACGAACCGAAGTTGCTTTCATGTATTTCAATTGGTGTTACCGATTATCCGGTCTATTATCATGGTACTTTATCAGAGTACAGCGATCAATATGCACGCAGGAAGTCACCTATTAATGGCAGACGTGTACGTAATGCAAAACTGTCCGAATCATGGGGCCTATTTGGATCAGCTTATTACCCGAGAAATAAGTTGGAAAAGGATGATCTCAACCGTCAGATTGGTGGGCCGGTATCAAATGTAGCGGCAAAAAATGAAAAAGAAAGTAAAGGTCAAGATTCAACTCATTAGACTGTTGGAACCGTCTAATCAATCTGATTTTGGGGCCCTGGCCCATCTACACTATGCACCATGATTTGGACGGTTTGGATGGTTATACTTTCGTAGAAGAAAATACTTTGCTTATATGGATGTATATTTGTAATATCAGGCAAATGGTTACAAGGGCACAGGCTGCTACAATCTAATATGCGCTGGTTTTGTACAAGTTAGCAGAGATATACCCGTTGGCTCTACCATACAGCCAACTTCTACTTACGACGGATATCAAAAGGAAATCACCTTACAAGTATACAAGGTACCTCACATCTTTCATTCTTATGATCTGGCAATGTAATTACTGTACGTTTGAGATGAACGGAGCCCATGCACTATGCTTATGTGGAATCCAAACCATGAATCTGGTTCACCTCCCAATGTTCAGCATACATGTCAAGAACCATCTTGATCCAAAATTCAGGTGGGACACACTGCAGGGAGCAATGTCCAACCAGGCTTAAAAACTAAGTTCTGAAATAGCTTATAGTTTCTAATGTGTCCCTTGATCATGGTGGGACACATCTGTTGAATGGGTTAGATGACACAAAGAATGGGCGGTCCAGGTCAAGTCCATGCTCAAAGTGAACCCACTTGATGAATGGTTCTTGTGTCCAGTCCAACTAGCTAGTAGGCCTCACCTGATCTGACTGCTACTTTTACAGGATCCAAATAGTGGCGATTGGTGGCTGACAATAGGAGACAACAACACTGAAGTGGGATACTGGCCCAAGTCCCTATTTACAAGCTTAGCTGACAGTGGATCTACAGTTCAATGGGGTGGTGAAGTGTATACACTTGAAAGCACTCAAAGCCCCCAGATGGGCAGTGGCCATTTTCCTGATGAAGGTTTCAGAAAGGCTTCTTATATGAAAAAGGTGATGTTTGTGGACAACACCAACACTTTAAAAGACATCCCCGACAACGCCCCTCTCTTTCAAGATGTGCCTCAGTGCTACAGGGCGATTGATGGTGGGAACTTAGGTCGGGATTGGGGTAGGCATATCTATTTTGGTGGGCCAGGCGGGTGCTCGAGTTGAGACTGATGGTGGGATTTTCAATGTTATGCACTGCAATGATGTTGTAAGCTTGACTCATAAGTGGGTTTTCTAGTTAAGTAATAAATAAACGGGGTCGGGCCTGCAACTCATTTTCTGGCTCACATTACTTTAGACCATGCTCTGGCTGCACCAAGAATTTCAGGGTCCACTAAATAATCAAGCAGAGGACTAGTATGGTTACTACCAAACGCTTGAGCTGTATGGGGCCACATATGATGCTTATGTGGAATCAAAACTGTGAATTTGGTGTGCCTCCCATGTTCACCATACATATTAAGACTCATCATAATCCGAAATTCAGGTGAGACATCACAAGGAGCAATGTACAATCTATATATTCACTTGTTGAGGCCGGCCTAAGTTATGAAATGGCCTGAGTTCTCATGCGTCCCTTCATGCCGGTGGGTTGCACCTGATGAATGGGTTTGATATGACATATAAAGAACATGGTTGACCACACATTTCTCAGCTGGATATTTCCATGGTGGGCACACCCTCACCAATGTCTTGTACCCATTGGTGCGGCCCGCCTGTTCGTTTTGCAGTGTTGCCCTGCCTGACTTTTAGGCGATGGTATACTCACAATGTCCCCTACATGATGAACGGCATCAGCTGGTTTGGATACTATATAAGTTCTTTTGTATTTTTATTTGGAGATTGGAGAGAAAAGAAGGCTACCCACACATGTGCATCAAGCATGGGCAATAGACAATGTGGCTATAAAAGTGCTAGTGACGCACTTTGCACTTGGTATATGCACATCGTCTAGTGAGTATTGCGAGTGACGCGACTTACCATGAACCAATGCGACTAGGCTAAGCTATTATATAATCAGCCATAGCGAGTATGTTCATCACAAGATCAATTATTTATGATCAACCGGCTGAAATCTGTCATTGTGGAAATTGACTGGCGAAAAGAAACCATTCCGTAAATTGGTAGCCAAATATCAATTGTTACAAAAGTTTTGGCTGGTTGAATTCGACCATTGTGCCGATCGGTTGGCAGATATAAACCATTGCGACATTTCAATTGATTCCAAATTCAAAACAATGACTTTTGTACCCTCTTCAAATTCTACTAATTCCCTTGCCATTACTTCACCAAAACCATGAATACGAGCAATACCATTGCCTACTTGAAGTATAGTGCCAGTGCAAATAATCGTGACTTTTCTATTATATTGTTCAATCCTTTCACGGATAATAGTACTAATTTCATGGCTCGATTGGTTACCATTAGTGTCTTTTAATTCTTTTTCGAAAATGGTAGAATTCGACCGTTGCATCTTTCAGCCATGAGAAACAGTTAATTCAGTCGACTTGAATTAAATTATGCCTTTCTATAAACACTATGACCATTTTGAACAGTTTCAGAACCACATTTTTTGTAATGTCTCTTTATGTAAAAATGCAACTTTTCATTCTCTATAAAACTCAATGTAAATTGAGGATTAAATACATCTTGCATTGCCCTTTCCAGAAACAAAAATGCTTTGTTAGAATATCTGTTACTCTCTATAAGCACATGAAGTTGGTTATCTGTTTTCCCAATATACCAAGTCTACTAGAACTGTAAACCACATATCATTATAACCGTTGGTGCTTCAAAAGGCATCTGATCTCACGGATCCAGTCTTAATCGGTTTATCTTAGCGTGGGGCACCAACATTCAATCAAATTTGAGTTGAGTATAACTCTAATATACCCATGCTTTTCTAATCGCATATGTTTAACTAAATACAAACCTTTGTTGATGCTTATGATCTCGTCTGATTGAATTGTGCAAGAAGTTTCTTGGAGGTTACAAAAGTTTTGGACCAAGCCGATATTTGTGTTTTCCCTTATGTGACCATATAAATAGGTTGGGGGCCCAATGGTAGACCTCCATATCTCTGTTGTTTTTTTCTATGGCATAGTCCACTTGAGTTTTGCATATGTGCTATATACCACATATTCCGATCCTTCAAACCGACAACTCTTCGCAATTTGGAAGAATTGAAACGCATGAATAGCGGATTAGGCATGCCGGTTAATAAGTTAGTGGGTGTTGCCTGGATCGTGGAGCCATATCCACACCATCCATCAATTTTTCTTGATCATTTTAGGGCATGGACCCAAAAATGAAGCAGATCCAAATCTCAAGTAAACTACACCACTGAAACAGTAGTCATTAAACGCGGGCTATTAAAAACTTCCTAGGGTCTACCGTAAACTTTATTTTCCATCCAACCTGTTGATAAGGTCACACATATCTGGATCAAGAGAAAACACAAATACTAGCTTGATCTAAAACTTTCGTAGCCCACAAAATGTTTTTAACGGCCAATCATTACTGTTTCCTGTGGTGGTCTACTTCAGATTTGGATCTGCTTAATTTTCAGGACCATGCCCTTGAATGATCTAATAAAAACGGATAGACAGCATGGATATATAATACATATAATGAGGTGGGTCCAAATCAGAGACTAACTCACTAAGCTGTTACCCTACTAGACGCACCTAACCAGCGCCAGTCACGGCATGAAATAAGATCCAATAAAAAGCGTTGAGAGGCACATCCGTAGAAAATTGTGACACACGTTGTGAACAAAGCATGTGACCAAAGCATCACTTGCAAGTTGGAAGACTTGGCCATGGACCCGAAGAAACCATTAATTCGAAGGCGATACATGGAAACTTCTAGCGACGAATGACTTGAGCTGCATCCAACGACTTCATTAGGATGAGATCTACACCATCAATCAGTTGAGATGGGGCCACCACCATTAAAAACCAAATTACGTGTGAGGTCTACAGACATGTATGTATGCCATCCAACCCATACATTTGACGCGACCCATGAGGACGAAAATACACGCTCAAAATTAGGACATTCTAGCACCCACCCTCAAAATTAGGACATTCTAGCACCCACGTGATCCATACTATGTGAATTAAAATTAGGACATTCCAAAGGTCGACTAGGTCAACGATAAAAAAAAAAATTGGGATTGTGCTATTAGGCACTGTTTGGCAACGTAGATTTGGAATACCTGGATTCGCAATGAGTCACTAGCTACCAAATCCTGAGTCCCATCCAAACTAGGGTCTATGGCATATATTAACTTGGGTTAAACTGACTAAATTGTAGGAACAATTCTCCGCTTGAAACACTAAAAAAAATCAAGAAAATCCTGACCTCCTAATTATGTATTCATGTCCATCAATCTTGACTAAATGTCCATCACTTGATCGTCATTGATGGTACACTTCCTCCCCCAGCGACACTAGGTGGCACTCCACCCCACTGAATGACCCATTCGTCATGGGGCTCGGATTAGGTACTACCCCCACCAAGACGCTGAGGAGACAGACAGGGTGCGAGGCACCTCCGTCATTGGTGGAGAGATAGTCCAGCCCGCACTGATATGATGGTGGTGCACTGACAGCCCCATCACATCAGTGCGGGACCCACTGCTCTCCACCAGTGACGAGGAGCCACTCACCCCGTCTATCTCCTCAGCGTGCTGGTGGGGGGTAGTACCTAATCTGAGTCCATCTTCGTGTGGCGCACAATACACGCAAAACAAAAGGACCCAAGGGCCCACATGCAAAAGAAACTCATACTGACCATTGACTTTAGATAAAAGCTAATTTCATTTCATCAGCTTTTTACACCATGGGCCATCAGCAAAGAGAGTTCTCATCCCAATCTTGAGCAGCACTATAAATAGCATCATTTGAGATGGATATGCCTCAAATCAAGAGTAGACAAGGGGCATCACCTATAGCTTTTAGTGGCCTCCTCCTTTTCCTAGGAAGTGTCCATCTACTTGCTCTCAATGGCCAGTGCAATTACTAGTACTAGTAGTAGGATTCTGATATTAGTTCTGGTGGCAATTTCCCTTGTCTGCAGCAATGCAAGAAGTCCAACTATTAGTGAAGAATACTTGAAATTGAGGAGACAGCTCAAGCTTTTCAATAAGCCTGCTGTCAAGAGCATTCAGGTAAGGTTTGTAACAAGCACTAACATGTGATCAAGTGTATATACCACTTTTTTTTTTTTTTTTTTTAATCTGGGCCCATGTGTAGTAGTGGGGCCTAGTTTTTAGTTATCCAGATCCTTCGTGTGGGACCCACTAGTGGATGGGCTAGCCGAAAGAAATCCTGAATCTATTGTGATGATCACATACATTCGAGATGCGGAATATTTTCAACACTGAAGTCATCATCATCATCAATGGCGAAGCAGGAATGTTTTTTAATATTAACTGAGGCTTGATGATTCTTACAGACTGAACATGGCGATATCTTCGATTGTGTGGACATGTATAAGCAACCTGCTTTCGATCATCCTTTGTTGAAGAATCACACAATCCAGGTCTGTCTTTCTTTCTTTACTTTTTCTCTTAATCTCTCTCATTTCCTTTTATCAGGGACCATCTTGAATGGGCCATCCACCAAAGTACGTAGCAGCAATCACGCAATCCTAACCATTTAGAAATTGGTAACCAAAATCTGTTCATTGAGTTTCACATAACTTCATCGTTTTACTTGGTTAAGTGAAGTCCCATCGTTGTGATTTTTGCTCCATGGCCCATTCATGGAAGGTTGTGATAAATGAATGCTTCAGATCATGCCAAGTGGAGTAGATCTCCTCCTGTAATATTATTGCACACAAAAAGTTGTGCTACTCAAAAATATGAATGTTTGGTTTAATTGGTTAGATATTATCATCACCGTTAATAATAAGAGGCCCATGTTTTAGTGATCCACACCATTGACATTGTGGCTCTCATCATTGATGAACCATGCTTAATGAAACTTGCCGATAGTACAAATTAAACCTTCCTTCATTTGTGAAGCAAGGAGGACATCGTGGTAGGTGGATCAATGTCTTCCTCACATATTGTTTCTTGAAGCCATGGGAAGAAATAAAATGATAAAAAATTAAATTAATTCAGAAATATTATTGAATAAATGATTGAATGAATAATAAAAAAAATATATAATTATGATGCTTTAAATAATAAACTAAACCTTAAATTCATATTTACTAAAAATGGTAAATTTTTGAAATAGAAAATTACTAAAAATAACAAAACCCTAATCAAACACTACTACTAAGTAGACTCTTTTTAAAACTCATTACTTAACAAAAATAAAAAATCTTAAATAAAGAAAAACTCCAAAGAGCATAAACAAATTAGAATCAAAATTACAAAACAAAATAAATTTTTTTCTAAAATCTCTTTTTTTTTTTGTAACCGTGCGATTTCTGACGAAATGGATGACGTGACCCACTGTTGTGGGTCGATTCACCTCAAAATCAAATTTTAGTTGGAATCCATATGGTGCGTGTCCCATAACTACTCCCAGATCAAAAGTTATGACTAATTTATGGTCCGTCTTCTTTTGGTCTATCAAGGTAAAAATTGATCATTTTTGTCTAACTTTTCCTGATCTTTAGCAGTCCATGTGCGATGGAAAGATGCCGGATCTATATCCTTCATTAGGAGATTATTGTCCTACATCAATTTATTGGCATGCAATCTATAATTAAGAAGAAAGATATTTCTGGTCACATCAAATTTTGGCATGCATGTGGCTATTGAGACATTGATCCGGACCACCCATATGATTGAACAGACTCCAGTAGCCATCGTGCTGAAATCATGTTGATACAATGATCCTTACAGTCTGATCTCTATAATCATGGGGTAAAGGCACCCATCATAGAAAATTCCACATGGAATCTGCGGTCCACCATATTGTGTATACATCATCGAGTGCATTCAGCCGATGAGCCACATTAGGAGGAAGGGGCATACTGTAACACAACTCATTCCAAAACTCAAGTGGGCCACAACAAGTGAACATATAAGTTTTAGGTGTGATTGCACAATATTACTGTCTGTGGTGTGTCCCACCTGACATTTTGAATCGGGATGATTCTTGGGATGTAAGGTGATCAGCAAAAGGGCTAGCACCAGATGCACGATTTAGATTCAGTATGCATATCTTGCCTGGTATTACAATATTAATGATAACATGTTTGGCAATATATTTCCATATTCATTTTTAACATCTAGGATTGTAACTCATTATGCAGATGAGGCCAACTTCCTATCCAGAGGGGATGGAAAATCAAGACCCTTCAAATGTCAATCTAAAGATTGGGCTTAAGGATGGTGGGTGTCCACTTGGAACCGTACCCATACGACGGACTAAAATGCAAGAGTTAATGAGTGCAAAAAATCTCTCTGATTTTGGTAGAAAAAATCTGGAAAATGGACAACTCTACTCCACAGCTGGCCATCATGTAAGTACTTCTTTTCGGTAGATTTATGCAGACACATGCAGGATCCAAGCCGTTCATCAGGATCCAATAGGTAATATATATGAAGCTATAGTGCTCTATCGGGACACTTGCATAGCCCAGCCAACCAATCTGTGTCGTACATTACGTCTACAAAATGGGTAGTCAAAACCAATTAAGAAAAATACGCCAAATATACAATTTGTGCTGTGTATTTGATGCGGCCCATCATGAATTTCCTATGGCTCTCAGTAATCATTTTTATCAGAAGATCCTAGTCATCCGATCTATGGCTTATAAAATGAATGGCTATAAGAAATAAGCCCAACTTATGGATAGATCAAATCATCTGATCACTGATTTTCAGAGTGAAGCAAATAAAATGTGTGATCAACTTAGTAGACGGTACTGATTGATTTGCTGGAGTGTCCAAATGTCATAATTCTACTAGGACTGCTATAAGTTACTGTGATCTATAGAATAAGCTCATTTCTAATTCAGGTGATGTATGGAATACTAATCCACTTGTCTTCTTTTCATCAAGCATGCTATTGCAAATTTGTATAGTCAGGTGTATGGAACCCAAGTGACTATGAATGTATGGAGCCCAGAACTTCAAGATCAAAGTCAATTCAGCCTGGCCCAGTTATGGATTGTGAATGGCCCAAATAATCAGCTCAATAGCATAGAGGCTGGATGGCATGTAAGTCGATGCATCTACTAATGAAAAATAATAAGAAAAAAAATCAATTGATCTTAGTATCTTCTGCTCCCTTTCTTTTTTCAAAACATATAATGTGAGTTTACTTCTCACTAATAAGGCCCAGGTTCGTGCTGTACCTTGTGCATACACACCAACGTGTTATGTATGAGGACATCCAAGCTGTCCAAAAGGTGGTCCTCATGAATTAAATCTGGTGGTACAAAAATCAGTTTGAATCATCAAACTGGACACATTTACAAAAAAAAAAAAAAAAAAAATGGAAGACAGAGGGTGATAACTGTCCATCGATCATTGTACTCTTACTTCATGCAGACTCTGATATCTGAGCTTTTAATTTCCTCAGGTAATGCCTCAATTGTATGGCGATTCGGTTCCACGGCTGTTTGTGTATTGGACAGTAAGCTTCATAAACATCAATCTCTTCTTACCTAAAAACCAATAATCGGTGGCACGCATGTATACAATGCAGAACTGTCCAAATCATGGAGCCTGTTTGGATCAGCTCATGACCCAAGAAAGAAGAGGGAAAAAGAACGATTCCAACTGTCAGATTGGTGGAAATTAAATGGTTTGTCAAAAAAGAAACTAGAGGACAAGATTCGACCAATTAGACTTGATCTATTGGAGCTTGGAACCATCCGGTCAATCTGATATTAACACCATAGCCCATCTACACTATGCCCCATGATTTGGACGGTTTGGATGGTCATACTCTTGTAGAAGAAAATACTTACACTCATATGGATGTATAATTTTAATATCAGGCAGATGGTTACACAAGCACGGGCTGCTACGATCTAAAGTGCCCTGGTTTTGTACAAGTTAGCAGAGATTTACCCGCTGGCTTTGTCATCCAACCATCTTCTACCTACAACGGAAATCAAAAGGAAATCACCCTCCAAGCATTCAAGGTACCTCAGATCTCTCTTTCTTATCAGGCCATGGACCTGGCTGGCTAACGCAAGGAAGATGTGATAAGAAAAACTCTCTCTCTCTCTCTCTCTCTCTCTCTCTCTCTCTCTCTCTCTCTCCTCGAGTAGATAACTTGAATAAACAAAGGATAAAAGATATAATTCTTAGAAAATACTGAATAATTGATTGATTAATTAAATTCATCTCTACAATGCGTTAAATAATAAAATAAAAAGTTTGCAATCCACCCAACCATGTGTTTCTACACAATTTTTGTAGGCCCTTTCTATGTTAGGCACAACTTCTAAAATCCTACCATCAATACAAAACTTACTATTTATAGTAAAATTCAACTAAAACTAGGCTAATGACCGAGATTGATCTAATTTTACAAATCCGGCATGTACAACCCTAACATAGTCAGGTTGGTGGCTATATTACTTTCGGACCTGACTAAGCTACCTCTAGTCCATCTGAGCCATAAAATAGTTGGCAATTTGCTCTCCCTCCCACCTAAAATTTGAGCCTGTTTATTAATCAGATGGGGCCCATCTGGTCTATATATATATATATATATATATATATATATATATATATATATATATATATATATATATATATATATATAATGCATGGTCGGTCTCATATGATAAACAGCCAGGATCTTGCACAAAAGTGGCTAAACAGCCCCAGGCTCATGCCATTTTAAGTATATGGGCTAAGCTTAGTCGGAGGTTTTACTTTTGAACAGTTCTCACATCGCCTTACAATCAGGCATGCGATGTAGTCAGACCACGACTAATTTCCTGGTCCACATCACTTTCTACCATGCTTCGACTGCACCTATAACTTTAGGGCCTTCTAAATAGTCACGCAGTATCCTAGTAATGTAATTACTGTACGTTTGATATGTATGGGTGCCATGCACAATATTTATGTAGAATCCAAACCATGAATCTGGTGCGTCTCCCAATGTTCAGTATGCATACCTAGAACCATCTTGATCATATCCAAAACTCAGGTGGGACACACCGCAGGGAGTAATATACAACCAGGCTTAAAACCTAAGTTTTGAAATAGCTTGAGATCTAAGTGTGTCCTTTCATCATGGTTGGACACACCTGTTGAATGGGTTAGATGAAACATAAAGAACACACTGGATTACACATTCCATCTAGAAGTTTCTATGGTGGCTGCCCTACTCCCCCAAAATCCCCCTTTCTCCTTTAGTGTGGCCAGATTCTTTGCTTTGCAGGAAGCCCAGCCTGAATATTGGTCAAGGACATGCTCAAAGTGGACCCACTTGATGAATGGTGACTGTGTCTAGTCCACCCAGTCGAACTCACCTTATCTGACTGCTACTTTTACAGGATCCAAATAGTGGTGATTGGTGGCTGATATTCGGAGACACTCAAGTGGGCTACTGGCCCAAGTCACTCTTCACGAGTTTAGCTGACAGTGGATCTACAGTTCAATGGGGTGGTGAGGTGTATACACTTGGAAACACCCAAAGCCCCCAGATGGGCAGTGGCCATTTTCCTGATGAAGGGTTCACAAAGGCCTGTTATATGAGAAAGCTGATGTTTGTGGACAACACCAACACTCTTAGAGACATCCCCAGTAACGCTCCTCTCTATGAAGATGTGCCTCAGTGCTACAAGGTGATTGATGGTGGCAATTTAGGTGGGGATTGGGGTAGGAATATCTATTTTGGTGGGCCAGGCGGATGCTAGAGTTGTGATGGACGGTGGATTTTCTATGTTTTTATGCATGGCAATGCACTGTAAGCTTGACTCACATATGGGTTTTCTAAGTAAGTAATAAATAAATAGGGGATTTATCAAAAATCCCCTACATTGCTTTTCTTATTTGACCATGTAACTTCTTGCACAAGAATCCCACATGACTTATCTGAGTTGACCCAGACTCGGTCGGATGAGATCTGGTTTAATAGTGAGTTGCGGCTCGACTCTCTAGACCTGATGAGTCAGCCGTGTTTTATATCCATGGTCCTATCACTCATTAGAGGTGATAGTGGGCCGGACCATTCTAGGGCCGGACCGAGCCCCACAATGTAATGCCCAAGGCTTAGGTCAGACCAAGATCGGCATGGCCTAGCACTGCAGGGCCAAATAAAAATAAAAAAAAATAAAGATGATTGGGTCGGCCCTGCCGCCCTGACCCCAGCTCTAGGCTGGCCTAAAATTCATGGAATCCCTATTTTGACCGTGTCTGTAAAAGAATCATGCTGATACAAAACTCATGATTCCATGTGGTTGAGATCCACCCCGTCCATCAGGTGCGCCACACATTTTGCGCCTTGATCCCCAACACACAAATCCAAAACTCATCTGGGCCTCACCACTGTTTCTTGTGGCGTGGTCCACCTGAGATTTGTATATGGATAGTTTTTGGTCTCATGCCCTAAAATGATGGGGCAAATGAATGGACGGCGTGGATAAAACACATACATGGTGGGGCCCACAGAGCTTTTCCAGCACCACACTATACGGACGACGATGCTGCATATGCTGTTTGCATTGGGCAATCCGAGACCTGATCCAACAAGGACTCATTCATAGTTTTTGGTGGGCCCCACACGGACATTCTGACGTTCATATATAAAGTCACCTCTGTTATTATATACATATATAAATCCCCCATCAATCATTTTCCATATAATATAATACTGACACGCTTACCAGCTACCAGTAAGTAAACTGAGATTAAGTAAATTAAGATTAGGACGGTCCACGTACATGCCACCACATGTGACAACATGGCATATATGCATGAAATCCAACCTGTACATCACATGGGTCCCACCTGTAATCCCCCGATCAGAAATCAGTTAATCCAAAATGTTAGAAATAAGTCGATGGAGGTAGAAAATACCTGTCCAAAGCCTGCTCATCCATTCATTTATTTTAAAAATTGTGGCCCACCTGATGATCCGATCGGCCTCTTGATTTTTTCTGTGGTGTCAAAATATGGGGACGTACCTTATTGACGGCTTGGATTCATGACTATATGGACGAGATTCCTTATACACAAGCACGGGATTATGGTAACTATACTACTTAGTAGCCCTTAACTTGCATTATTTGAAAGTTAGGAAGGAACTGCTGTTTAATAACGAAGGAAATGCTTGAGAGTCTTCTATTTTTATTGGACGAGTCTTCTGGTTGACTTCATTTAATACTCAAGGAACTGACTAGGACAATTGTGACCACTCAGTAAGTCGTGCCCACTCATCCACCATACACGTGGCATACTTTGATTGAATAGAGACCATCCAAATCACGTGACCGTTACGGATGGATCAGAAGTATTGAATTTCGGCAGATGGCCATTTTCTTTGTAGATCGTCCATTATTCTGCCCCACCAATTGGAAAGTTACGCTAATCCAACTAGTTTAAACTTAGGTCTATGTTCCACTCGTGATGTGGGGCACGATCTGAACGATCAGGATTAGCACATTTCTCAGTTAGGTAGCAAATATTTACAGGCGTTGTTGCAGCTTAAGATGTGTCAAACGTACATTGTAGTAGAAAGTTTTGTTTTGTTTGTTTAGAAAATATCTACAGCTTACGCGCGTCCTCTTTGTATGTACCGTGTGAGATCTGGGCCGTTGGTCAGGTGGATCTGCAGTGCTATATGCCAAGCTTAAACTTCATGCTGTTCAGATCATGAAGGGACTCACATCTCTATGCTTAATATGAACCGTTTACCAAGTCTTTCACCGTCTCAATATATTTATTCTGTGCTCGGCATATTCATTTATCGTACGAGTCAGAATTTTAAAGGCAGATCCCACCGGATCAACGTTCCCGATATTCAACGTGGTCCCCACATTTTTATACGTGAGGGGGAGTCGAATTCTGTCAGCAGCACGCGGTTGGTATTATGTCTCTCTCGAGCATCGACATGCCCCGGAGAAGAAAAAGGATATTAATTGATAAAGCCCTTGGTTTTATGATCTCATTACCATGTTAGCCCTTTTGTCATAAACTTTTTTCCTACCTTGTTGGGTACCGTTTGCCTTTTTCCAAAGGAAAATGCCCTTTTGCACAGCTAGCCATCTGTACGGCGAGAGTACATAAAGCACAAAAGTCAAGGGGTCATTTTATGCATGGGGTGTGGGCCCGACCAAATCAACGTTTGGGGCCACCTCTCGGCTGATCTAACCTGTTTAGTTTATTCGAACAACCGCAAACCCATAAGGGGTTCATTTCAAAAATAAAATAAAATTGGACATGTCAATGGTCTACAACTATGCGTTAATTCAGACTGTTTCCACAATTGTGGTTTATCAGTGATGAGTTCTGCCCTCAAATATCATCTGATGGCCTGAAATTATAACTCATTTCATATGAATGTCTTGGATCCCCTTCGAGAATATCCAGTGGACCCCACACAGAGTCTTACAAGTTCTAAAGGTGAAGCCCTTACGCGGGAAAGGCCATTCAGCCTTTTCTCCTTCTTCTTTCTTTGTTTTTTCTCACAGGAGGGGACGAAGAGCCGAAGCTCTTCACGTCAAGCCAGTGGGCGCAACTGTGGAATTAGTTCAAAACGTGGGCCCTTGATGTAATATTTTTTTCTTTTAAAGGGGACCACACCAACGGTTGAAACTTCTTCCATAGTTGGTAGGTGTATGGATGGGTAGTACATTATCCCCGCAACATCGAAAAAGCTTTGTCCAAGCTTTGATGAAGGGAGAAGCATATGGTGTGTGGTTTTGTTCCCTACATTGTTGTTTCTTTTTTAGTATTTTTTTATTTTTTATTTTTTATTTTTTTTGTATTCTATGAATGGTTGAACTTTATGAAATACATGAGGATATGATGTTTGTATGATTGATGGAGAGGTGGTCCAATATGGGATTTTTTTTTCCTTTGTAAAAGGGCAAGCTATGAGGATCATTGATACACAATCGATCGTTGATAGACACTATCAATTGCTGATCCTCAGTGTGACTATCGGCAATCGATAGTTTCTATCGGAGATTTACATAAAATGCGCCCTAATTAAATTATATTATATGCTCTCTATCCATCAATCCTTTTTAATCACATCCTTTCAAGTTGGTAATCTTCTTACAAAGAGTAATCTCTTTAAGCATGTCTTCCGCTACTGCTCGATGTACCATTACTTTCGTGACTTCTATTTTTCAGTTAAATATGTTGAATCTCAGCATTGCAGGAAGGAATGAAGAAATTGTTGCACATCTCTATAAACTCCATTCCTTTGAGACAACAGATAGCGTTGAGCAGGAAATGGCCACCGATTTATAACTGGTTCGAAGATATCTTCAAGAATTTCGAAATACACTATAATATTACATCATGATGATACAACGACTTTATGATCATTAAGCTTTTCAAGAAGAGCTTATACAAATGCGAGAAGAGATTAACCGCATTCAAGCCATTACAAATACATGCCGCAATGATCGCCATAATGCCCTGTAGTTTGTCCGACAACTCTCTTCACTCATATACATACAGAGACGTCAAATGAGAAGAGCAAGCTACCTTGAAGAACTCAAAGGCAGACTAAATAAATTCAGATTTGGGCTCGAAGAAGCTTGGCGTATAGCATTATTTTCTGTCAAATTAGTGAAAATGTCTAAAGATCTCTTACGCAGGGTAAAAGAGTTATATCTGACTTTAAGTACCCGATATGAAGGGTAAGAGGTCGAAGCAATTTTGTGGAGGGATGATTCATCGTGGACTGCTGAGATCCTGGTTGACTGCATCTCTCGATATGAGAGGGTGCGAAATGAGCCAAATTAAGACGTATTTTATTTGTACTCTTCCGACCATCCTTTTGTATATGTATTTATAACAGTTTGTATTTTGTTATGTGGATTGTTGATACACAATGTCAATCGCTAATACACACCGACCATCGCCAATACACACTAGCCATCATCGATACGTAATGTCGATCATTGATAATAACTATGGGCATCGGCAAATTCCAACGAAATCCGATTTTAACTAGTGTGTTTGGTGGCAAATTCCAGCCAAACAAGATTCCGCTTGGAAACCTAAATGGGCTGGAATCAGGATTATTGGAAACGGTGCAAGAACTGTTTCTACGAAAGGGAATAGAGGTGGAAGTTAGCGTCACCCACCTCTATGTATTCGTTGTACATCATTGATGTATGTGTTTTATATCCACACAATCCATCTGTTTCGAGAGCTCAATTAAGGGCATTAGACCAAAAATGAGGCAGATCTAAATCTCAAGTGGACCACACCACAGGAAAACAATGTTGATTGAACGCCCACCATTAAAAACTTCATAGGGCCCACTATAATGTTTATTTGCCATCCAACCCGGCCATCTATCTTGCGGGGCTACTATAGGCCAGGGGCCAAGTTCTCAGGTGGATCCAAAGCCTAAGTAGGCCATGCCACAAGCAACGGTTGGACCAGAATTTGGATTACACCGTTTTCAACCAAATAGCAAGTTCCATATGGGTTTCCACTCTAGTTTCTGCAATTTTGGATTCCAACAGTGGAATCTGAATTTTCTTTAGAATTTGGATTTTTCAATCAAACAGGCCCTAAGTTAAGTTAAGACAGACAGTAAGACTCTCTCTCTCTCTCTCTCTCTCTCTCTCTCTCTCTCTCACACACACACACACACACACACACACAGGTAGTTTTCTCCATCATTCTACCCATGGCCACAACCCAATATCTCTATCGAATCGAGCCTCTTCTCCATCTCTCTGCCCATGGTGGCACAGCCCATTTAATTAATAGATTAAATGGGCCGGGTTGCGGGTAACCTGTTAAATTAATGAATGGGTTTGGGTTTCTAGATTTCAACCCATTAGTTAACGGGTTGGATTTGGGTGAGCAAATTTTTAACATGAGACAAACACGATACGAACCCGGTTCAACATGACCCATTGCTAGGCCTACCCTTACGCACAATATATGCAAAACAAACCTGACCGATGGTGCACATGCAAAAGAAACTCGTACTGATCATTGACTTTGGATAAAAACTAATTTAATTTCATCAGCTATCCACACTGTGGGCCATCAGCAAAGAGTTCTCATCCCACTCTTGAGCGGCACTATAAATAGCCTCATTTGTTGTAGATATGCCTCAAATCAAGAGTAGACAAGGGGCACTACCTATAGGTTTTTAGTGGTCGATCTCCTACTTTTCCTTGGAAGTGTCCATCTACCTACTCTCAATGACCATTGCAATTACTAGTAATAGTAGTAGGATTCTGATATTAGTTTTGGTGGCAATTTCTCTTGTCTGCAGCAATGCAAGAAGTTCACCTAATGAAGAATACTTGAAATTGAGGAGACAGCTTAAGCTTCTCAATAAGCCTGCTGTCAAGAGCATTCAGGTAAGGTTTGTAACAAGCACTAACATGTGATCAAGTGTGCCACTGTTTGTTTGTTTTTCTTTTTCATCTGGGCCCATGTGTAGTAGTGGGGCCTAGTTTTTAGTTATCCAGATCCTTCTTGTGGGACCCACTAGTGGATGTGCTAGCTGAAAAAATCCTGCATCAGATGCACTCCCAGCCGTCTGATTGATGGAATTTATCGTCATGATCAAATAAATTCATTGTAATCATCAATGGCAACGCCTATTTCCAATATTGACTGAGGCTTGATGGTTCTTACAGACTGAACATGGCGATATCTTCGATTGTGTGGACATGTATAAGCAACCTGCTTTCGATCATCCTTTGTTGAAGAATCACACAATCCAGGTCTGTCTTTCTTTCTTTACTTTTTCTCTTAATCTCTCTCATTTCCTTTTATCAGGGACCATCATGAATGGGCCATCCACCAAAGTAGCAGCAATCACGCAATCCTAATCACGCCAAGTGGACTGGATCTCCTCGGATAACATTATCGCGCACAAAAGTTGGGCTACTAAAAAATATTAATATAATAAGAGGCTCATGTTTTAGTGATCCAGACCATTCAACTTGTGGCTCCCATGTTTTAGTGGAAATCTTCTTGGTACAATGATCGTAACAATCTGATCTCTACAATGATCCATGGTCACGGCCACCAGTAGGATTGCCTTGTAAAAGTTGTTGCCACAAGACATGGACGAGCCAAGTTCAGGCCCATCGGATGGAAACTCCAGACTGTCCATTTTGCGGGCTGTGCATGGATCAGATGATTGCCTGATCTTAGTATGAATAGGATTGTTAATATCTATATATCAAAATTGACTCACGGAATTACATGATGAGGTTGATCACCGTCTTCCTCAAAGGATAACTACCTAGCTTTCTCAAATCCACAAGAGAAGAAAATGACAAAAGTCGATTGAACAAAATTTGGTTGGAAAGTCCACTGAAGGTATCCTTGGTTGGACTGAAAACCTAAAAAATTGCACAGTGACAAAACTGAGATTTTTGCTGAAATTCAGTTGGACCGACCGAAAATTCGTTCCTACCAAACTATGATGTAAATTGTCAATCTCTTGTACTTAGGCTCCTTCATTTGATCAATCCTCACCATGAACAAATCCATGACCCGTTTTACATCAGTTCCCTTCACTTTAAAAGAACTCGCCCTCGAATTATCTCTTGGATTTGATTCATGATACTCGTACAAATCCGTGATGTTGAATATGTGCAAGATTTTCATGTCGTTTGGAAGATCAACAACATAGGCACTGTCATTGTTCTTACGGAGGATAGGTTTTGGCCCAATCTTCTTGTTCTTTAGCTTGTTATATGTCTCAATCAAAAATCTTTCTTTACGCAGATGAACCATCACATTCTCACCCACCTTGAACACCTTCGGTTAGTGATGTGGGTCAGCTAACTCCTTGTATTTGTTATTAGAAGCTAGTAGCTTAGCTTGAACATCAGCATGAATGCTCATGATTCAGTCCGCCATATGTTCTGCAGTAATACTCACGCCCCGGAGCTTGAGTAAAGAAACTAAATCAAGTTTATGTCGCGAAACTCGTCCATATACAATCTCAAACGGGGACTTGCCGATGGAACAATTTAACATATTATTGAACCCGAATTCCTCCTTAGCTAAGTTCAAATTCCACTGCTCTAGCTTATCTCCAGAAATGTATAAAATAAGAATTCCAAGTGTATGGTTCACCACCTCAGTCTGCACATCCGTCTCTGGGTGATACACACTACTAAACTAAAGTTAGGTGTCAAATCGTTTCCACAAAGTACTCCAAAGTGGTTGAGAACTTCGTGTCACGATCAGATGTGATGGATTTAGAAACACCATATATGTAGCCGTACGACCTTTCAAAAGAATAGATTTACAACGTGTGTCGCATCGAGAGTCTTCTTGCACGGGATGAAGTACACCATTTTTAAAAATCTGTCAACTATCACGAACATGAAATTCATGTCACGCTAGATCCTCAGATGACCAAGCACGAAATCCATGGACAATTCTTCCCAAGGGCCGTCAGGTACTGATAATGGAATGTAGAGACCCGTGTTCTGACATTATCCCTTAGAAGACTGACGCGTGTGGCATCATTGTACCGCCTTTTCCCACATCTTGCTTCAGCTACGGCCAAAAGTAGCGTTCCTCCACAAGAGTTATGATCTTAGCCCATCCTAGGTGACCGCTGAGACCACCTCCATGCATCTCTTGGATGATGCTCTCCCTCAAGGAGCTCCGTGGGATGCATAACTGATTTCCCTTGAATAGAAAACCATCTTGAATGTGCAGGTCAATTGGGCTACCTCCAAGCACTTAGTCCATGCTTCCTTAAAGTCCTCATTTTTTGCATATAATTCCTTGAGGCAGTCGAATCCGACAACCTCATTGCTCATAGTAATCAGCAATGATTCACGAAGACTAAGTGCATCAGCCACACCTTGTTCTGCTGCCTGGGCTTGTGCTTCAGTACAAATGTGAACTCCTATAAAAATGAGATCTAACATGTACACGATCCACATTAGTCTGACTATTGATATATTTAAGAGCTTGGTGGTCTGTGTAAAGGACAAATTCTCACTTAATCAAATAATGATGCCAATGTTGCAATGCCTGAACCACTGCGTATAGCACAAGCTCGTATGTCAACCATTTCTTACGTGCGGCACTGAGCTTTTCACTACAGAAGGCTACCGTCTTGCCTTCTTATGACAAGACTCCCCCAATCCCTACATACGAGGCATCACCCTCGACCTCGAACAAATTATCAAACTGGGGAGTACGAGGATTGTGGTTGTGGATAATATGTGTTTAATCTCGGCAAAGCTTTTGTCAGCTTCTTCAGTCCATTAGAACGACCCCTTCTTTATATAGTCTGTGATTGACGCCACAATAATACTGAAACTCCGAATGAATCGACGATAGAATGTCGCCAACCCGTGAAAACTCTGCACCTCATAGATAATGGTCAGGACTGGCCACTCCCTGATGGCTTACACTTTCTCTTCATCCATCGAAATACATGTAGATGTTACGACAAAGCTTACGAACAAAAGGCTTTCTATCAGGAAGCTGCACTTCTTCATGTTGAGGTATAACTTATTCTTTGTCAGAACCTGTAACATCTACCTGAGATGGCCTCTGTGATATGTTTCACTCTGACTATAGATCAGGATATCATCGAAGTAGACTACTACGAACCGCCTAATGAATGACTTCAAAACTTGGTTCATTAGCCTCATGAATGTGCTAGGCGTGTTCAAAGGACCGAAGAGTATGACCAACCATTCATATAGCCCCTCATTGGTCTTAAAAGTTGTTTGCCATTCATCAGCATACCGTATTCATATCTGATATTGATAGCCGCTTCTTAAGTCCAACTTGAAAAATAGTTCGACTCCTTCAAGTATGTCCAACATGTCGTTCAACCACAGTATGTGAAACTAGTACTTTATAGTGATCTTGTCGATTGCTCGTTTATCAACATACATGCGCCAACTCCCGTCCTTCTTAGGAGTTAACAATGCCAGGACGACGCTGGGACTCACGCTTTCCCAAATCAGACCGTTACGAATCAATTCCTCCACTTGTCCCTGGATGATCTCGCACTCCTGGATTCATCCGATAGTGAGGGTGGTTAGGTAGACTAGCCCTGTGACAAGGTCTATATGATGCTAAATATCTCACATGGGGGGTAACTTATCGAGTAAGTACTCAGGCTAGATTTCTCTAAATTCGTTCAACAACGGTTTCAAACTTATAGGGATGGTTGTGCGCTCTCCGTCTTCATCCTTCATGAGTAATGCATACACCTCTCCAGTCTCCTTGGATTCTGCAACAAAATTCTAAATGGTTAGGAGAGAACGCCAGTCCACTTTAGAAGCTTCGGGGTGTGCTTCTGGGCCCATAGGAGCGAGGATTTTTTTCGGCCGTCCTTAACAAAAATATAGGCGTTGTCTCGTCCTAGTAGCAAGTTTGATCGCTTCATCCATCGTCTAGACGAGATGAATATGGATCCAATCCTAGATCAATAATCACAACACGCCGATGAATCAAGTGACCTGTTGCGATTCGGTTACCACAAAATTGTTCCGCGCCGCCAAACAATAGAACTCTTCAGTGTACTCTCGCACCAGCTGATAATTCTGGTATTGTTGAAACAATACCTGGTCACAGTCGTAAAGAATTGTGCGCGTAGTAATCACTTCATTCCAGGGCATGAACGAATTGGCACTTTCATCTGTCGTATACACGTGAGTTAATGTTAATCCCACTAGGCTGAAGTGCTGCCCTTGAGCTTGTAAGCGACAAGCTTCACCTTCTTCTCTTTCGAAACTTTCATGTAGTTAAAGAAACGTTCGACTTCCACCAATCAATTAAGGAAATCTTCAGTGTGCAATTGGCCATTGAAACTTAAGAGGTTGACCTTGACCCTGAAGTCCCGATCTGTCCAATCTCCCCTATCATCCCCACGTATGGGCTGAGAGAGGACCATGTTGCCAACTTCTTCATCATTGAAACTAGCATCATCAGGTGTGGCCTTGCAATTCACCTCCAATAACACTCTACGAACAACATGATTGCACTATCTCACGACCACTAGAGCCATGCTGTCGCCCTGAACACAAGGTGAAATTAATGCTTCTACAATACGGTCAAGGGTAGACTACAACTCTTGCATGGCTAGCCGATTCTTCCGCCTAAAAGGCTCAAGCGACGTCTCGAAAGTTACCACTGTGTGAGGATAATCCCCTGGAGCACCGTCCGTAGGGTTGTTGTCCAAACCTTCATTAGTTGCTATCGATCCAAGGGAAAGCCCTCGCTCTGATACCATTTGACATAGGAAAGGATGTGATGAGGTCGATCATTGTCTTCCTCAAAGGATAACTACCTTAAATCCACAATGCACTCTTGAATCTTGCAAGAGCTTTTTCAAATTCACGAGAGAAGAAAATGACAAAATTCGTATTTGATTCAATAATAATAAGAGTTAAAAAAATCCTAAAATGAGTTAAGCAACAATATATACTCTAAACAAACCCTAAGAATACATTAGGAAAGTCCTAAATAAAAAAAGGAAAGAAAAAACCGAAAAAAATATGCAAACCATGTAAGACGGTCGACTGCACCTTCAGTTGGACTGAACTAACCTTTGATCAAACTAAAGCCTGCCGAAGATAAATTAGATTAGACCGAAATCGGCCAAACCTTCACAACATGCAGGTTCTGAAAACCAGCACAATTTAGTCGCATCAAGGCATCCTTGGTCGCACCAAAAATCTAAAAATTTGAAGCAATGATTAAACTTGGATTTTTGCTAAAATTTAGTTGAACTGAGCGAAAATTTCGATCCTACAAAACTATTAGGTAAATTGTAAATTTTTCTTACACTTGGGCTCCTTCCTTGGATCAAAAAAATTAGCATACCAACAATCTAAATTTTTAACAGAGGAACATACATTCTGATTTACTGTAACTACTTTATGTTCAAAGTTATGTGTGGCCATGGTGAATGTGATCGTCATCCAAACCGTCCATTAGGTGTGCACCCCCATATGAATCCTGCATGATCCAGAGCACACGTGGGCCACACCAAATGAAAAAATGGGGTAATTGGCGACGAGGGCGCCCATCATAGAAACTTCCACATGGAATCTGATCAGGTCCACCCTATCGTGCATACCTCATCGAATGCATTCAGACGATGGGCCACACTAGGATGAAGGGACATGCCATAATTCCAAAAAATCAAGTGGGCCACAACAACGAATGTATATAAGTTTTAGGTGTGATTGCACATTACTGGTGTGTCCCACCTGACGTTTTGAATCGGGATGATTCTTGCCTGGTAATTATGGTACATTCGATGGTATGTGATCGTTTCCATTTACAATATATCGATGATTAAATGTTTGGCATTCTATTTCCATATGCATTTTTTAACCTCCAGGATTGTAACTCACTATGCAGATGAGGCCCACTTCCTATCAAGAAGGAATGGAAAATCAAGACCCTTCAAATTATCCCAATATAAAGATTGGGCTTAAGGATGATGGCTGTCCGCTTGGGCCTGTACCCATTCGGCGGACTAAAATGCAAGAGTTAATGAGTGCAAAAAATCTCTCTGGTTTTGGTCGAAAAAATCTGGAAAATAGACGAGTACTCCGCTCCACTGTGGGCCATCATGTAAGTACTTCTTTTCGGTAGATTTTTGCAGACACGTGCAGGATCCAAGCCGTTCATCAGGATATATATATATATACATATATATATATATATATCGGGACACTTGCACAGCCCAGCCAAACGATCTGTGTCGTACATTAGGTCTAACCATCTGAACAATAGCCCTACAAAATGGATAGTCAAAACCATTTAAGAAAAGTAGGCCTAATATACAACTTGTGCCGTGTATTTGTTGCCGCCCATCATGAATTTCCCATGGCTCTAAGCATGCAATCACTTTTATCCGAAGATCCTAATCATCCGATCTATGGCTTGTAAAATGGATGGGTATAAGAAATAAGCCCAACTTATGGATAGATCAAATAATCTGATCACTAATTTTTAGATGGAAGCAAATAAAATGTGTGCTCAACCTAGTAGACGGTACCGATTGATTTGTTGGAGTGTCCAAATGTCATAATGCTACTAGGACCGCTACAGGCTCGTTTCTAATTAAGGTGATGTATGTAATACTAATCCACTTGTCTTCTTTTATCAAGTATGCTATTGCAAGTTTGTATAGTCAGGTGTATGGAACCCAAGTGACTATGAATGTGTGGGACCCAGAACTTCAAGATCAAAGCCAATTCAGCCTGGCACAGCTATGGATTCTCAATGGCCCAGATGATCAGCTCAATAGCGTAGAGGCTGGATGGCATGTAAGTCGCTGCATCTACTAATGAAAAATAAGGGGGGGAAAAACAGTCAATTGATCTTAACATCATCATCATCTTCTTCTTCTTCTTCTTTTTATTTTTCAAAACATTTCATGTGAGTTTACTTCTCACTAATAAGGCCCAGGTTCGTGCTGTACCTTGTGCATACACACCAACGTGCTATGTATGAGGACATCCAAGCTGTCCAAAAGGTAGTTCTCACGAATTCAATCTGGTGGCACAAAAATCAGTTTGAATCATCAAACTGGACACATTTACAGAAAAAAATGGAAGACAGACGGTGATAACTGTCCATTGATCATTCTACTCTTACTTCATGTAGACTCTGATATCTGAGCTTTTAATTTCCTTAGGTAATGCCTCAATTGTATGGCGATTCGGTTCCGCGGCTGTTTGTGTATTGGACAGTAAGCTTCATAACCATCAATCTCTTCTTACCTAAAAACCAATAATCGGTGGCACGCTTGTATACAATGCAGAACTGTCCAAATCATGGAGCCTGTTTGGATCAGCTCATGACCCAAGAAAGAAGAGGGAAAAAGAACGATTCCAACCGTCAGATTGGTGGATATCAAATGGATTGTCAAAAAAGAAACTAGAGGTCAAGATTCAACCAATTAGACTTGATCTATTGGAGCTTGGAACCATCCGGTCAATCTGGTTTTGGCACCATAGCCCATCTACACTATGACCCATGATTTGGACGGTTTGGATGGTCATACTCTTGTAGAAGAAAATACTTACGCTCTTATGGATGTATATTTTTAATATAGGCAGATGGTTACAAAAGCACGGGCTGCTACGATCTAAAGTGCCCTGGTTTTGTACAAGTTAGCAGAGATTTACCCGTTGGCTTTATCATCCAACCATCTTCTACCTACAATGGAAATCAAGCGGAAATCACCCTCCAGGCATTCAAGGTACCTCAGATCTCTCTTTCTTATACCTGGCTGGCCCATCTGTTGTGTCACACCCAAAAGGCTAACCTATTAGGTGGAGTGCCTCAGGATATATAAAGCTCCTTTCATCGAAAGGCTCCTAGTCCAGGGCATGGTGGATATGAGGCTCATGGTGGATATGAGGCTCTTGGAACTTGATTTCAGCTCTCCCCTCACTATAGGCCTTGGATGGATAACCCAACTCTTATATCAGTTTTGTCACACCCAAAAGGCTAACCTATTAGGTGGAGTGACCCCAGGATATACGAAGGTCCTTTCATAGTACAACCTAGCCAATGTGGGACAAACCCAGCACCATCAGGCTTCTGGCTTGGCCCAATTCTGTCCAGGCTTAGACTGAAATATTTGGGTCCCGCCTAAAATTTGAGCCTGTTTACTAATCAGATGGGGCTCAAGCTATACATATCATGCATGGTCGGCCTCACTTGTTGAACAGCCAGGATCTTGCACAAAAGTGGGAAAACAGGCTGATCGCCTTACTTTTGAACAGTTCTCAACGAAGCTTGACGTCACCCATTGATCACCTTACTATATATCAGGGGACGCGGATTTCCTGCGAAACAGGAAGTTCCTGCTCTGGGAACCTAGGTGGGGCCCACCGTGATGTTTTCTGATAAATCCACTCCATCCATCCGTTTTGGGAGCTCGTTTTAGGACATGAGAACGAAAATGAACTGGATCCAAGACTCAAGTGGGCCGAAAATGTGAGGATTGAACATCCACAGTTGAAATATTTGTGGGGCCACAGGTGTTTCGAATCAGGCTAATATTTGTATTTTCAATTCATCCCAGTAGCAGATATTTGTGGGGCCACAGGTGCTTCGAATCAGGCTAATATTTGTATTTTCAATTCATCCCAGTAGCAGTGACGTTATGAACGGTATGGATGTCATATAAACATCACTGTGGACCCCAGGGTGGATTCAACGGTAGTAATTTCCCTACCCACCTTTTCCTTTAGTTAGGCTCACTTGAGTCTTTGATCCGGTTCATTTTTGTTCTAATGTCCTAAACTGAGCTCCCAAAACGGATGGACGGGGTGGATTTATTAGAAAACATAATTGTAGGCTGCGCCTAAGCTCCCAGCGCAGGAACTTCCTGAGCAAGGCTTTCGCAGCAAATCCGCGTCCTATATCAGGCATGCAACTTGGCCAGGTCATGACTAATTTCCTGGTCCACATAACTTTATACCATGCTTGACTGCACCTATAATTTTAGGGCCTTCTAGGTAGTCACGCAGTACCTTAGTAATGTAATTACTGCACGTTTGATATGTATGGGGGACATGCACAATGTTTATGTAGAATCCAAACCATAAATCTGGTGCGTCTCCCAATGTTCAGCGTGCATACCTAGAACCATCTTGATCATATCCAAAACTCAGGTGGGACACACTGCAGGGAGTAATATACAACCAGGCTTAAAACCTAAGTTTTGAAATAGCTTGAGATCTGGTGTGTCCTTTGATCATGGTGGGACACACCTGTTGAATGGGTTAGATGACACATAAAGAACACACTGGATCACACTTTCTATCTAGAAGTTTCTATGGTGGCTGCCCTCCTTTCTCCTTTAGTGTGGCCCGATTCTTCCCTTTACAGGTGGCCCAGCCAGAATCTTGGTCAAGGACATGCTCAAAGTAGACCCACTAGATGAATGGTGCCTGTGTCCGGTCCACCAAGTTGAAGTGGCCTGATCTGACTGCTACTTTTACAGGATCCAAATACTGGTGATTGGTGGCTGACATACGGAGACAGCAACACTCCAGTGGGCTACTGGCCCAAGTCACTATTCACAAGCTTAGCTGACAGTGCCTCTACAGTTCAATGGGGTGGTGAGGTGTACACACTTGGAAACACCCAAAGCCCCCAGATGGGCAGTGGCCATTTTCCTGATGAAGGGTTAACAAAGGCCTGTTATATGAGAAAGCTGATGTTTGTGGACAACACCAACACTCTTAGAGACATCCCTAGTAACACTTCCCTCTATGAAGATGTGCCTCAGTGCTACATGGTGATTGATGGTGGCAACTTAGGTGGGGATTGGGGTAGGAATATCTATTTTGGTGGGCCAGGCGGATGCTAGAGTTGTGATGGACGGTGGATTTTCAATGTTTTTATGCATCGCAATGCACTGTAAGCTTGACTCACATATGGGTCTTCTAAGTAAGTAATAAATAAATGGGGAATTTATCAAAAACTCCCTACACTGCTTTTCTTATTTGATCAAGTACCTTCTTGCATTATCTTGATCATAAAATTAATATGATGTCTATCATAGTTTTAAGGCACAAGAATCCGACATGACTCATCTTAGTCAACCTGGACTCAGTCGGATGAGGTCTCGTTTAACAGTGAGCTGCAGCTCTACTCGCTAGAAAATAGACCTCCTCTCCACTGTTGGCCATCATGTAAGTACTTTTCGGTAGATTTATGCAGCCACGTGCAGGATCCAAGCCGTTCATCAGGATATATATATATATATATATATATATATATATATATATATATATATATATATATATATCGGTCTAACCATCTGAACAATAGCCCTACAAAATGGATAGTCAAAACCATTTAAGAAAAGTAGGCCTAATATACAACTTGTGCCGTGTATTTGTTGCGGCCCATCATGAATTTCCTATGGCTCTAAGCATGTAATCACTTTTATCCGGAGATCCTAATCATCCGATCTATGGCTTGTAAAATGTATGGCTATAAGAAATAAGCCCAACTTATGGATAGATCAAATAATCTGATTACTAATTTTTAGATGGAAGCAAATAAAATGTGTGCTCAACCTAGTAGACGGTACCGATTGATTTGTTAGAGTGTCCAAATGTCATAATGGTACTTGGACCGCTACAGGCTCGTTTCTAATTAAGGTGATGTATGTAATACTAATCCACTTGTCTACCAGAAAAATGACTTTTCCCGACGGCTGAAAGCCGTCGGCAAAGGGCTTTGCCGACGGCGTATGGCCGTCGGACAGGCCGTCGGGAAAGGGGGCGTCGCCATTGCTTTCCGACGGTTATAGGCTGTCGAAAATTCCGACGGCTATAAGCCGTCGCTCGACCGTCGAAAATTCCAATGGTGATAAGCCATCGCTGGACCGTCGGAAATTCCAACGGTGATGAGCCGTCGGAATTTCCAACGGTTCATGACCGCTTTAGCATATTAAAAAAGCCATCGACATTTGAGCATGGCCACAACAGCAAATAGTTGGCCATCTCTTATGGATTGACTGTTGATATTAGAAGATAAATATGCTTTCCTCATCTCCTAACATCAACAGTCAATTCATAAGAGACTGCCAAACATCTGTTGCTATAGCCACTAAGCTCAAACACCAACGGCTCAATTGTTGAAAACCTACAGGAGAAAAGTGAAAATAAATGAACATCATATAAAAGTGGATTTAGAAAGAGATGAAAATAAATTTCTAAGCAATAAAAGATCCATTTTATAGGGTAAACAATCTATAACCACCATTATTTTGCCCTCGATGACAATTAAGAAAGTTTAATTTATATCCTACTTGCGACCACCACCATAAAAAATACTAAAACAGTTCACAATCAAAATTAGAACACTACCAGAAAAATGACTTTCCCTGACGGGCAAAAGCCGTAGATGAATCCATTTTACAGGATAATCAATCTAGAACCACCATTATTTGCCCTTGATCATGACAATTAAGAAAGATTAAATTACAGGATAAACAATCTGTAACCACTATTTCAGGACTTGATTAGGTTGAAATCAAGCAAAAATTGGATATAGGAATGGTAGATAAAAAGTAGGATTGATCCAGGTTTAGAAGGAACCAATTAGTTGCATCTTAAATTCCAAACAGTGATAAAAAATAGGCCATAACAATTCTAAAAATGGGATGTTATGGCAGATTTGATTGAATGAGAAATTTCTGGATTACAAAAGAAAAAAAGTGTAAAAAAACAGAAACAAGCAGATATGACTGAATGAGGAAAAAAATAATTAAATAAAAACAAAGTTCTTCAAGATAATATTCTCAGTTAGTATCTGACACTGAGAAAGACACTAAGGCAGCAACAGATTGCAATTAGGCAGAAGAAGATGGTTGTAAACCAGAGATAGTGTTCTCTATTGTGTCAAATGAGAGCGGGCCATCATCTTCATTGTGTGGTGAAAGATCTCAAGGAGGAGATGGGCCATCATCATCTGTCGATAAAAAACACGGTTTATTACATAAAGGGGGAGAAAGTGATGTGATGGACTGTTAGCTATTAATTTGTACAATTATAAGGTTGAATGGACTGTTATCAAGGAAAATGGACTGCAAGTTAGTGATCTAGTTAGCTAGAAATCTGGACAGCTTGGTGGCCTATGGGTTGCATGTGTATGAAGTGCACTGCTTGGATAACTACTAGCTGTGTTGGAACAGCATTTATGTGAAATGGGAAACACCTATCTGTAATGGACAGCACCAATATGTAATGGACAACTAGTATATATGTGTGGATAGCAGCTTGGTTCGGATGGCACCTGGGCCACGATTTGGACAGCAAGATGGCCTACAATCTGGGACAAAAGATGAGCCACAATCTGAGCAGCAAGAAGGCCTGGACAGCCGTGATGTTAAATGCATAGCAGAGACAACAAATGGCCAGCAAGGTAGCTGTATCAACATGTTATTAATCTGATCTTAAAGGGACAACAACTTGCTATGATATGAACATGAAATAGCAGAGACAACAAATGGCCAGCAAGGTAGCCTGTTTCATGCAATGTGCATGAAACAGGCCATGAAATGGACGTGAAATGTACATGGAACAGAATGAAATGGACATGAAATAGGCCATGCAATGGACTGCAGATGGGCCACGTAAACTGATCCTAAAATGGGCAGCGATCTGATCATGATCTCAGCCAAGGAATGGGCTATGATCTGCACGTGATCTGGGCAAGGAATGGGCCATGATCTGGACATGCTCTAGAGCTTAAGATCTACTGTAAACTCAGCTGGACATCTGCTATGAAAGAAGCTCAAATTGGCTCATGTAAGCAGCTAGAAATTGTCCATGAATTGAGTGCAGAAATCAGCTCATGAATGAGGAAAGAAATCAGCTATGAATTGGGTGCGGATCTGGTCATTAACTGGGCTGTAATCTGGTTGTGAAATGAAGTTCAAGAACAGCTATAAAGTACTATAAGTTTAAGATCTGATAAAACTGTCTCGAATTCAATATGAATTGGAGTTCAGATCTAACTTTAACAGAGCAGAAATCAGAACTTCAATGGGGCTAAAATCGGAGCTCTAATGGAGCTGTGATCGGAGCTTCAATGGAGCTGTGATCAGTGCTTCAAGTTGAGGTGCAGATCTGACCTTTGAGCTGAATTGGAGATTCAAGATCTGCTGTGGTTTGAACTTTAGATCAGTTGTAGTTTCAGGCTAGATCATGATCTAATATAAACTAAACAAGAAGAAGCTAAAATTGTGGATGAAGAAGTTATTTGAGATGAAGAAGAAGACGCAGAAATTGTAGAAGTTATTTGAGATGAAGAAGAAGACGCAGAAATTGTAGAAGTTATTTGAGATGAAGAAGAAGACGCAGAAATTGTAAAATTTTGGATTCACCACCAAATAAGTTAATTTTTCTACTTACAGCAGTAGATAAGTTATTTGAGATGAGTTTGGTTTATGATCAATTATAAGTAGCTTTTTTTTCATTTAAAGTTACTCAATCACTTCAGTTTAATAAGTAAAAAATCAAGATAAGCTACTTAAGGCAAATCTTAAATAAATATAGAATTTCTTAAATAAAGAGAACCATGAGAGACAGAGAATTAAAATTTTGAATAGGCCTGGCCAAACAAGCCAGCCCCAAACAGTTCAAAATCCAGTCTCAAACCAACACAGGCCCACCCAAAATCATAATTCCTGAATTATGCTGTAAAAATCCATAAAAATCAGAGAAAATTTTCATTAAGGCAATAACTTACCATAGTGGAGCATAAGAGGATGACAAATCAAGAAAAGGGTGTGCCCACCTGTAACATAGATAGGATTGCAAAAATCTTCAGCTCAAACATACTCGATTGACGAAATACAAAAAGGAAAAAAAAAAAAAAAAAAAAAAAAAACAACAACAACAAGAATCAGTATGTATCCAACTTCAAAAATTTTCATGTATACATTCCAATTCCTCTCTAACATATCCTTTCCCTGTACGTAAAAGCATATAAGCACATTGACATTCCGCAGGTCTATGCATGAACTGACTGCCATCTTTCTTTCAATCATTAGCATTTGCAATTATAATTCAAATACCACAACTACATTTTACCTGTTGATGCAAAAGTCACAATAGCAAAAAATTCACTAGTGATTGGTGAGACTTTCAAGACAACTAGATGTGGTCCAATTTGGGGCCCAGATGAAAACAAAACCAGCACCATTTGGCTTCGATTTCTCAGGAAAAGCAATTAAGGCTTAACAAAAAACTAAAATTGTAATCACAACATGATTGGCTCAAATGCAGTTGAATTAATTAGAATGAATCCAAATGCGCTCTTAAAACCCATCATTTATCATCTGAAGTTGCAGACCATAAGACTGCAACTTCAGTTGCAAATTGCAAGAGTGGAGGTCAAAGGAACCAATGTGAGGTAGCAGCAATAACAAACAGCCAAACTTTCACCAACAAGTCATGATTGAACAAAAACCAATGATGTATCAAAAGTAATTAAAGATCACTTGCAGCAAAGCCACAGCAGAGGAATGTTGGTTCTTGCAAACTCAATTTCAGAAATAAAGATCACATATGTTGCAACCCAACTCAGAGATCAATCTTTCCACAGTGCTAACTAAAGAAAAGGATCTCACTCCAATATCCAAATTGGTTGAACAATCCTTACCTCCCATTCATGAATACTTAAATTCTGACATAAGGAACCTCTTAAAATCTGTACAGATGTAACTAGGAAGATTGATGAGTGGCCAGCATACCTCAGGTGGAATACTGAATTGACAAATATGGGACTGCCTAATGAAATATGTAACACCAACAATGCACTCAAGGCATTAGCAACTTTTCTTCAAGAAAGTTGCTCAGTGCATAGAAACAAGGCTCATTTCAACACAGATGAGTCAAAGAAATCCCTAGTCAACTCCAAAACTAGGTCCAATTCAGACTGAAACCAAACATACATAGTCCTAGGGATTGAAATCTTACCAGAGATATGTTCATGCACATGCACATGCACATAGAGAGCATGTGTACTATGGGAAAAAAATTACCAGAGATTGTGAGAAAGCTTTGTTTGTAAAGAGAAGGCTGTAAAGAGAAGGAACTTGAGATTTTTACAGATATGGGCTTGCACGCATGCTGCCCTGCAATCATACACTCCAGAAAAGAATGCCAAAAGAATCTACAAAAGATGAAATAATAATAGAAGGTCAGATCCTCATCTGCAAAGTGAACAACAAAAGAAGTAAAAGCACGAAACAGATCCAACAGCTAAACTTCTTCATAACTGTTTGAACTATAGTTACATAGAACAATGATGGTAAACAAGAAATTAATTCTTCTTAGCGTTATAACAATGAGACTTTTTTAAGCTTCAAAGTTTTTTAAAGACAGAGTTGAAAATAAAGAAATTAACTTGACATCCACATGTGAAATGCATTGAATAAACCTCAACTGAATATCCTCATAAATGTTTCATAAATGAAAAGCCTTCTAGTCAAATCCACCATCAAATTCCAAGCCCATTGAAATGTATAACTGAAGCTATCATTCAGATCAAGTCTATGTTTTGAATAACTGACTGAGATGGAATCCCAAAAGAAACTGAGATGTGTCTTTTTCCATTTTGTACCAACATGTTCAAGAGGGCTTCATTTGATTTGTTTCAGTAATGGGGATTAAAAAAAGAAAAAAGAAAAAAAAAATTGTGAAGATAATGAAAAACAGCACAAGACTTGGCTTCGAGAAGTGAAGCTTGGTTCACTTCAGATTCAAGGCTGTAAAAACCTAGAAGTGATGCCAACATTTGAATCCCAAACCTTGAAAAGAGAAAAGGCATCCATGCGACTAAATAATCACCTAAGCAGCACAAAAGCTACATTAATAGTAAAAGGCTCTATAAGAAATGAAATCTCAAAGAATGAACATTTCAAGATTTTGTAATTCGGTGCTGAAATATTTGGTAAATGCAATGACCATAAAACTCTCATACCAAAAAATTAAGTCTAAAATAAAATAAAATAAAATAAAAAACCCGATTTATGTAGTTTAGAGCAAAATTTTTAAATAAGAAAACCACATTATTTGAAGATCCGAAGGATAAGAGAATCTTGTGTTTTCTTGTGTTTCACCATGGATGGCCAGATAGGAAGATCTTGGCTAGCAATCCTGGGTTTTTCGGTTGCATGTGGATTGTTGCTATATTTCTCTTTTCAATCACCTATTTATAGGCTATGAACTGAATGATTAGTAATGTCCGATCAAGGAGATTTTCAAGATATAATCCATCAACAGTGTGACCAAGCAGACTGTTTATAAACTCTATTAACATGAAGGGGGAGAAGGAGATGGTAATGGACCACCAACATCTGCCTAGCAAGGGGCTCGGTTTACATACAGAAGGGGTAGCAGGAGATGGCAACGGACAAGAGAGTGCGTCATTCAATCTGGCGAACAAAGGCATTGGAAGAAAGGGGGTAGTCGATCCCGTTCATTGATTTGCTTCAAGTTTGGGAAGTTTGGGCACTCGAAAAAAGACTGCACCGGCTAAACAAATATGGGTACCCAATTCAAAGAGAAATGATCACATGAACTTTCACATACACATCCCCATAGGTTAAAAGTGGCCCACTCATGAAGATCAATTGACACGAATTAGGTTGATTCGCTCAATGGGCAGGCCACATCATTGAAATTGCCCAGCAAGATAATCCCATTGCTTTGGCTCAAATAGAACCTGTAAAGTACAAAAAACCAAATACATTGAACTCGTCAATCCAAAGGTCACTCACCAGTTGGAAGAGACTCAGATAAAGCATGTGATTAGGGAGCCATATATGGTTCAACAGAACACTTTGGCATTACCTTGTACACACTTCATTTACATTGACCTATGCATGTGGCTAGAAACGATTCCCCGCGCCATGAATGTAAAAAATCTTGAATGATCCAATATACAAAGAAGAAGAAGAAGAAGATGATGATGAAATTGAACAGGATTTACCTTGGGATAGAAACATGCTTCCTCACCAAGAAAGTATTTACCTTGAGCTTCCTATTTACAAGAAATTAGAAATGTGTTTAGAGCTTGGTTTGGGATAAGAGGATACCATGAAGTTATAAATGATGAAAAATAAGATCCAATTTCAAACATAGTGCAATATAGACATGAATAGCCTACTAAGCAGTTATTCCAATGAACATGCATTAAATCATATCCATGTAACTAATGCATAATTTCTTGGGCCATCCTAATGAACATGCATGAAAAGAGAAAAAAAAAAAAAAAGAGTTTCCAGTTAGTGGTTATAAGACAATTGATGTAAATTACTAACAGTAGGATCTCAATGAGTGGAGCATCCAAGCACTAAACAAAATGCAATAGAAATCGAGTGTAAAGGTTTGCCCATTTCTAATGGCATAACTGTAAAATGGATTCGATATACAAGATGCATGCTTTGATGTGCTCAAAATTTAATCGCAGTGAAAAAACATATAACATGGATAATGCCAAATATCATATAGTGACTCCCAATTCAAGGTGGTGTCAACTCTGGGAGATTGAGACACATGCTAATGTGGCACATGCATACCCTATTTAAGGTATAGCAATTGCATAAACCTCAAAATTCAGGTTGAGTCTTCTAGTCAACCTGACCCAGCTATATATCAAGTCGAGTTTTCAAGTTTTGGAACTATGCTACTCGCCCCAGTGTGGATGGACCATGCCCAAAACACTCTCTAAATTAGGAGATCATAACCATTAATCTTGAGACATTTTCAGGGCAATTTACCATCTCTCTTTTTTAACCGTCAATTATGCAATGGATAGGATGGTATTTTCTTATCAAGGAGGCTTTTGGGGTATGCCTAAAATTGTCTTCTATGTTGTCTAAAGTTGCTTGCAGAAGGCAGATGATGATAGTTGGAGGATCCATACCAGAACGTTTAGGTGATCGGCTGTACAATACATGTTGTGTATTTGGAACAGATGGAAAGCTGAAGGCTAAACATAGAAAGGTATTTATTAAGCTTTCTTTTCATGCTCAAAATACTCTGTGATGTGGTTCATTGCAATAAAATTTTGATACAAGGTGTTGGATCACAGATACATCTTTTTGACATTGACATTCTGGGGAAGATAACCTTCATGGAATCAAAGACTCACAGCAAGGAATAATCCTACCATCGTTGACACAGGTTTGACATGCTGACTTGCACAGAGACCATCACAGTTATGCTTCAGCTTCAGCCCCTTTGCTGCTTGGTACATTTGTTTATATATTCAGTGTCCGCAGTGATATGCAGACCTAGTATATTTGATTGTACTGATCCCAGCTTCAATTTGTGGCTTTTGTAGTATATGTATCATTTGTTCTAATTGCTATTTTCGAGTAGCAGGAATGGTTTGAAGCGATGGTAAACAGCATAAAGGGCCTCATAGCAGGCTCAAGGAAAACTGCTAGGTGCTCTGTACAAGGTGGCCAACACTTGACCTCAAGAATGGGAGCCTTCCAAGCTAGGATGCTAGAGATCCTAATTCCTCACCATGTTGAAAGATCAGGATAAAGAAATGAGGGTGGCTGGATCTTATGGAAAACAGTTGTGGTCGTGATATATGGTTGATATATAGGCACTTAGAAATTGCACATATGGCGTACAAATGCCAATTAAACCATCCAAATTATGGTAATATCACACCAAAATGTAAGAGTATTTTATATCTGATTATCAGACTAGTGGACATTTATCGGATGGAGAAAATGAAACAATCCAGATCTGGCATGGTCTGTCAGGTCAGTCTTAGCAAACCAATGGCATCACAGATTTGGTGGCCAAATCCTGTTTTTGATAAACCTACTTGGAACAGGACAGCAGCCTACAGGTTCAATCTAAATAAATCTGCTGCCTAGGAAAGATAAGTAGTAGTACCTTATGGTGTTCATTTCATATTGCTCAACTTTACCCTGAAAGAGATAGAGATCAAATTCTTTAAGTTACAACTGTGATTTGAGATGCATGAACTTCTTTTGAAGAGGTAGAAGCTGTGCAATCTGCAAAATTATGACAAAGAGGAATCTCAACAAATCAAATAGTAGGAATGAATCTTACATTTGAATAAATGACATTGGATGAAAGACAAGCAAATCAGAGAAGAGTACAGAGGAAAATTGAACTAAAACCAACTAGTGCTGTGTTAAAATTTCCTTCTAAGTCATCAATCTTTGTAGAAAATGAATGACACCAAGCCAAAATGTGCCACCGAAGATGCAGTTTATAAATTCTATTATTGGGCATTGATACCAAGAGCTTATTTGTTCAGAGCACAAAAGCTCTTTATTCTAAGCTCCCACAAGAGTGCATGTGTAATGGTCTATAATCAGGAGTATTCATAAGCTGGGACACACCATGGATCAGCCATTGCAGAAAATTTTAAGGATGAGTGATCTTAATTGTCCGATCAATTACATTGATGATAGAAATGAACTGCCAACAGTCAAGATTGCAGGAAAAGGTCAAGTGATTAAATTAGCGGGATCACCCAACCTGTGCTATCTACTGGCATAGAAGTGATATGCACCCAATGAACAATCCACATGAACCCTAGTGCCTATAGCATAGTTTAGTGGAACAAGCCACAAAAGGAAATTTGTGTGGTGTGGCTAGTTTAGATGTTCTCATGAGACAGTTAAATACCGATAAAACTGATCAGATCCCACATTCTCTACTTCAGCAACCACAGTTAAAAAAATCATATACTTGTACTATATAGAGAATACTAGGTGAGCCATCCAGTTGTAGTAGTTTTTTGGGATATCTCTTCCTTAAGGAGGAGAAAGTGGTGGTGCACAGGTTTGCTGCGAAATGGAAGTGAGTCGCTGATAATTAAGTGGAAGAAAGTGAGAAGCATTTAAGTTGAATCATTTATCTACATGTGCATTTGTGCATACGTGCCTATATATTCAGAGGCTTGTTTTTAGTGCAATGATTAGTTGAGTCCTCTTGGACACACAAGAGCCACGCATGGATGTATCTGTGGATGGATGATATATCTTCACCCAGAAAAATGTTTCCATATCTAGAGGAATTGAGAAATTTAATAGATGTTTATCTAAGCTCTTGTTGGGCATGTGTACTCATAGATCAATATCTTTTCTTCGCTGTGGACGCACCAACTATGGCACAAAGCTTTTATATCAGAAAATCCTCCCTCCAAGCACAAATATTGCTACCCATACCAAAGGTGGAATCATTAATTACAAGTCTTCATTCTTGTTGTCTTTTTTTTTTTTTTTTTTTTTGAAAGATTCCATTCCTAATGATGTCTTAAGCACTTGGCGTAAAAATTAGTAACCAATATAGCTGTCAGAGGAACAGGTTGAAATGAAAAGGCTAGAAGCCTTGCAACTACAGCTGGTAGGGCATAGTCGCCAGTTGCAACATTTGCCTGGCTATTCTTCATGAAAGATAGGGGACGAGCATCTGTTTAATTGCCAATTAGTGTTCCAATTGAGATTTGGATCTGCCCCATCGTTTTACTCATACCCTAAAATGATATGGGGAAATAGATAGGACGAGGTGGATATAAAACACATACATCATGGTGGGCTCCACAGTCAGGGATCCACTGAAGGTGCATCTACCGATCAAGGTTGGTGGATAGAGTGTGGCAAATCCAAATCTCAGATGGTCATCACAGGAAGCAGTGGTCACTGATGGTTTAAAAATTCTTAGGGGCTACAAAAGTTTTGGATAAGCTGATATTTATGCAGTCCTTCATCCAAGTCTTTTCAGTGGCCCTAAAGAAGTTTTTCATGGTGGGTGTTCAATCACCACTATTCCAAAACCCAATCGGGCAGCACGACAGGAAAGGATTGAAACATTCATGGCACCATAGAAGTTTTGGATCTAGCAGCGGCCATGGCAGATAAAGTTCCGGCCGCCATTAATGGTGATAGAGTTACCCTAAAAATGAGAGAGAGAGAGAGAGAGAGAGAGAGAGGGTTACCCCGATTTCTTCTCCTTGGAATAAACCGCTGATGTGTGGGTACAGTGGCGGCGGCAACACCCCAACTTCAAAACCCTCCACTGTACAGAGCGTGAGAGACGGAGAGAACCAAGAGATGCAGCGTGGGAGGGAGAGAGGAGAGGATAAAGGGAGCGCGAGAAAGAGGGAGAGAGCCTAGAGAGAGAGAGAGAGGAGAGGCTGAGAGGGAGCGTGAGGGACAGAGCCGAGAGGGAGAGACGAGAGGAGTGGGATATTTCCCTTTCCAAATTTCTTTTTTTTTTTGAAGTTCGCACACGGTGTGCGTTTTGCACAAGCATAGCTATCAACGCTGCCACGTCTGTGGACCCCGCGATGATGTATCTATTTCATCCATGCCATTTTTGAAATTTATATTAGTCTTGGCTACAAAATTGAAGCCAATCTAAATTTTAGATGGACCACACCACAAGAAAATAGTAGTGATTGAATGGTGACCGTTCAATTAACAGCTGTGGTGTAGTTATACCCTAATTTTTCCGACGGCTTTAGGAGAATTTGTGACGGCTATGGGCCGTCGAAATTACCGACGGTCCAAAGCCGTCGGTGATGAAAGTAGGGACCGTCGGGAAAGGTCATTTTTCTGGTAGATCTTTTATCAAGTATGCTATTGCAAGTTTGTATAGTCAGGTGTATGGAACCCAAGTGACCATGAATGTGTGGGATCCAGAACTTCAAGATCAAAGCCAATTCAGCCTGGCACAGCTGTGGATTCTCAATGGCCCAGATGATCAGCTCAATAGCATAGAGGCTGGATGGCATGTGAGTCGCTGCATCTACTAATGAAAAATAAGAGGAAAAAAACAGTCAATTGATCTTAACATCTTCTTCTTCTTCTTCTTTTTATTTTTCAAAACATATAATGTGAGTTTACTTCTCACTAATAAGGCCCAGGTTCGTGCTGTACCTTGTGCATACATACCAACGTGCTATGTATGAGGACATCCAAGCTGTCCAAAAGGTAGTTCTCACGAATTCAATCTGGTGGCACAAAAATCAGTTTGAATCATCAAACTGGACACATTTACAGAAAAACATGGAAGACAGAGGGTGATAACTGTCCAGCGATCATTGTACTCTTAGTTCATGCAGACTCTGATATCTAAGCTTTTAATTTCCTTAGGTAATGCCTCAATTGTATGGCGAGTCGGTTCCACGGCTGTTTGCGTATTAGACAGTAAGCTTCATAACCATCAATCTCTTCTTACCTAAAAACCAATAATCGGTTGATCAATCGGTACTGTCCAATTAATGGGCCATCAATATGCATGCAATGGTACTCTATGAGAGAAAGGCCATCAATATGCATGCAATCAGCTACCTAACCGTGGCACGCATGTATACAATGTAGAACTGTCTGAATCATTGGGCCCGTTTGGATCAGCTCATGACCCAAGAAAGAAGAGGGAAAAAGAACAATTCCAACTGTCAGATTGGTGGATGTCAAATGGAGTGTCAAAAAAGAAACTAGAGGTCCGTATTCAACCAATTAGACTTCATCTTTTGGAGCTTGGAACCATCCGGTCAATCTGATTTTGGCACCATAGCCCATCTACACTATGACCCATGATTTGGACGGTTTGGATGGTCATACTCTTGTAGAAGAAAATACTTACGCTCGTATGGATGTATATTTTTAATATCAGGCAGATGGTTACTCAAGCGGGGGCTGCTACGGTCTAAAGTGCCCTGGTTTTGTACAAGTTAAAGTAGAGATTTTATTTATTTACTGAGATTTCCAATCTCACGAACTTAAGTCATGATTCATGAAGGATTGTCGCCCACCTGATGGACCTTTCAGATCACCCGAACATGCAGCCATATGGCCCATCTCATGGGCATCTTTTATCACTTCGGTGCATGAAATTGCGACCATTGGTTGAAATTAGCACGACAAATATCCATTCAAGATCTACCTAATCAAATAGGTATTATCGGTCCATTGAACTTAGATCTTGGATGTCCACCAACGGACCATAGTTCAGCGTGATTCTTGGATAATGACATCTCTAAAGTGGGTCCCGAATTTCACCACCCGGTTGTAACCATGTGCATGCATCTTGCATATATGTAATTGCCCAACCAACCAACGGTTTGGATTTTCATACGTGTGTCACACGTTGGGTGGATGAGCCATCGCCATTTAAGAAACATACGATTGGGTGGAAGGGGCCCCACCTTGATGTATGTGACTACATCTATGCGGTCCATCTGCGTCAAAAATTCATTTTAGGGCATGATACAGAAAATGAAGCTGATCCAAATGTCAGATGGCCCATTGTATAGGAAACACTAGTAATTGACCAATAAAAACTTCTTGTGGGCCACAAAATCTTTGGATCAAGATGATATTTGTGTCGTCTCTTCATATAGGTCTTTGTGACCTTATCAACAGGTTGGATGGCAAATAAACATTCCAGTGGACTCTATGAAGTTTTTAATGGTGGAGATTCAATCACCGCTGTTTCCTATAGTGTTGTCCACCTAAGTTTAGCAATGCTTCATTTTTGGGATCCGGTCGAAAGATGAGCTTTGAAAATGAGCGGATTAGGTGAGACCCGGGATCCCCCGAGAGGGTGCACCCCTTAGGGCTCACAGTGTTGTATGTACCTTAAATCCACACTGTCCAACCATTTCTAAAGCTGATTTTAGGGCACGATCCTGAACATGAAGCTTACTCAAATCTTCACTGGACCACACCACAGGAAACAATCATGATTGAAACCCCATCATTAAAAACTTGATGATTCCATGAGAATGTTTATTTGCCATCCAACCTGTTGATAAGGTCACAATCACCTGGATGAAATTACCACACAAATATCATCTTGATCCAAAGCTTTTGTGACTCACAAAAAGTTTTCAATGGTCAATCATGATCTTTCAATATGGATGGATGGTGTGGATGTAGTCACGTACATCACAGTGGGCCACACAGTCAGATCAGGTCCCACCCACCTCGGTGGATCTGGGGTCTCACCTAATCCGCTCCTGGTGGAAGGAAGCTGCATGAACTTGCATGCACGAGAACTTATTTAGAAGGGAAAAAAAAATTGAAACACAAAGAAACCAACTACATGTAGAGCTGATCACGAGCCAAGCTGAGCCCAGCTGAGCCATGTTCGAGCTAGGCTCGGTCACTAACTAACCTGCCTTGTGTTCGGCTCACCTCGAGTTGGCTCGTCCAAGCTTCGAGCTGATTTTGAGCTCGAGCCTTTCGAGCAGAATTTGAACCAAGAGACGAGGTTGGACACAATTTTTACATATGTTCAAAAAAATTCAGAACTTACATTTTATATATACTACTTAGTATTTACATAACATTAGAAAAAATGTGGAGAGAGAAAGGGGCGCTAATTTGAAATGGGAAAGGTTTTCTCTCTCTCTCTCTCTCTCTCTCTCTCTCTCTCTCTCTATATATATATATATATATATATATATATATATATATATATATATATATATATATATATATATAGTTCAAGCCGAGCTCATGTGCGGCTTGAACTATGAAACGAGCCAGGAAAATCCTTCCTCCTAATCAAGCCGAATTGAGCTCGAATGAGCCAAATCAAGCGAGCTGACCGAGCTAGTTCGATTCATGCTCGGATCTAACTACACACATGGCTGTAGTACCCTGAATTTTGTACATTCATAGCTTGTCTCTTGATACCCACTACCTGATGAATGGACTAGATTGATCATGTGTTGGTGATTTGAAATTTGATGGTAGTTTTAAGCTGCACACTTGAATCGAAAGTAAGGCGCCTGGGCCTTTCAACAGCAGGTCTCAGGAGACACTAACCCCAATGGTGGGTGGGTGTGTTGCGTAACTAACAGGGTGGGTGGGCGTAAACCACCGGTGGGTTTGAGTGTTGTATATCTGACGCTTCAACCGTCCTCATGACTATAGTTGTATATGGCAATTCAGATTTTCTGACCCAACGCAGATGGAGTTATGTGGGGCCCACTATGTTGAATGTGTCATGTCCACACCGTCTATCAGATGAGAACGCTTGATCTTGCCGTACACCCAAAATATTAACCTGAATAGTAAACTCAGATGTGCCATGCCACTCTGGAAATGATCTAAAATTGCACTTGAAAACCTCCAGTTCCTGCCTTTCGGTCCAACTGAGTTGTGTTAGTTTGTAACTATTGTACGCAGATTAGCTACTGACGGCTTCAGTACCTATCTCGCTACTGAAGTGACTTCACCAAGTTCTATGAGCTCCACCATATTGATGTGTGTGTTGTATCCCCACCGTCTATCCATTTGGCACGATCATTTTAGGGCATGAGCCAAAAATGAAGCAGATCCAAAGCTTAAGTGGACACATTACAAAAACAGTGGGGACAGTGACTCCCACCATTGAAATCATTCTAGGGCTCACCATGATAATTATTTGGGATCCAACTTGTTCTTCACACGGATATGGAAGAAGGGAAAGCACAAATATCTTCTTGACCGAAAACTTTTCCCCAAAAAGTTTTTAGTGGTAGGCATTGAATCTGCACTGTTTTCTGTAATAGGGTCCACTTTAGCTTTGGATCTGTTTCATTCTTCGAATCATGCCATAAAATTCTTTCTCCAAATGGAAGGACGGTTTGGATACAACACACACATCATAGTGGCCCCACAAAACTTGGTGACGTCACTTCAGTAGTTTGATAGCTATTGAAAGCCGTCCTTAGATGATCCGCGTCTGTGACTCACGCTACATTAAATATCCAACCCCCCCTCCCCAAACTTATGGTTGGTGCACCATACTTCTTTCTGTGGTGTGGTCCACCTTGGCTGTGAATCTGGTTGATTTTTTTCCCAGTTCATGCCCCAAGGACAAAATGGTGGGCCACGGTTTTATCATGTTTTACAGATAGTCGCACATGCTATAAAAATTCCGAGATTAAATGGTGGGCCACAGGATTAAATGTTACCGGGATCAACACCTTAGTGGATATTATCCTGACCGTGGGGCCCACCTTGATGTATGTCTTATATGTCCATTTTGTCTTATCAGTTTAGGCCATGGTCCAAAAATGAAGCAGATTCAAATCTTAAGTTAACCACATCACAAGAAACTGTGGTCATTGAAAGCCAGACTTTAAAACTTTCTGGGGTCCACTGTAATGTTTATTTTCCATCCAACCTGTTAACAAGGTCACACAATCCTGGATTGAAGGTTAAACGATCAAAACTTTTGCGGCCCACAACTTTTTAATGGTCAATCATCACTGTTTCCTGTGGTGTGGTCCACTTGAGATTTGGATCTACTTAATATTTGGGATCATGCTCTAAAATGATCTGGAAAAACGGATGGACGGAGTGGATTTACAATACATAAATTGAAGTGGACCCCATAGTCAGCATAGTCAGGGACTCGCACACTAAGCTAGCTGTTAACCTGGGTTCATCTAATGCACGCCTGTCACCGCTTGACGTGTGAACCAATGAAGACCGCTAAGAGGCACATGCGTAGAAATTTGTGAAACATGTGGACAGAATCATGGCCCTTATTCTGCATGGTCCCAAGCGTCGTGCTTGTATGATTTGCAAGACTTGACCATAGAACCGTAGAAACCATTAATTGGATGGCGATAGTACAAGGAGATTTCCAGCCAGACATGACTTGATCACCTGGATGGAATGACTTCATGCAAATGAATTTAAGACAATCTTTTTCAAGTTGCTTTTCAAGTAGGAAATGCTCTGTTCGTTTCTGTCAAATGGAGATAAAAGCTAATAATTAACTACTTGTATCTATTTACAGTGAAAATAAAAAAACAAATAAAGGTGTTAGGCCTAATTTTCTCCTTATGGTGTGGCCCACCTAAGTCTTGACCCATTTGGCTGAGCACAAGATGGATAGGTGGATATTATGCATGTTCTTCCCATGTATGAGCAAATCCCAACCCTGGGTGAGATCCGTATCTTGAGTCGTTTCTCTCCTTTTCGTGAATCTCTCCAAATGGTGAGATGGATTTTTGGCGGAAGCCTTTGGCTAAAAGTTCCTCGGGACATAGGTGGGGCCCACCGTGATGTTTGTGAGAAATCCACCCCGTCCATCCTTTATGTGAGCTCATTTTAGGATGTGAGACAAAAAAAATGAATACTTATATTAATTTTCAGTACTTATAAGTACTAAAATTCAGCACTTCTAAGTTTTCCCTACTTGTAGTAATTTTCAAACCTTATTTTTCAGTTTACCAAAAACACCTTAGTGTGGGGTACCAACATTCAATCCAATATGAGTTGAGTATAACTCTAGCACACCCACACTTTTCTAGTTACACATGTTTAAATACAAACCTTCTTTGATGCTTATGGTCTCTTATCTGATTGAATTGTGCAAAACTTCTTAGGCCACAAAAGTTTTGGACCAAATTGATATTTGTGTTTTCCCTTCATCCATATCTATGTGACCATATAAATAAGTTGGGGACCCAATGGTAGACCTCGGTATCTCTATTGTTTTTTTTCTATGGCATGGTCCACTTGAGTTTTGGATACGTGCTATACTACACATTCAGATCCTTCAAACCGCGACTCTCCGAAATTTGGAAGAATTGAAACACATGAAGAGCGGATTAGGCATACCGGTTAACAAGTTAGTGGGTGTTTCCTGGATCGTGGAGCTATATCCACACCATCCATCAATTTTTCTTGATCATTTGAGGGCATGGACCCAAAAATCAAGCAGATCCGATTCTCAAGTAAACTACACCACTGAAACAGTTGTCATTAACTGCCTGCTATTAAAAACTTCCTAGGGTCTACCATAATCTTTATTTTCCATCCAACCTGTTGATAAGGTCACACATATCTGGATCAAGAGAAAACACAAATACTAGCTTGATCTAAAAATTTTGTAGCCCACAAGATGTTTTTAACGGCCAATTCCTGTGATGGTCTACTTCAGATTTGGATCTGCTTAATTTTGAGGACCATGCCCTTAAATGATCTAAAAAAATGATAGACGGCCTGGATATACAATACATATAATGAGGTTGACCCAAAATCAGATACTATATAAGCTGTTACCTAGACACACCTAACCAGCGCCAGTCTCGGCATGAAATAAGATCCAATAAAAAGCGTTGAGACGCACATCCGTAGAAAATGGTGACACACAAAGCATGTGAACAAAAGCATCACTTGCAAGTTGGAAGGCTTTACCATAGACCCGAAGAGACCATTAATTCGAAGGCGATACATGGAAACTTCTAGCGAGGGATGACTTGACCTGCATCCAACGACTTCATCAGGATGAGATCCACACCATCAATCAGTTGAGATGGGGCCACCACCATTAAAAACCAAATTAGGTGTGAGGTCTGCAGACATGTATGTATTCCATCCAACCCATTCATTTGACGCGACCCATGTGGACGAAACTACACCCTCAAAATTAGGACATTGTAGCACCCACGTGATCCATACTATGTGAATTAAAATTAGGACATTTCCAAAGGTCGACTAGGTCAGTGATAAAAAATTGGGATTGTGCTATTAGGCCTTGTTTGGCAACGTAGATTTGGAATACCTGGATTGGCAATCCCCCAAATCCAAATATCGGTACTGGAGGGGTCACTAGCCAGCAAATCCTGAGTCCCATCCAAACTAGCTAGGGTCTATGGCATATATTAACTTGGGTTAAACTGACTAAATTGTAGGAACAATTCTCCGTATGAAACACAAAAAATCAAGAAAATCCTGACCTCCTGATTATGATATTCATGTCCATCAATCTTAACTAAATGTCCATCACTTGATAGTCATTGATGGTACACTTCCTCCCCCAGTGACACTAGGGGGACACTCCACATGGCAGTGTGGCCCACCAAATGACCCATTCGTCATGGGGCTCGGATTAGGTACTACCCCCACCAAGACGCTGAGGAGACGAACAGGGTGCGTGGCACCTCGTCATTGGTGGAGAGACGGTCGGGCCCACACCAATGTGATGGTGGTGCACTGACAACCCTGTCACATTGTGCGGGACCCACTGCTCTTGACCAATGATGAGATGCCAGTCACCCCTCGGTCTCCTCAGCGTCCCGGTGAGGGTAGTACCTAATCCGAGACCATCGTCATGTGGCGCACAATGCACGCAAAATCAAAGGACCCAATGGCGCACATGCTAAAGAAACTCGTACTGACCATTGACTTTAGATAAAAGCTAATTTCATTTCATCAGCTTTCCACACTATGGGCCATCATCAAAGAGAGTTCTTATCCCAATCTTGAGCAGCACTATAAATAGCATCATTTGGGATGGATAAGCCTCAAATCAAGAGTAGACAAGGGGCATCACCTATAGCTTTTTAGTGGCCTCCTCCTTTTCCTAGGAAGTGTCCATCTACTTGCTCTCAATGGCCAGTGCAATCACTAGTACTAGTAGTAGGATTCTGATATTAGTTCTGGTGGCAATTTCTCTTGTCTGCAGCAATGCAAGAAGTCCAACTAGTAGTGAAGAATACTTGAAATTGAGGAGACAGCTAAAGCTTCTCAATAAGCCTGCTGTCAAGAGCATTCAGGTAAGGTTTGTAACAAGCACTAACATGTGATCAAGTGTATATACCACTTTTTTTTTTTTTTTTTTTTTTTTTTTTTTTTTTTTTTTTTTTTTTTTTTTTTTTTTTTTTTT